>OW386553.1:19518386-19961567 GCA_936435175.1 Glyphotaelius pellucidus
TAATTATCCAATTTCACTTGCAATAGAATACCCGAGCACTGGTAATTTTTATTCAAATTAGTCTTCCTACTACATATTGGAATTGTTTGTAAAGAATAATGATAAAGACGGACGAATGATGTAAATTTAATGTACATTTGTTCTTAGTATGGCTCTAACTCAGAGTAATAAAGGGCAAAAGGACAAGGAATGAAAGTCAGTGGGGTGGGTGTGTGATGTGTGGTGTGCTGTGAGCTGTGAGTGGGACTAATGGGTGGCTGTTTGTGTTGTGTTACAGCAGCAGCCGCGCTAGCTAGTCAGCAAGCTGCCCAACTCACAGTTAATTCATACCTGCCAAGTGCCAAGTGAGCATCTCCAGCGAGCAAGCACCATCTCCAGTGCTCCGGGGCAGTGCTAATGGCACAGTTGCTGGGGGCACAGAGCCTCTTATCAATTCTAATATCCTTTCCTCACGAGCTGAGGAGCCAAGGAGCCAAGGAGCTGAGACTCGGCCATTGTTCATTAGGTCTATTCATTGTGATACATTTCTTGTTGTACCTGTCTATCAACTGTTTGTAAAAGTTATTTGGATAACCCTGTACGCTTATTAAGGTTATATGTTAAACTTTAATTCGGATTCCATGTATGTGTCCCTGCAACACGAGTGATTGGGATGCTTCTAGACATCCTGGGGCATCCATCGGATGGTTGCTACTTGGTGTGTATATTTGTACTTCCGACAGATTCTGTGGTTGACTAATTGCCCATGACCTGCGAATGTAAACTTTGATTTATTTCAATACTCCGCCTCTTGTTGGAGTTTTAATATCCTCAGCATTCCACGAAAGCAGATGTGTTTGTATAAAATATTTGTATATTGATGTGATGGGTGTGGTGTTGAACATTAGAGTGCACAAAACATTGAGTGTTGTAAACCCCCTAAAAGTGAAGTCAATCATGTGATTCTTTACAGAAAAGACGCACTTAGGGCCCTTTCTTTATTATTTTATTTTATTTTATTTTAAGATTTAAGATGATAGAACTCCTGTTGACATTGTCTCGCATTTGTGTTGTAAATAGTGTAATTAAAGGCTTAAAACTCACAGTCATAGTTTGTCAATATACTGTAGACTGAATAAATACTTTATTACGATGTTCATTATTTCGGAAGGATTAAAAACAAAAAAATATATTGATTGTGTATTTTTTAAATGTAATAATTATTAACAATTTGATTTTTTTTTCTTAGAAATTATAAAAAAAGGAATAATACAATAAATTATTTCTTACGCTGAATTGTTTAATTTATTTATTGAATCCCTCCTCATTTTCCATATTAATCCCTTCACAGTAGCTCTGAGCAAGGGAATTAGATAACTTGTCATGTATGAACATTTTTTTATACTTACAATTTGAAATTACTGAACCACAAGATCGTTCCCGCTGAACAATGTCAGTCTACTGCTGATTTAATAAATTTTTGGATATTAGGTTACAAAAATGAGAAAATAATTTTATTTGAATGTGTATAGTAGCGATGTGTAGGTTCAGTCGGAGTGAGCTCTTGAACTCGTGTTCTTCGTGGAAATCGGATCCTAATCCTAGTCCTTTTTCAAATTAACTGCTCTCAAAGAACCCGGTCCAATACTCAAACCCAGAACCTGGAACTCGGAGCCGGACTTGGAGCTGGACTCGGAGCCGGAATCGATTGCCTCCACCGGTGTCCCCGTGTCCGCAGTCATGGTTCTTGTCCGGGTTTGAGATTTTGTGCGGGTTCCGGCTCCGAGGTCCGACTGAACCCATGCGTGCCGGTAGCCGCAACAGCACCAAGTACCACCAAGAACACCATTATCCCACAACATCGATACCTTTCTAAATTTACTCTACTCTATCGTTAACAGCTCAATAACCCTGAACTTCAAATAATCATTGGAGACCTGAATAACATTCAACATTCAAGATAATCAATCGTTATCAATCTCATGACTATTTATGTTTTCCCACGGAAAACTTAGTGCTTGACCTAAAAAATGAGCCCACCCTCCTGCTAAAAATAAATATATTTCTAGAATACATTACAGCAGCCTACTTGAAGAGTTACATACAGAAAAGTACCAATCAGACTGACACTGACCAATCAATGCAGGAATTTTATCACAAAATTACAATCCTACATATTTATTTAATTACACTATCAAAAATGTTATTCCGAACAAAGAATTTAAACTTACGCTTGGATCTTCCCTGGTTTCGTGAAATCTATCCACAGACGCAATCAACTGCCCAAAAATGCTAAAATATAATCGCATAACATTTTAGTATAAGAACAGCATAATAAATGTAGAAACTTTGTTAAAAAACTAATCAAATTTATTAATGAAATTTCTACTGGAATTCTTATGGGATTAGAAGTATTTAGGATTTTAATGTTTACTGATTGTTTGAAAGAAGATATACTATTATACTTTTGAATGTAGCTATAACTTTGTGGTTATCCATTACAAATAAATGAAACAATATAACATTGAAGAAGAAGATAACACTTATAATCTAAATGAAAATATGAAAGAGAACAAGACACAGAAAAATAGAAAAAGACAATGGTCGCAACTGGGACTCGAACCCAGACCTCTCGTCTAACCGGGACGTGCGCGTTAATCAATTTCACTATTGCCACCTTCTGTCAAACCGTCATATTTAAAAAAGAGAATTTTTCTTATAAAAAAATTGAAACAATATAACTTTGTTAAAACCACTTTATATTGTTTCATTTAGATATATTATTTTTTATTTTGATAATTTTTAAAATATTTCCCAGAAACCATTTTATAGTATTTTAAGGTGTTTTCGAATATATATTTTTTGTAGAAATTTCATTAATAAATTT
This sequence comes from Glyphotaelius pellucidus, assembly GCA_936435175.1. Taxonomy (NCBI): domain Eukaryota; kingdom Metazoa; phylum Arthropoda; class Insecta; order Trichoptera; family Limnephilidae; genus Glyphotaelius; species Glyphotaelius pellucidus. The sequence continues at coordinate 19,521,253 of OW386553.1, forward strand.
GATCGGTTTTTTAACACAAGTTTCTACATTTATTATACTGTTCTTATACTAAAATGTTATGGGATTGTCTTTTAGCATTTTTGGGAAGTTGATTGCGTCTGTGGATAGATTTGGCGAGACCAGGGGAGATCCAAGCGTAAGTTCAAATTGTTTAATTTAATTGCCGGCAACCCGGGCGTTTATTACAGTAACAAAATAATACAAGAAAAGTCTGTAACCCGTCTCGCTAGACGATGTCTGTTCTGAGACGGGTACATAAATATGCGTGCATGAACATATTAATACACAATTAGCATATAAAAACATATTAATCCTATAAACACATACACAAACGTATACGCATGCATGCAGTATTCAGTTTTATTAAATTTAAGAGTTTAGCTAGCATCTAAAAACAATAAAATTTCAACAAAATAATATAAAGTATTAAACTAGACATGGGTAAAACATAAGCAATATTAATAAGAAAGCATAAATCTCTAAAAATTTAAATATCGCATATATGTAAATAGAGAGTCAGGATTAGACTAAGATGGGATTATTAGTAACTTGTTGATGCATTCCCTTTTTTTGTGTAGTAACCAAGTGTTGAAATATTTATAGAACCCTTTTAGGTTTTTTTGATTCAAGCAAAAAGTGGTTTCTTTTAGGAATGTGTTGTAAATGAGAGGTGCGAGGTAGGATTCGTGCTTTTTGGCAAAGGTTGATTTAATTTTTGGGACAAGAAGTTGATTATGCGTTTTTGCTCTTGTATTTTTTGGAATAACATTTTTGACAGTGTAATTAAATATATATGTAGGATTGTAATTTTGTGACAAAATTCCTGCATTGCTTGGTCAGTGTCACACTGTTGGTACTTTTCTGTATGTAACTCATTAATCAATTTAGTTTTAATCACATTTCATTTCAGTAGCAGTTTCACTCGCAAACAAAATACCTACTTGGACAAATGTAAGAAAACTGAATCTGATCTAGCCAGCATACCTTCAACTGTTCTTAATCTTAAAGCAGACAAATACAAAAAACAACTAATGAAGTCATAAAATGAAAGACAAACCCAAGACATTGAACGCTTGTGGGCCAGACAAAGTTTCCTCAAATGTTGAAAGTATTGAAATGGCTTATAGCAAGTCCTAATGCATCAATCTGTAATCGTAGTTTCAAGTTAAGCATATTCCCAAACCACTAAAAACAATCAATTGTTATATATCGATTTATAAAAATGGATCCAAATCAGATTTACACAATCATCAGCTAATATCTCTACTCAATGCGTTCTCAAAAAATATTAAGAAAATCGTCTCAGCCTATACCTCGAAAGTCATAAGATCTAATCTAATAACCAGTTCGATTTTCGACCAGGTCTAGGAACAGAAGATGCTATTGCTAAGGTGATGTATATTATTTACATCGCTCTTTTCTAGGATCTTGCTTATATTTCAATATGTTTGATAGTTACTTAGCTAACAGATACCAAAAATTTAACATCATTGACACTGCTAGTGATCCCGCCCTTGTAGAATTTGGTGTACCACAAGGGAGTACCGTAGGACTTCTTTTGTTCAGTATATACATAAATGATCTATGTGATTTTTTCCAATCACATTACAGCATTTGCAGATGATACTGTCTTAATATTTGAAGTAAGAACCAGCTGAAATGACGTACACTGCAAAGACGAAGATGGTATAAAACAGCTAAAACTTCCGTTAGACTATAATCTGTTGTATAAACGAATTGATTTGTTTTAGTGCGACGGAAGCTGAACAACCTAAGGAATTATACAGGTGTCCGGGGGTAAAGTGCACAAACTTCAGGAGGCTACAATGGTAGAAGTAAAAAAGATGAAATTTTTTTTCGAAATTCCAATATGTTTTTTTCCAAATACAAAAATATTTTTCCATAGAAGATTTTTTTCCTATACAAAATATTCAACTTTTTTACCCGAAAACTACTTTAAAATGTTGGAATTTCGAAAAAAAGTAAAAAGAAATAATCTTTTTATCATCATACTATCATGTAGAATCACCTCCCGAAGTTTGTGCACTTTGCCCCCGGACGCCTTGTAATATTTTATTAAACTTGTTTTACTTTTGTGAAACTCGTTTACGACACGGTGTGATTTACTAGTTCTAGATGTTAGACAATTGTACAAGAGGAAATTAATTTTAAATACTCATAAACAATGTCACCTCTACCCATCTATTGAACACTCTCAAGACACCCGACATTCATGGAGAAATCTAATTGGACCACTTACAACCAAAACATCTTCTCGCTAAGACACTTATCATTCCAAGGTTCAATACGGTATTGGTTTATTTATGTTCAATACCATACAATGTCATACCTTCACTATGATGTCACTGATGCTTGGAAAAAGGAAAGCCCAGATATTCTTCATAAATTGACATCAGGTATCCTTGTTTTAATCTATTATTTTATTTTATACTTTCTCTACTCTTTTTTTCTTCTTTTTTACAAAAATGTCTGTATAAGTGGATTTAGACCAGACGAGGTATGTATTATTATTTGCTTCGTCTGTAATGGCCCGTACAGACTAGGCCAGAAGTTTAGTCGAGTAGCAAGTATTTTAGTAACTAAACGTGTCTGAACACCATAAATTTAGTAGTTAGTAGTAGAAGAATTGAAACGTTGCTTGAAATGGCTTTAGCCGTGTTTAGTGACCAGATCTGAATAGCCAGGTACTTCCCCACCTACCTCTTCCCTATCTCCTTCCCCCCCCCCACTACCTTCAGCCTCACAACATACCCCAATTGGGGATGCCATAGTCTCACTGGCTCCAGACGGGAGCAGTTGGGACTCTTGTGCGGTATTTCGGTACTTTCTTGTGCGGTAGTGCGGTAAAAAAAAAAAAAAGAAGCATTTTGTTCAGTCAAGTGGCGAGTTACTCTCTACTCGACTAAACTACTTGCCCAGTGCAAACAAGCCTTATGTTTATCCTGCATAATTTCAATCGATAAATCATTGAACATTGACTTCCAGAGGTGAAAAATTATTAAAATGTGTCAACGATTCGTCAAGGAATGAAGTAGTTGTATAAAACATTAACATTCAGCATAATTTATCCGTAAATCAATTTGAGGTTTTCCTATAAAGACCTTAGTGATAGAAAAAAAATTTCGTCGGTTCTGCGACCAAGTGTTTTTATGTGTTATTATAGATATATTTACTGAAAACAAAAACATTTAAATGATGTACCCTGAATTTTTCATTTTTCTAATGTAAGCAGAAAAACATTAAAATTCGTTAACATTTTTCTGCTTCCAAGAATTTTTATTGGGCTAATGAATTGAAGTAGGCCGAGCGCAATTATATTCTCTATGGTAGACATATAAACTTCCTCTATATTTAGTCTATTTTAGCCATTTCAGTTCATCCGTGGGCAATACCAAAATCCGGTTAAGTTGGTGACAAAATTTGTCCCTAGAAAAGGCCTGAAGTCATCGATCTAGGGATTGGTTTATTTATGCCATACGGCTTGATCCAGGGGCGTATAACTTACTAAAATTTTGAAACTAATGGCGTCCCCGCCGAATACATCCGGTTTATGTATTTATTTCGATGATGACGGTGATAGTTGTTAGAAACATCCGGTATGTATTAGTATATTTATTATCCGGTAGAGGGATTTTATTTGACATTTTTAGCGTCGATGTTATTGCGTGTTGTACGTAAATATTTTAAATTTAAAGTGTTGGTTGCTAATGTTAAAAGCACGTCGAGAAATCATTAAAAAGCCGTGCAGCGTTAAAGGCTTCACAGAATTAACTAAAGTCAGTTTCGTGCGACGTGCATGTCGAACGGAAATGTTTATTTATGTTCGACCATAATTTGATGCTTGATTTGCCGTTGGACATATTTTTATTCAAAATGTGTTTACATGAATTCTAGAGGTGAAAAAATGGTATACACACGTCTATAATTGAGATCAAGAAATCAGGTAATTACATAAAACATTTACATTCATCTTAATTTATCTGTAAATCAATTTGAGGTTAAAATTTTGCTTATGAAAAACTTTTTTGAATTTATCGTGAAAACAAGCTTATGGGTACTAGTGGTTAATGTTTTACATATTTCGTTTCAGAAAATGTTCGAACACCTCATAACATGCAGCATGCCGCTTGAAGTCCCGAAAACCCTTCTGGACAGAAGGAAAAAGTCTCCTCCGATCACCTCTCACCCCAGAAGATAGGTGGAAGCTTGAGTGGCAATTGGCCAAGGTGAAAATGCCCATCTCATACAAGACTCCATACAAGACCTCGTACAAGGTAAAAATAATAATGTTTTACTTAACAAACCTTCAATTAACAAATCATCATGTTTCCCCGCAGGATAGGCGGAGAGGACTGACTGCCAAACAACTCAGTCTTTGCATACGATCCTTGCTTTATTCAATTTTACATTTAAATGTATGTGGAGTATTTAAATGGTAGCATTCGCATTTCTCTGTAGGAGCTCAATACAAAATGTTGTTTTGTGAACATAATTTCATTTGAGATACAAATATCGTAAAAAGTGTTTTCAAGTTTCAGATATAACAAGAACACCAGAGGAGAATTCAACGCCTGAAGACATGTCGCATGATTCCAAAGAAAGGTGATTTTGTTTATATCTCTACTTGCTACGATTCCTTGCACGTATAACAGGGTCAAATAATGCTCGGAGAGCTTAGTTTAACCTCTCGTTTCCACCATAAAGAAAGAGGGACCCTGTTGCAGATGATTATTAATGATCCACTATCTCGGTAGCAGTCCCAATGAGTGGTATGGATCGTACGTTGATTACAATCCATGCAAGTGATTTGAATATAATTTTGGTATGAGTTTTAGAGCGGCAAAGGTTGTCTATCGCTCTCCGCCTCTCACGTATTTTGACCCACAGAATTCATGTAAACCGATTCACACATACTATTCCGACTCTTGACGTGGCCTGTCGCATACATACTTTGTTCATCACAAGTATTATGCGTTCCCAAATTTATTAATGTGATGTATGGTTTTTTTTAAATGTGATATATTTATTTCAGAACTTTTGCTGTGAGATGGCTGAAATGGGTCCTCATCCTATGGGAAAGTATACTCATACATCTGTTATTTTGGTTGAAAGGAAATAATATTTATATGTTTAGAATATGTAGATTTTTTATTTCGTTCTACAAGAACTAAAATATATATGGAGACAGGGAAAGGAAAAATGGCTAAAACACCATATAGCTGTGATATTAAAGATGAACGTACATAAACAAACAGTATAACTTATTATGTTGGTTCATCTTTAATGTCACAGCAGTACGACGCTCTAGCCATTTTTCCTTTCCAGTATCGATATTTCCAGCGGATCCAGTGTTTTATATGCTATTATATTATCGATTGTCTTTCTGAAAATTAAAAAAGTATTTTAAAATGTACCCCTGAGTTATCATTTTCAGGATAACAGGTTTCCGTCTGACAAAGCTCCCTGCTGAGAAAATGAGCTGTAAAAAATTATGTAAAGCTCATTTCCTCAGGATAGCGTTTTGTCAGACGGAATGATGTTGTCCTGTGGAAACTTTCACCTTTTTGTGCTTTCAAGCATTTTTGTTTTTTAAATAATTTATTGGGCTAATGAATGAAGTAGGTCGAGTGCGATTGTATTGTCTATGGTAGACAAATAAACTTCCTCTATCTTTTAGTCTACTCGCGCCGTCGCGGTTCATTTTATGGGTTTATCTGTGGTTTTGATGACAGATATGACGACAGACCATTTTGTATGGAGAAGGCCCGAAGATATCGATCTAGGGATTAGTATATTTATGGCTTGATCGCTTGATGCGCTCGTCAAATCATTGTAGCAAGCCTTAATAGACAACAAATTTACGTGCTTATCATCAAGCCGCTTATTAATCGCGAGGGCCTGTCCGAAGCCGTTTATTACTCGTGAGAGAACTTTATTACTATAAAAAAAAAACTCATAATCAGTTAATATTATGATGATGCTAAAATCACCTCTTTGAGCAATATGCGTAGGGCTTATTTTAGTAAAATTGAGTCGTGGTTATCTTGTAACCACTTTTGCCGTTATTCTTTCGAAAGATTCGCGGCATTTCATCTGTCAAAGTTAACTTTGTATTTGTACAAAATAAATGTTGTTGAGTGGACTAAATGTATAGTTTATTACCAAAATAAGATTTGGTGATTATATTATATCGCTAAATTGAATAAAAACATATTTTAATTCATCATGGATGGGAACACTAGTGTTCTTGAGTGTATTTATATGAGTATTCTCGATAAAGATACCGAGTAAGTTTTATCTTTTGAATAATAATAATATTATTATTACATTATTTGGAACAAACAAAAGATAATAATTCTTGTTCAAAAGATCATAATTTGCTCTTAGATTTAATTTATGATTATTTTAATTACTATTATTATTTTTTCTAAAAAATATTCATATGCGTGTCCAGTCACCCTGAAAGTTTATTTTATTTTTTCAATAATGATTTATTGCAGGCGAACAGAAACCCTCCTAAGGGTAACGAAGGTAAACCCTAATGAGATATTACCCGATAAAGGTATAAATGTTCTTCATCTGGCTGCTGGAATTAACCCAGAGGAATATTCTAAACAAATTTCTGAACTTATTATCGCCCATGGAGGAAACCCTAATGAACGGTATTATTGATATTTTCGTAATGAATTATAAATGGTTCTTTTCTATAACAATGCTGGTTACATTAGGTTCTTTACATTCATTACAAACCAAAAAAACTGTGCGTGCAAATTTTTAATATTGTTTATCAAACTGAGGGCTCACGCGAAATTCAATGAACTAAACACTATCAACCACCTATTTAAAATCTATGTGAATGGATTTTTCATATTTTTACTTATTTTTCTTTTTATTAATTATTGATGCTAACTTTCCAAAAATCGCATCACAGCTGACATAATGTTTTGTTGTTATACGATACGATATGATTGTACCCCTCCAGCCAGGGGTTCCATGCCAACTCAGAATAAAGTCAACTCGACACCTCCTTGAAAAGTCATTAAAGCCATGAAAAAAATAATTTTAAATTAGCCGATAACCCTAACCTAACGTAACCTATTTAATCAATTTTTTATAAATATTTTTTATCACTCTAAATGACTTATCTGGGATGGTTCTGAGTTGGTTTCATTCCGAGTTGTCCGGTCACCCCAGCCAAGGACCCTCCTGTTCTGGTGAGACCGGGATGTCAGGGGGCACTGATTTGTTAGGACTCGGAACACATGCTCTGAGAATGGAAAGGAGGTTGGAGTTTAATCGTCCGGTATACATGGCAACCTAATAAGTAAAATTTTTATATTTATCTAATTTTTTTAATGTAAATATCTAATTAAATTTTATTTTTTTTAATTTTGAAATTGAGTAAAAATGATATTTATTGCAATATTGGAATTTAGGATGGGCATCAATAAAGGAATGGATTGAGCATTGTGAATTTTTTTCTCTTTATGCCTTCTTTCTCCTCACCACTTCTTTCTTCTCCTTTCTTGTCTCTTTTTGGTTCTCCTCATCTTTCTGGGATCTTATTATCTCGTCTTGGCTCTTCTTGCTTCTTCTTGTTTGTACTCGTCTCTTCTCTTCTCTTCTCTTCTCGTCTCTTCTCGGCTCTTCTTGTTTCTTCTTTTCCCTTCTTGCTTCTTTTGTCTCTACTGGAATCATATCGTCTCTCCTTGGCTGGTTTTATCTCTTCTTGCGGCTTCTTGAATCTTCCCGTCTCTTCTCTGTTCTTCTTGGTTCTCCCAGTCTCTGGTGACACTTTCTTGCTTCGTCTCGACTTTTTTTTCTTGCATATCCTCTTAATTTTTGTTGGTTCTTTTTACTTTCCCTTGCATTTTCTTGCAACATGGCTCTCCTTGTTTTCAGTCTCCACTTATTTCTTCTTGACTCTTCTTACTTATGCTTCGATAGATAATATATTTATCTGGTTCCTACTTATTGGCTAAAAATAATTAATCATAAACTTTTGAGATGACTAGACACGCTTGATACAAATATTTACAAAGATTCATCTTAATTAATGGGAAAGACGACTATTTGCATTTTGATGATGGAAAATACTTCATTTAAAATTTCAATTAATAATAATAATAATAATAATTGGATGATTTATATAGCGCCGTTTTTGTGAAAAATCACCTCAAGGGCGCTGCACAAACTTACAATACATTTCTAAAATCTAGAAAAACTACAAACTAGACAAACAATTAAAACAACTAATGGCTAAAAATTGCATCCACCGGTTCATAAGAAAATATATGTACAATGTCTCGACCAATGAACGCGATGCTTCTTAAAAATGTATACAGGTCCATACTTACCTGGGAGGTCGCTTGAAATTAACACTTATTGTCTATTAAGAAATTTAGATATAGTTCGCACGCAGGGGACATTATTGTGTACACTTCTTATATGTGTTTAATCCTGAAATATATTTTAATATTAGTATAAAATATTTGATGAGTGTATTTTGGAAATCAAAAGCAACATTTTATAGTGGGCGGTACAGTAGTACAAGGATTTGATCTTCCTAAATGTGATTCGTAACGAGACAGATTGATGTGCAAAGATTCAAGTAATTAGAAAATTAATTAGAAAAGTGTAATTAAGACATCATAGAAAATAAAAGTATGATACTCTCAGATAGGTTTATTTAAATTAAGGATATGAGAGCCCAAAAAGGTAGGTTTTTAATTTGGACCTAAATTCTGTTGGGCTTGTTATGCATCTTAGTTCCGGAGGGAGTTTATTCCAAGCCTTAGGCCCAGATACTCCAAAAGCGCGATCTCCAAACTTTGTATTTGGCTTGCGTTTAGGTTCCATTAGTCTGCCTATAGCTGATGATGTTGCTGATCTAAGGGTTGACTGCCTCGGACCAGTCTTTTCCGGGACACATAATTCAGAGATATAAGGTGGGGCCATTTCATTGATTGATTTAAACACCATCCAGCACAATTTGTACTGGATTCTTTCAGGGCACTTGAGCCAATGAAGGTTACGAAGATGTTCTGAAATGTGTGAATATTTAGAGACTCCGGTTATGAGCCGTGCCGCTGCGTTAAAAACGGATTGAAGTTTGTCAGTTTGATATTTTGGAAGGCTAGCATAGATACCGTTACAATAATCGAGTCACGAGACTACGTAAGAGTTGATTAGTAGTTTTGTCGCCTCTGTAGGAAGATTTCTTCGGACGGACTTGAGTTGTCTTAAGTGAAAAAAACCGGTGCTTACAGTCCTATTTATTTGACTTTTAAGCGAAAAGTCTGAATCTAGATTAACGCCAAGAAGTTTGACGGTTGTCTTAGGAATAATATCGCTGCCGGAAATGGAAATAGGCGAATCGTCTATGAAATGTTGGCGTTTGTTTGTGGCCGCCCAGAGAAACTCAGTCTTAGATGGGTTCAGCTTTAGCTTATTTGAAGACATCCAACGAGTTATTGCTTCTAGGCATTCAGCTACACGGATTTTGAGACTGCTGACTTCGTTTGGAGTGCAGTAAAAATAAACTTGCTGATCGTCAGCGTAGCAGTGTGACAAGAGACCAAATGACTCAATTATTTTGGCGACATCATTTGTAAAAAGGATGAAAAGAAGTGGACCTAAAACGGAACCCTGGGGCACTCCTGAAGAAAGTGTTGCGAAGTTTGAGAGTTTATTTCCAACCTTCACGGCTTGCAAGCGATTGGATAAATATGACGCCAGCCAATTTTTGATATCGGAACTCAAACCAAATGTTTCCTCTAATCTCTTAATGAGGAAGTCGTGATCAATCGTGTCAAACGCTGCACTCATGTCTAAGAGTGAGATAAGTGCTAACTTACCTGATTCTATGGCTAGAGTTATATCTGACAGCATACGAAGAAGTCCGGTTTCTGTTGAGTGAAACCTTCTATATGCGGATTGTCGATTTGTTAATAATTTGTTTGAATTCAAGTGACTGGTTATTTGGGTAGCAGCAATTTTCTCCAGGATTTTTGACACGAAAGGTAGATTTGAGACGGGTCGATAATTACCTAAGTTATCAGGGTCTAGTTGTGACTTTTTTAATATTGGTGTAACTACAGCTGATTTTAGTGGTTCAGGGAAATCACCTGTACTGAGAGATTTATTGAAAACATGAACTAGGAATGGAGCTAAGACATTGACACATTTTTTTAATAACCAAGTTGGTATAGGATCAAGACTACACTGCTTATTTGGCGAACATGAAATTATCTTTTTTACTTCTTCAAGCGTTGTAGGTTTGAAGGAAGACAAATTTCCTTTAGAATTGATAGTGAATATTGGCAGAGGGGCGTGAGATGTGGAGGCACGAATGGTTTCAATTTTTTCCCGAAAAAACTTTGAGAAGGCATCCGGGGTAATATCTATTTTAGTTGGAACTGTGACTTCGGCAATAACAGTCTTTATTGAGTTCCAGAGACGCCGTGGATTGGCTCGCTCAGAGTCAACCTTTTCATTCCAGTATTCTGATCTTTTGGAATTTATTTTGCTCATGTACTGTTTTTGAGCAAGGATCCACTCATCTCTCGAAGTTACTGCAGAGTTTTTCCTATATGACCTCTCTAATTTCCGCATAAGTCTTAAAATTACGTAAAATTAAAATTTGCTTTTGTCATATGGGCTGACAGCCATTTACAATAATTTATGTCCATATTCTTTGACATTGAAATTTTGAATGCAGCGTTTTCCATTGCCCCGAATTCAGATAGTTGTCTTTTACAGTAATAAAGGTGAAACAAAAGTTTTTTTCTAAAAGATATTCATATTAATAAATCTAAGAAACGTGGTAAATAAAAAGGATATGAAAAAGGTCTACTACGCTTTGTAACATTCTCAAATTGAATACGAAATCATAGGATGGGGATCTGCTACACATAAGTACATACACAACCTGAATACAATTAAAAAAGGAATCATAAAGACCATATTGAAAGTACCCATTAGAACGCCTTCAATTGAAATTTTCAATAGCTTTGACGTACCAAATGTGCAACAAATATATGCCAAAACTATATTATTAAAGCTTTTCAAAATACTGAATCCTCCACTAGACCGTGTATGCATAACACTAGATCGAATAAAAATGATATAAAAACATTCCAAGTTACAAAACCACATTCGGACAAAGAAACTACATATACTTTGCAATAAAATTTCATAACATCCTTCCCCAAGACTTGAAACTGATAAAAACTTCTAATGAATATAAATCTATAAATATAAAAATCAATTGCTATTCGTTTTTCTCGTTAAAACTCGAGAATGGCTGGGCCGATTTAGCTGATTTTGGTTTTGAAATGTTTGTTGTAGTCCAGCGAAGGTTTAAACGGTGAGAAAATATGGAAAAATTGTCAGGAAGATAGTAAAAACAACAATTTTTCCAAAATTAGTTTAAAAACTGAATTTACTGGGGTTGAATGTATGAATGGCGTGAGGGGGGAGGGAAACTCGGGAGGGAAATTTGTGAGGGGGGAGGGGAACTCGGGAGGGAAATTTGGGAGGGGGAAGGGACACTCGGGAGGGGGGTTCGTGGGAAGGGGGAAGGGAGGAAGTAGAGTGGGGAGAGGGATGGTGGAGGAGACGGAGTGGGAATGCGAGAGGGGAAGGGGACCCGGGAGAGGAAGGGGAGACGGAAGGGAAAGGACACGCAGGGAGAAGCAATTTTTTTTTAAATGGCATAGCATTGCACGCCAGGTACCAGCTAGTCAAAAATAAAAATATGGCTGAAAGGGGTCAATGAAAAAACCCTAATGGAGACACTAAAAACGACATAGAAGACAAATAAAATATATTTAAATAATTTTAATCCGCCTGGTACGGGACCCCCTAGTGAGGAGGACTAAGAAATACAATATTTTTACATTAAATTCATCATTATATTTTGTATGTACTATTATTTTATACAGTCAATAATAAAAAATAAAAAAATTGTATTCAGTCATAGAAAGTTTACTTTAATCACAATCATAAATCACAAATCCAAGACTACTGTCATCACTGCCGTGGCCGCCTGAGAGGAGTCTCCTCTGACGGCCCTCTGGAGACGGTCAAATATCCTCAAAAATCTATCTGCATGATATGATTTTAGATTTTCACAGCTTGTATATTGTGATTTATTTTTGGGTTATTATGGCGTGTTGCGCTTTCACCTTCTTTAGCTAATGTTTCAGAAAGCACTACAGTGTCTATCATAAGGTAGATTGGGTGAAGTGTGTATTTATTTATGTAGAAGCGATACCATGTTGCGCGCTCCAATCCTCTTAGGGGCGTTAAGTATAATTGGTGAAAATTAATATGGTTTTCAGCATACAGTTTTGGTGTAGTCATCAAGTACCAAGTACGATCTATTAAGCCCCGTCATCTCTTTTAATGCAAATGGGGTTTTTGTGGATTTCAATTGCCACTATAATTATGTGAGATCTATGCGTTTTGGGTCTTCCCAGGACTTCAGGAACAAATCCAATGTAATAGTCTGTTTAAATTAGGTAGTCGAGTTTGCAAGCTCGAAAATGTTCAGAGATCCTTTTGGAGATGGTTCGTTCTGTTGACTATTCGCAAAATGATTTCTAATTAATATTTTTTCACTTTGTGTTTTTATTTTTATATTTTTGTTGTTTTGTTTTACTCTGAATTACGGAATGTATTGCGTTGCACTACCCCTGCACATCTTCTGAAATAAATAATAATAATAGTTATAAAAATTTTCATAATTTTTTTTAGTTCCGATGATGGGATGACTCCCCTACATGTGGCAGCCGTGTGGGGCAGAATCAATGTAGTGAAGATGCTAATTGAGCACGGAGGCGACGTGTTCAGTCAAGACGATGATGGAAAAACTCCATTGGATTACGCCGAAGAACAACACCACTCCAGTGTTGCAAAGTATCTTAAAGATGCAGAGAATGATAACCGTTACGCAACTAATAGTCCAAATAAATACACATTTGAATTAGGTAAGTTTCAAGTAGATTTTTACCCTCTTATCTGAACTGATTACACACAGATATCTGGTAGCACTGATTCATAAAAATTAATAACCTATTTGATTGTTTACAAAGATTACAATTTGTTTTAAAACAATTTATTATTGATATCTTCAGTTGTTCTGATTTTGTTTTAATTTGGGTCAGATCAAAAACAAAAATACCTCTTGTAACAAATGTCCTGACAATAAAGTAAAAATGCAGTTTATTAAACTGCTCTTTGCTAACACAAAAATACACAGTTATTGCGTTTAGCGGAAGATGAAGATCAAGAAATGTAAAACTGAACATAATGTATTCGGTTAGAACTTTGCAAACACAGATGGCAGCCAAAAAAGGGAAATAATTGAAGATGATATTGTTAGTATGTAATTCAACAATGGAAGTACAAGATTCATAAAAATGATAGAATTAATGTAATAATGGTGGCGTAAGCTCAATTGGTAGAGGCGCCAGTCCCTAGATAATACTAGAGGATCTTTTACCTCTTTATTTTCTGTGGCTTTGTCTGTTTCATGTTTTCATTGAGAGTTGTTAATACATATTATCTTCTTCAATGATTAAATTTCCTGATTTAAAAGGTGCTGTACTTAAAAGGGACATTTAAAAGCAAGGCACAAGGCTTAATATTTTCCTAACCCCTCAGGCCTCGGGCCTATTTGACCAGAAGGTCAAAATATTTGCAAAAAAATCCAAATAAATGGAATATTTCTCAATACATCCGAAAACTAAAAATTGTTTTTGAAAGGTGATGTAATACGCTTTTAAATTTGGAAATAAACTTGTAATTTTTGAAATATAAAATTTTTTAATGCAAACATAAAAAAGTTAAAAGTGGCTAAAATTAATGATAATAAAAAAAATAAAACACAATATTTTATTAAGAAAATGTACTATAAATGTTATCGTCAACTCACTTTTTTGTCGTTTCTTTTAAAAATAATTAATAAAAAAGTCCTAAAGTTTCATAAATTTTTTTCAAATTGCGGTCGGAGACTTTCGGAGGTTTCATATAGATGTACATACATTTTAATTATTTTGTGATTAACATTTAGATTTGAATTTAAAGCTTGGTGTTTTATCTTTCTAACACCGTTTAGATCATGTTTCTAACCATGAGACACAACAATTTCTATGATATCCATATGAGTTGTTCCGAAAAGTGAACAAATTAGCCTGAGGGGTTAAGGTTTTCATGCCAATATTATTTTAGATGATTATAGGAATCAATCAATAAAATTTATTGATCAGCAATCACCCTAAACAACTAGCATCCGCCGTCTAATGTCTGACTCGAAGTAGAGAGGTTGAGGGTTCAATTTCCACAACAGTGCAATTTGTTTGGCTGTCATAATGTTGGTTGTAAAATTTCTCAATGTTTTTTTACAGCTGAACAATTAAAACTTATAGAAATCTTATTTTTTTTAGACAAAATATTTGTGAACAATGGATCAATTGAAGGAGAATATGTTCCGGTAGAGATTAACAATGAAATAACCGCTTTCAAGAAATCAGAAATTATATCCGAATGGTTTGCCAGAAGCCCTAAACTTGGACGAAATAGTAATTATGAAGAAGAAATAAACAATGTTACTCCTGTCAATAAATACAAAGCTTTTCCATTAATTGGAGATATTAAAATTCAAACAGATCTTGATAGTAACAATTCCAAGATAGTTACATTAAATGACTTTGACACCACCACGATGAATAACAGATCATCCAGAAAGTTAGATAATTCTAAACAATCTTCACTGTATCGGAGTTGTTTGGCTTCATTCAACGAAACCAGAAAATCGCTTGCTGAAACTGATGATTGTCCCCAACTGGATCATTTAAGTAACCAAGAAATGGTACTTGAAGATGATTCATCGACAATAAGTGACCATTCCTTGAGTGGAATCGTTCCCATAGAATTCACAAAAAATAGCTATAATAAATTATTCAGTGTATTCTTAAAACAAAGCAACATTGAAGACAGTATAAAAAAATGCGACAATATTAAATCCTTTGAAGATTTAATTGAAAATAAATGCCCTGAATCCGTTCCCCTGATTTCTCAGAATAATTGTTCTAAAGCTGTGAATAATTTTGAAAGTTGTGATATTATAAACGAGATTGAATATATTGAACATTCTACAATATTAACATCTCACAGGAGTGATAAATCTTATGACTGCCAGGCAGATTGTAGTTCGAGCAGCGCTTCTCAAATATCAGACTGTCTCAACAAAGTTCTAGTATTAAATGACAACTCTAATTCTTCAGTTCCTGACAATGTCAATGACGGCATTACAAAATACACCAATAGACTTGGAAATACACTGGACGTTATTAGTATCAACAGTTCTAGAGTGAGCCACAAGGATGAATCTCAATATAATGTACCAAAGATAAACATGAGCAATGCTAGCAGCAGACTGTCTGCTCACAATATTTTTGTAAATGAAACATTAGCAAGTATTACAGAGGAATACAAATACGAAGATGATGAAGCCGGTGTAGCTCTTATTGAAAAAAGGATTTTGGTAACACCTGTTCCGTAAGTACTTACCCTATTTTTAAAAAAATAATGCTACGAGGTGGTTGTATGCCTGCTGCTTAAAAAATTCAACCTTTCAGTGGGTAATGTTGCTAATTTTGTCAGTACAAAAACCATTCATTTAGAAATTATGTCTTCGTTAGTTCCTCCTTTGGCCGACTGTGAAGTTAAGTTAGTTTGTTTGCCACTATTTCCATCTCTGTTTCAACCCCATGGTTTATTTGCCACTGCCATCTCTGTTTCAACCCAATAGTTTTTTGCCACTGCCATCTCTATTTCAACCCCATAGTTTGTTTGCCACTACTTCCACCTCTATTTCAACCCCATGGTTTGTTTGCCACTGCCATCTCTATTTCAACCCCATTGTTTGTTTGCCACTGCCATCTCTTTTTCAATTCCATAGTTTGTTTGCCACTACCATCTCTATTTAAACCCCATAGTTTTTTGCCATTGCAATCTTTGTTCAAAACACCAATTAAAACATTGTTACCTATAGGCTATCCACGGAGTCTTGCGATGGCTCCCTGGCTCCGTCCAAGGATAGTGCAGCCTCCTCTCTGCCCATGGCCATAGACTACGACACTGATAACCTGCGTAAGGAGTTGACTTCCCTTGGAGTGATTGCGGGACCCATCACCAAGTCTACCAAGAAGGTTTATCTGAAGAGATTGCAGAAGTTGAGGAAGAATCCTACCATTGTCACATCGCTGAAAGATGTCAGCAAGAGTAAGTTTAAAACTTTTTCACTTTTTCATTATTTATTGATTTTGCATAATTTTTTTTTAATGTGAATACTGCACAAGAGTCCCAACTGCTCCCATGTGGAGCCAGTGAGACTATGGCTTCCCCAATTAGGCTATGTTGTGAGGCTGAAGGTAGTGGGGAGGGAAAGGAGATAGGGAAGAGAAAGGTGAAGAAGTACCTGACTATTCTGATCTGGTCACCAAACACGGCTAAAGCTATTTCAAGCAACGCTTCATTTCTGAATGGTGGTCTTATACCAGAGTGATACTGAGAGCATCTTTCACTCTGGAACGTACCGCAAATATATTATATATTATTTTTAATCAGTTAATTGTGAAATAATGCAAATTAATCAAATAAAATTTATTTGCGCACATCGGGCTGCAAGTCGAGAGCTTTACCCCTCGACCACGGAGGCCGTCAAAATTTTAGTAGAGTTGAAGTTATTCTTAGTATCACCATGGTGAGAAACCATTTAGGGCCTCTGCTTATGGAGAAACTGAAAAAAAAAATAGTTCTCAACGCAATTGCAATCAACCTCCTTAACAAAATCAATATTTTTCTGATCTGACATGTCAAAACTTGACAGTTCGTGAGCCGCTACGATGGCAACCTGTCAACAATGCAACTGAAACGCCACTCCGCTGCGACCAGGAGGCCCTTAGAATCGAAATGTTGCTTGAAATGGTTTGAACTAGGTTTATTTATTTATTGCTTCTTCACAATTTAAATTCATTTTTAGCATGTAATTATTAACCCCACTAGGGTTTGCCTGTATCGGGGTTAATAATTTCACAATTTATTCAAAATAACACACATAAATATCGGTAAAATACAAAAATTTTAAAAACAAAAATAAAAATCATAAATGTAGAAAATTTGCAGAAAAAGTAACAAATGAATTAACAACAAAGTGTTCAGAATCAGACAAAATGTTATCATTCATTGTCATTCGTTTATACCATTTTCAACAATGGGGTATTTCCACAAACCAGGTATACCGCTAAAAACATGTGGAAGATTTAAAGATTATTTTTCTGAACATGATTATCGCATTAAAAATGTTTAATTTTGATATTTTCATTCATAATAATTGATTTCAAAATACGCGTAAACGGAACGAAACGTAAACGGCCCATAACTGCTTGTACGATTCATGACGTCGCAAGAGTCGCCGTTCCGAGGTTTATCACCGTGTTACTATCAAAAATCTAAACATCCTAGACTTGTTCGGGGTTATGGACGGTTTTATTTCATATTTAAGATGATTGTTTATGATAGTGTTATGTTTCTACAGTTTTATATAATATTGTTAAGTTGTAATGACTGAAAGTAGTATTTTTAACGGCGTAATCCGACAACTTGCCTAAAATAGACGCTACAATGAATAACAATAATTTTCTAAGCCCTAAATTTCGGGATTCTAAGACGATATGGTAATGAAAACATTTTTTTTACACAAACTCTCATATTATATACGTTATATACTGGTTTCAATATTTTGACAAAATAGAATTAATTCCAGCCCTTTTCTTGCCTTGATTTAAAATAAATAAAAAATATATTTTTTAAACGTTTATTATAAAATTTATATATACAATTTATATATACATATTAACGCCGGGATTGCTAGCCGAGAGCCTTACCCCTCGACCACGGAGGCATTCATTATTGTGTAGATATCCATCTTACGACTGTATACAAAGGTGTTTCCACGTTTAAATTGTGAATTTAAATAGTCAATAACGAAAGGTTTTTTTTTGTAGCTTAAAATTTAAATCTGAAAAAAAAGGCACGGGGGCTCTATCGAAGCCTCCTTCTTCTTCTTCTTACTGTACTATAGAGCCAATATATACTGCAGATAGTACACAACTGCTGACCCTGTACAAATCGCAAGTCCACCTGTTGAATTTGGCAGCCACCTTTGGTCTAGAGTCCCAAAATATTTGAAAATTCAGAAAGCATAAACGGGCGGTCCGTTCGATAGATCCCTCTCTAACAAACGGATTGCAATGTTTAGCGCGCAGGTTTCAGATGGGAATGGTGTCCTTGTTCTACCGGTATTTCAATAGAAGATGCTCCGAGGACCTAGCGTCATTGAACCCTTCGGCGGTGGTGTCAAAAACATTAAACGCACTCCCAACAATTGTACACAGTCGATATTTTTTGTCGCCTTAGAAATGGTCGTTTAAACATCTTATTTTTTGTTTTTCTTGTAGTATTTGTAAACATGTCTACCAAACTATACATGTTTTGCAAGTGGGAAAATATAGGATAAATATAAAGATATAATTCGAGCAAACTGGAAGTCAATAAATAACACCAAGTACAACTTACGGGCGGCGATCGCATAATGAGAGGCGCCTGTGACGTCACAGAGTGACTGGTGGCAAAACCATCGTTTTGGTGGCATTTTGAAAAGGCGTATTTTAAAACGTTATAGAAAGTTAAGTCGTCGTCATATAAATAAAATAAAAATTCCGTTATCATCGTAATTTTTTGTTTAATTTTTTTCAATAATAAAAAAAAATTGTGGAAATACCCCATTAAGAAAATTAAAAAATATATATCCTTATGGTTTGTAAATATTTAAGTAAAAAATCACATAACGAAAAAAAATAATTTTTAAACGATTGCATGATGAAAGCAAATCTTAAGGAGAGTATCAAATAATTTTGAAATAAATATGGTAGACATCTTTTTAAGAGAACGTTTAGAATAGTTTAGACAGTAATAGAAGTGCCCGTTTTTGTTAAAATACGATTGTATTTTATTGATTATTTATTGTAGTGGTTTAGTAACCAGATTTGAATTAACTTTTCCTTATTGAATTAAGGCTCCTTTAGTCCACTACGTTTTCCAAGGCCTCCGCGCTGTCAGGACTCTTGAGCGGAAAAAAATAAATTAAAAAAATATAATAAAAAATAGTTGTTGACATGAAGTGAAAGAGGACCATTAGTTTTTCGCCAAAGAATTGTAGATAAGTCTTGTTTTCATTATTATGGAAACAATTACAATAGACCTTTGGAGCTCCTTCTGATGTTGTAAGTAGGTACTTGGTTTAAATATATTTTTTTATCTAATGATTTAGTGTAAAAAGAATAATTGGTATCAAGTACCTGTTTGATAATGATGATTTGACATACATTGTTTTTATCTTAGTTACAATGGGTCAACAACAAACCTTTTTATTATTCTTTTGAAATTTTTTTGTAAATAATTTATTTGTTATTTCAAATGTTATGACTAAAGGTTTTACCAAAAGTATAATATCAGCAAAATTATGCAAAGGTGGATAGATTTTTAAAATAAGGTCTAGAAAGCTAACAATACGTTTATGACATAAAAAATGTTCCATGACTATTTTTTTGTTTTGATTTCAGCTTATTCAATAGAATTGGAAAAGACATTTCGAGATCCTAACTGGAATGTCGACCTTAAATCTTACATTACCCTCGAGCGCAAAATATCTGATCAATTTGAAGAACCGGATCCTGGGAAAAGATGGCGCGAAGGAATAACCAAATCATCCTTCACATATCTTTTACTGGATCCTCGAATAACTGAAAACCTTCCTTGCCGAGCCGAAATAGTCTCAAGACCAGAAATTTGGCGTAATTTCGTTGATTCAATATTTTACATAGGAAAAGGCAAAAGATCTCGGCCGTATTCTCATCTTTATCAAGCGGTTGCAGCATTCAACAATGGCCAAATGAAATCTGATGATAAAAAAGTACAGAATATTTTAGATATATGGAAAGAAAAATCTGGAGTCATTTGTTTGCACATCTTTCAGAATGTTATCCCTGTGGAGGCTTACACCAGGGAAGCGGCTATGATTGAAGTCATCGGCTTGAAGAACCTGAAGAATGTGAAGCCGGGTAGTTATTATGGGGTTGTGTCCACATGGCCTCTCAAGCAAAAGAAACTCCTTGGGGTTTATCTTCTGTACAAGGCAATGCTTATATTTCTAAGTGAGGGAGAGAGACAACTCAGGCCCGCAGATATCGGATGATCTGCTTCTACCCAGCTTCAATGCCTCTTTTTCTTATTTTTAATATAGGATATATTATATACATAACACCCCACAGGAGTGTTCAACCAGTAAAGAGTTTCTCTGCGAAATATATTTGGTATTTTCAATGAATACAAATTGATTATCATCTCTGTGAATTCATCCTTAAATGATTTGATAAAAGTGAAAATAAGATCTGATTTTACCATTATATTGAATTGCACTTAGTGCATACAAAGATAATCGATAGATGGACTTGTGTCACCATTATTTAAAAAATAATATTGATAAACTTATCTCTACATGTGTTAATTAGAACTAAAAAATTATTTGTGTATTATGGAATCGTTTTTTAAACAAAATCTATACAGGTTTTATTTATATAATTTTAGGATTAATAAACTATAACTATGATCTCTAATAACAAGACTAAAGCCAAAGAATACATTTTTAAAAGTTCCTGTTTAGCATTTTTGATATTGATATTACAATTTTATGTTAGTTAATACACAAAAGCAAAAGACTTGTGTGCATTTCTCTATTGACTGCGTTTTGGTAAAACCCTTCAAGCCACTTTTTTGGGAGTGTTACTTTTCACCGTGTCTTTTGTGGGTACGGAAACGATTCCATACATAATCGACTGTCGAATTTGTGTGATTTTCTATGGCTGTTACCTGCTTTTTCTATGGGTGATATTGAGATTTTTCAAATTTCAGGAATTTCAACTGTCTCAAATTTTAATTTAGATCGTTTAAAGCAAGAATTACTATAAGTGTACATTGATATATTTATTCGTATAGATTATTAATTCATTTAATGTATGTTTTAAGTTATATGCTGTGGTAATATGCAAGGACCACTGCAAAGTAATGAAGCTGGCTGGCATCTGTCCACAATGCCCATAGAAAAAGCAATTAACAGCCATAGAAAATCACACAAATTTGACAGTCGATTACGTATGGAATCGTTTCTGTATCCACAAAAGATACAGAATCGATCTTCTGGTTTCATGTAGAATACAGTCTTCGAAGTATATCCTGGTAAAATAATTAATAATTTTTGCTGATTGCGGCATTTTTTTTAACTAAAAACTAAATTTAAGCATATATTTTTTTAGGTTATTTTGAAAAACTGTAGTTGAAATTATTCCCTCAAATCTTTCTTAATTATAAATAGGAGTGAAATATTTTACTTCAAAATATTCTCAAACAAGTTCCCAGTTTTGTATAAGTACCCAAAGATTTAGAATTTTTAAATATTTGTTTATGTAGTCACCTGTAAAGTTTTCATTTTGTGGCTTGAAAAGGGTTTTTACCAAACCACGGTCGATAACGTTGTTCGTCATAGATTTGACAAATAATAACAAAATGAGTCTGAAAAAAAACCATCTGCTTGACTCAGAATGGCATTATTTGTTGATGTGTTTGTTTCACGGCCATATAGGAATACTACAAAATATGTATTGATTATTTTGAAAGACTGAATTAATAAAAAGATTTTTTGTTTTTATAATAAATTGTCAGACAGAGACTGAATTTTTAATTATAGATGAACGATCCCGGAAATAGTGATTTAAGAATAATAATTAGCTAGGGTTTACTTTCAGTTTTGATTGGACATTTCCATAATATAATACAGTCGATTCCGCTTCATCAAAAAAACCCAAGGAACAGAAACCAAAAACTATTACAGTGAAATACTCAAGTTCCTCCTTAAGAAGTTTTCCTGTTAAGAAGAGTTTTTCAGTCCCTTAAGACTGAATGGCCCAGTTTATCTCACTCATAAGGTTTTCCCGCCTAAGATGTTTTTTCCTATCCCTTCGAAAACTTCTTAAGAGGGTTTCACTGTACTAATTTACTTCGGTTATCTGGGACACCATTCCTTTAATTGGGGCAAATTCTTTGAATTTGGATTTGAAATTGAATATCATTGAAAGCAAATGATATCCAACCACATCAGTGCCATCCGCTTCCAGCTTTCTAGATTTCTTCTTTGATTTTCATAATAATAACAATTAAGATATTATAATCTTTTATATTTCTTTCTGCGAATCAGTGATACTTTGTTTTCATTATCAATTTTATTTTTACTAAGTAATTTTATCATTTGTACTAAATATTTTAATTAAATGAAGATAAACTACCCATATAGACTATATAGATCTCGAAACTATGTATGTAATTGCTATCTTTATTGAAATGTTAGGTATTTACTCCAAATGCATAAATATACATGTGATGGCCATCACTAACTAATTAACACACTAAAATGCCGTTTCTCTCTCAGGTCATAAAAAAAATTACAGAAAGAACAGAATATAGTATTTTTGACCCACTCTGTTTCATACAATTGTAGAAATTTGGCAAGTAGCCCTGGATATCAATTTTAACGGTACCCAAAACTAACATCTGAATAAATAGACCTGCCCATAAGCCAAATTTGCGTATCATTTCGGGAGCCTGGAGGCAACTACGTGATAACCTATTTTGGCACCAGCGGTGTTTGCACATTTATTGAATAGAATAAGTCACTTGTGTTTTGACTTCAAGCTTGCGCACTTTGTAAAATTTCACAGAAAAACTTCCCAATTATGGTTTCCTATTTTTTTTTAAATTTAATTATTGATTCTCTAAAAGAATCACATAATTATTACAGCAATTAACATATTCAATATGGTTCCAGTGATGATTCCAATTATAGATGAGCATATTCATCTCAACATTCTTTGTGCAACGATAAGTTATAATATGTAATAATAAATTAAATAACAAGTACACAAAACTTGGAGGACCAAAATCAAATATCACTAAATACATACTTACACATTTACATATAAATATATGTACATATTACATATATGCGTATGTATGTACACATACATATGTATACATGTACACACACACTTACATACACATGCACATATATGCATACATATATACACATAATATAGAGCCAGTGCATAAATAGGTGCATGATACAATAATTACAAAGTGGCTCTAAGTGAGGAGATCATCAGGTATATGTAAGTGTAAGTACCTTCTGAATGTAGTGACTAAATTTGAAAATATATCCAAGTCTTCATGATCGCAGTGCTTATTATATAATCCAGGACTTCCCAAACTTATTTCAACTGTGACGCCCTTGGGAAGTTGCCATATTTTTGCGACGCCCCCCCCCCCCCCGGGTGAAAAATCTAAGGCCCCGCCGCTCATTTGGGGGGGAAGGGGGGGGGGGGGGGGGGGTTAAAAAGTGCAAAAAGTTTGTCACGTAGTATGGGTACGTTCCCTATGTATCTAAAAAGATAAATGGGACCTCTGAAAAAAAAATTTATTTATGTTTTAAGTTCCGTTTTTTCAGTGATTGCGGTTGGTTTTTATTTTGCAGTGTTTTTTCCTGTCACTCCCGTCAAGTCCCGCGCCACTTCAGGCGCAGAAAAGTAAAGACCGATAGGTTTACAGCGCAGTTCACTGTGAGACTTTTCTGCGCGGCGGCCTGAAGTGGCGTGGGACTCGATCGCTCCGAAGTGTGCGTGTAGAAGACGCTATCAAGATTGCCTCACGACGCCCCTGGGATGATCCCGCGACGCCCCGGGGCGTCTCGACTCACAGTTAGGGAAGCCCTGATATAATCAATCATTCTTGATGTTGATTTGGGAAAAATTTTATTAATATGTATTCAAACTGTGTAAATACATGAATGGTAAAGACAATGATCACTAATATTCATTCTCATCACATTCCACCTGTTACATTCCACAGGTAAGTGTTATTTTACTTAATTTTAACTTATTCAGTTTAAATGAACCGATTTTAAGACATCGGTGAGTAACACTCATTCTATCAAAACAACGCAAAATACAAAGTTGTAGTCAGTGTGGTGAGTAAATTATATGACAATTGCAGAAGAAAAAAACATTTTGGTTTTTATAAATGAGTAAAACCTTTTTCACAAGATCTGGGATTTTTAGTTTACGGCTAGGATGAAGGAATAACAAGAAAGGGATGACTGTTCGTGAGCAGATTTCATTATTGAAGACCAAAATACTTTAACAATGAGAGTTACCTGCAGACTGACGGATACATTTATTTGCAAATCACTAAAAGGTAGACACCCACGACTACCAACATTGTTAGTTTGTTCCCCGCACCTTTTGATATCTGCGTATGTGGCCCTACCTCAATATTTGCACAAACTCTTGGTTCAATGTTGGTGGTAATATTGTCTCTGGATCTCTATTGTCTTAAGTTCAACAAAAGAAAAATGTTAAAAGTTAAATTATGTTTAATTGGTACATTATATTTAAAAAACCTATTTTCAATGATTTCATGTTAATTGTGGCTAATTTGATGTTATGGTTGTGGATCACCATTACTCTGTAGGGTCACTCATCTAACTAAATGGGCAGCCGGACTTTGTCTGTCTGCTTTTGCAGAAGCAACACTGGTATTGCTACCCCATCATGTCACCAAGCCGTGATTATCATTGACGTTATTACCACCTTTATGAGGTTAACGTGTTATAAAACCAGTGCTCGATACAAATATTATTATGAAATATTCATGTTTTATCAATCTATCTATTTGGCCCATCAATCTCTTGATTATTGGAGTTCAAATGCACTTGACTTGATTTGTTTACAAAATGATTTGATTTTTTGTTAATTCTCGATTAGATATGAATGTATTGACAACACGATTCTATTGGGGTCAAATAATCTTCCTTAAGGGGGGCGATACATGTAACCGCTTGAATTTTGACCGTTTTTCAGAGGCTTATTTAAAAGGGGAGAAATAAATTAATCGTTTTTAAATTCAGTATGTATTTATTATGTATTAAAATACAAGAATCAGAATTTTATTTTTATTTTTTTTCAAAATGGCCGCCGTAGTAACTAATCTCCTGAGACTCTCGTGGCGAAAGGCATCAATTGGCGGTATTTTTAGCTTTTTGTGGTGGTAATAGCTTTTAAAATACATTTGTCAAATAAAATATATTTTTTATTATTTTGTTTTATCAGTCATTTTTGTTCAGTGTTTTGACAAAAAAGCGTAAGGTGAGCCATTTTTAAATTTTTTTATGTTTGCATTAAAAATTTAAATATTTCAAAACTTATATGTTTATTTCTAACAATAAAATTTGAAAGCATTTTTCATCACCTTTCAAAAACTTAGTTTAGTTTTCAGATGCATTCAGAAATATTTCATTTATTTGGTATTGCAAAACGGAAAAACACGCAAATTCTGACAGAATATGCCAGGGGCATAAGGGGTTAATGAAATTAGGAATTATTTTTAAATAGAAATGGAAAACCAGACTAGTGTAGACATCTAGTATAAATAAATTTGCTTTTGCTGGGAATCAAAAGCAGAATTATCCACTTTGGGAATCACCGATTCATATAATAAATAATTAGTTCAACATATTGATTAAAATTACATGAAACACAACTAGCTTTTGAGGTTTTTAGAATAATATCTATTGTTTATTTAGGTCAAAAAAAAAATTCAACACCTCTTGACTGATAATTTGAGCGCCCTGTTGTGAATTTCCCTTTCGTTGCAGATACATTATCTGTAAACACCCAGTGACATGTTGCCTTTATCTCTAATTAAAATTGAGGCAACGCCGGCTATAAAACGAACCATTTAATGATACTGCACTCATTGTATTTGATTTTTTCATCAAATTTAGTCACTTTTTTGACAAATTTTATGAAATTTATTTTTCAGTGTAACTTAACAGTGAGTGAATACAAGTAGTAATGTTACTAGAAATTACTAGTTATAGGTTTCATAATGAAAGTTTATTTTGTACAGTCGTGTGAATTTAATTAAATGCATAATTTAAGAACTTTGTCTTTACGTGGTTAGTTACAATTTGTTTTTCAGGAATTCACAATGATGGTCGTTGTCCCAATATCCCTAATATTCTTGTTGGTAAATGTTGGCGTTGGCTTGGATAACGGGATTGCACTCACTCCTCCCATGGGGTGGTTGACTTGGGAGAGGTACAGGTGTATTATTGACTGTGATACCAGACCTGATGAATGCATAAGGTAAACAAATGTCTTGTTAACTATACAATGTACATCCAACTTCTTCCCCTTCTCCTGTTCGGGTTGGTGAGCCATCGCATCACTAACAAGGCACCAGTCCATGTCCCAGCCTCTCCTCGCACTGGCCTCTGGAGTTGTTTCTCCCAATCTCTGGGGCAGCCCACAGGACATCCTCCGCAATAGCACTTGGAATTTGATGCACTTAGAATTTCATATTAAGTATACAATACATATTTAACTGTGTTTTAATAAGTTGATAATATACAAAGCTTCTGTTGAATCCTAGATTTTAATGATGCTTTACCAATCTATGAAATAACAGGCAAATTTTAACTAATGCTAATTTTATATCCCAGTGAAAAGCTGATTCTGAAAACAGCAGATCTGATGGTTTCTGAAGGATATTTGGCTGCTGGGTATGAGTATGTGGGAATTGACGATTGTTGGTTGGAGATGGAGAGAGATTCGCAAGGAAGGCTGGTCCCTGACAAGAAAAGATTCCCCAATGGAATGAAGTTCGTCGGTGATTATGTAAGTATCTACACATTTACACAGCTCAAAAAAAGACCCTCCACAGATCATCCCCAAAGATGAAATAAGCTGTGAGGGAAATTATTTTCGTTATTATCCTCCTGTGTGAAGCTAATGTAAAAAAAAATTTAATCTCCACTGATGCCATTTTTAATCTAATGAAATTGAGTAAAAAGAGAAATTAAATTCACAGAAAAAAATTTACCACATCTGACTGGAACTTATATTAAAAAATAAGTGGATATTTGTTCAATAAATTTCTAATAAATTGCCCTCAATGTGTAATTAATTGTAATTTATTGCAATTTTTATTTATTTGTTTAGTATAAAAGTTATAATAGTAAATGATTTGTATAATATTATTTCATTTCTTATTTTCACGATTATGTTGTTATTAATTTTTTTAACTAATAACAAAGATACTCAACCTTGAATTAAAAACCCAGTGCTACAAAGTCTTTTAAAGTAGGTACTGTCGTAAAAATAAGGTATATATTGGGTTAATTTGATCAACTTTGCATTGAAATCGAAATTAGTAGGCCAGCGTTTCACAACATCTTTTCTTTTGGTTAATCTTATTACTTTTTAAATACTTGTAGCTGCATGACAAAGGACTGAAGTTTGGAATTTACCAAGACTACGGGACAGCCACCTGTGAGGGTTACCCTGGTATCCTTGGCAGCTTGGAGATAGATGCAAACACGTTTGCCGAATGGGGAGCTGACTATGTTAAGCTGGACGGTTGCAATGTTGAACTAGAATTGATGGACGAAGGTAATACACAAATATTATTAAATATTTATACTAATTTCATGCTTGATGTGATGAAAATTATTCAAATTTAATGTATAACTTTTTTTAACTATAAATCATAACTGATGAGCCTTAAAGTTGGTACCAAAATTATTTGTTACTTAATTAATAATACTTTATTCGAAATTTGCATTTGTTCTCTTTTTGACATTGAAAAAAATCATTTCAACATTATTTTTCTCTATTATACCATCTCAGAGAAAACAAAACTTAATTTCCCTGAAGGTAGTCTAGTTGAGGCCTGTTGCACCAACTTAACTGCATTGTGTACAATATAAAGTGTAATGTTAATTGCACAATGGCCAAGACCCATTTCTGACTTCGAATCTCCCAGAAATGTTTGGATTACCAAGGTTTTACAGTTTTTATAACCAGCTGCATAGTCTTGGTAACTAAACTCTCCTCAAACACGCAATTTCGGATGCAGAAAAAAAGTGTGATCACTTGAACAATAAACTTTCTTGAGTCTGCAAAAAATTGATGCAGGTTTTTTGAAATAATTTATTTCAGGATATCCAGAGTTTGGCATGCGCCTGAATCTCACTGGAAGGCCAATGCTATATTCTTGCAGTTGGCCAGTTTATCAAGACTTGGAAGGCATGCAGGTATGTAGTATAATATTTACATATCTATACTTGTATTACAAATTAGTAAGACACTCACTTTTTGTTTGTTATGCTTTCACGCCTAAACAACTAAACCGATTTTAAAAATTATTTCACCAACAGAAAGCTGCATTATCAGAAAGTAAAATAGGCTATATATAATGGTGAGCTATGGCGTTATGAAATTTTATTAAATGAAAATGTTTGTAGATATATTTTAGTGGGAGGGAAGAAAGGCAGGGGGAAGGTGGGGTTAGCGGAGAAAGAAGAGACGAGGGAGGGGGAAGGCGGGGAAGGTGAAGGGAACGGGGATGCATGTGAAAGGACATGCAGGGAGAATCAATTTATTTATTTGAATGGCATTGTAACTAATTAAATACTGGCTAGTATTTAATAAAATACTTTGAAAAATCTTTATTGTACAGAATTAAAATGAACTACAAAAAAAACACAAAAATCTGATTGAGCATTTATTTTTTACATGAGCCCCACACGCCCTCAGTAAAATAATTTCCCTCAGGGTCTACGTCATCTTTGGGGATGCTGTGTGGAGGGTTTTTTAATGAAAGGAAGGAGAGGAGAGTTCTGGGAAGGAAAAGAGTTTAAGGGTTGGGTAGGAATCTGAGGTTCAGTGTGTCTTGGTCATTCGCCTCCAAGACCTAGACAAACCTCACCCATGAACCTGGGCACCCCTGCTAAATCACCAAACGTAGTGAACCACTTGGGGTGACCTATGGCAGAGGTGTTGGTTATCCAATAAAGGTTCCCGGGGCGGCGGTACCCGTTCCAGCCTCCCAAATTGTATTGATTGAGACCGGCAATCCATACTATACTATACTATACTATAATATTATAAATGCGAAACTGCTCGAGTTTGTTTGTTACACTTTCACGCATAAAACGTTAGAATGATTTTAAAAATTCTTTCACCAAAGAAAGGTAAATTATATGCGAGGACCATAGGCTGTATATAATGGTAAGCTCTGGCATTATGAAATTATAAATATTATATTTGTTACACGTTTTCTGTCGCTAACAAAAGCGAGTTATTGCAAACGTCTGAAAACACATCGTTGCCATGGAAACGATGTTGTT
This sequence comes from Glyphotaelius pellucidus, assembly GCA_936435175.1. Classification (NCBI taxonomy): domain Eukaryota; kingdom Metazoa; phylum Arthropoda; class Insecta; order Trichoptera; family Limnephilidae; genus Glyphotaelius; species Glyphotaelius pellucidus. Next base: position 19,550,696 of record OW386553.1, read on the forward strand.
ATATTTTTGGGCTCTATGCTGGTAGATACTCAGCCCCCTACCTACTGGTTGGCTGCTGCTCCAGAAAATTCAAATATTAGAATTTGTTTTGTTTTTTTTGGACAAGCTTATGTTTTGGAATAAATGTCAGATGAGGGTTCCTACATTAAAAATATAATTCGTAACTATTATAAAGACTGTATAATAAATAGTGTTATTTTTTATTATATTTACAAACTTTCACATATTTAAATAAAAATAAATCTCCGAAATGTTTGTAAGCGCATAAATTCCAAACGACTGCACCAAATTGGATAATACTTTTTTTTTTGAGCTCTAGCATTATGAAATTTAGGTGGCACGCGAGCTGTTTGAAAACTGAATGTATGGAATGTGGGAGGGGGTAGGGGGAGGGGGAATAATTGATAAGTGCAAGCGCTACAGTAATTTTCCCTAATACCATGAGAGCGAAGCTGCGGGGAAAAGCTAGTATCAAATATTTGGTAATGTCAGATATTAGTGGGATTACACATAATCTTTGGAACAAGTGTTCCGGGCAACCTGAATCAAATATATCGCAATCTACTTGTGGATCCGGTGATGTGTGTGTGTGTGTGTGTGGGTGTGAGTGCGTGGTAGGGGATTGCAGCAGGACGGGAAGGACAGGATGTAGGCCAGTGGTGAGGAACCGCAGTCAGTGGGCAGCATTTGTGAAGAAGACCAAATCCAAGTGATTATAAATGTAAACACATCAATCATGATTATTATATTCTCGAATCCTTTAAATGTTGAATACGCTCGGTTCAACACAGCGGTTGTTTGCATTCACAAAATGTTAATAATATTGTTTCAATCATTAATATCGTAATGTAGTTATTACTTTAAATATTTCAGCCAAATTGGACTTCCATAATGGAGCACTGCAACATGTGGCGCAACTATTACGATATCCAGGACTCGTGGAACAGTGTCAAGTTAATAACTGACTACTTCGGAGCCAACTCTCACCGCCTCGCCACCCTTGCTGGTCCTGGTCACTGGAACGATCCTGATATGGTAATTAACTGCTTAATATTTTATTATTTGATATTATCACAGCAACAGTACATACAATATATTATAATGCTTAAAGACTGCCCCTGAATTAAATTAAACTTTGAATTGTACACCCTTAAAATAGTGAAAAAAAAGCACTAACAATGCCAAGCTCGTGAAATTTTGGAGGAAAAGAACAGCTTTAAAAATATTTCATTGGCATCTTTTGATTAAAACTTTCCAAACATTTCTAGTTCTATGGCTAAAATTGGCATTAACCCATTGGCCACAGAATTAATGAGCTAAAAAATTGGCCATCACCACTGAATTAATCTTGTACCAAAAATTGAAAACCTGCGTTGGTGTACTAAATCTATTGTACATTTTGAACTTTATATTCAAATGAATTAATTTCTATGTTTACATATTAGATTAAGGACGGGTTGTTTCAAAAAATTTGATGGATTCATCAAATATTTGAAGTTGATTTTCACATTCTGTGTAAGTTCTATTCAAGTTCTGTGATTATTTCAGTTTTGTGAAGCAACTGTCCTATAACGATGTAATAACAGAACTTGAATAGAACTTACACAGAACGTGAAAATCAACTTCAAATATTTGATGAATCCATCAAATTTTTTGAAACAACCTGTCCTAAGGTAAAGAAAAACATAAATATGCAAATTTAAAGAATATTAAAATATGTGTGCAAAAAGATACAAATATGACCTTCTCTTTTTTTGTAAGTTTTTTTTTCACATTTTAATTCGTAAATTTACAAAATAACATAATATTCATAAATCAAACATTAATAATTTTTGTTTTTTACATACATGTATACTAATAAAATAATTTGATATTATAGTCCTCAAAGCAATAAGGAACGTGCATAGTCACTGCCAAAAGTCTAGAACCACCCGCAATTTTGAAGAAATTTAATTGCGGCTGGTTGCATACAAAACTTGAAACACAAATATCAGGAAAAAAAACATAAGAAACATATTATTGCCAATCCTACAAAATGAATGATTAATTACCTACAGAGTATTTGGAATTTAAATTTTTTTTCAAAATAGTCATTGTCATGCTGTTTTTCCGTTTTTTGGCGGAGCTACTCTAAGCCGGCGGCGCGCCGGGGTTTGTGGTTAAGTACCTGAGTTGCACACCCAGCAGGCTGCCGGGGTTTGTAGCCAATGGGTTAATGATGTAAAAAAAAGCTGAAATATTCAGTACCAACCAAAAACACTCTAATGCTGGGTATAATTATGTGTGTAGGGGGGTAGCGCGTGTAGCGCGGTTTGCCGATGCTTCATTCATTTCCCATAATTCGTGGCTCAACCCACAATTATGCCTAACTATTTTTACGCAGCTTAATATGCTTTAGAATCCATAGAATGGAGAACAAAACTAGAAATTTAGTTAATGAAGACAATGTTAGCGAAACTCAATCGAAAATCTGAAACAGAAAAATCAGAACACTTCTGGGACTCAAACCCAGGACCTATGACTTGCCGGGACATTGCTCTACCAACTGAGCTAATGTGTCCCTATCCAATTCGGTCATATTTACTAACTAACTACCAACGTTACCTTCATTTTCTTAATGCATATTTTTATTGGCTGCTATCTTTACATATGATTGCAAGATTCAACCCAGTCCCAGATTTGACCGTATCTTTTTCGGTTTCGATTGAGTTTCGCCAATATTATCTTCATTAATAAAATATTACAATTTGAGGTTTTACTCAACAAGTTTAATTAAAAATAAAAACTAGATGTATTTCATACAAATTTGAATGGAAACAGACTTTTCATTTAGCCCATTAGCCCAGCGCTCTGTCTCACTTTCACTCCCCTGACATTGTAGATCTCCATCCTATTTGAATTTCGTAAACACAATTTTGTACTGGAATTTTAAGCCCCGATTGGGCAAATATTTGGATCACGAAACACATTCACAAAGCATTTCTTGTGTTCTTCTTTATTCTATGCTACAATCCAATAACAAAAAAAAGAGTTGGCCCAACTCTAGTATTTGTTTCACTTGATCGTGCCATGTCTTCCCCGACTTCTTTTACCATTTACATTCGCTCTACACGCCATCCAAGTATCTGCAATAATAAAGTAAGTATTATTTACTTCCAGCTCATCATAGGTAATTATGGATTGAGCTATGACCAGAGTAAGGTGCAGATGGCAATTTGGGCAATATTGGCTGCTCCTCTACTCATCTCTACCGACCTAAAGAATATCAAGCCGGAACTAAAAGAGATTATTCTCAACAAAGATATCATTGCAGTCAATCAGGATTCATTGGCCAAAGCCGGCATTTTGCTCTCCAAGGTAACATTATTTGCAAGCATTTTTGAGAAATTATATAATGTAATGGTGATAATTTTGACGTTAAAATTTGGAACCGGCTAACCATTCCAAACCATTTTGAATGTTAGCACAATGTTAAAAACATAAAGATTTAGCTAAATAAAATTTGGCCACACCACAGCTAGACCTTGAATATGCCTTACATACAGTTTATGAATAATATTTTAAGTAGATTACTTAGATTTGCATTATGAAACAAATTTCAAAAACTAAACCCTATGAAGTGGAACAAGCTTATTTTACATTAATTGGAAGGTAGAATCAGTCGGTAGCTGTTAATAAAGGCCTCGGGTTTCCACCCAGGCATTGTGGGTTCAAATATATTAGCTAAGTTCTAAATCATTGCGAAAGCAACGTCATTCAATTAATGATGGCAGTAAAAGATTTTCAAATTTCAGGTTGCTTGTAATCCAGGAGTGTTTGTAAACACATATTTACTTATTACGAGGGCTCTTGTAAAATAAGGTCTCGAAGGTCCTGAGGTCGCGAGGAACAATTTTACGCGAGATCCGTAGTTACTGGCTTATAGACTGGTTCCCCTACGCCAAATTCCCACCACTCTTCACTCTCTGCGACACTTAGTTTTGGTGTGGTAGCCATTTGCGATGGAGCATAATTCACACCTGGCGGGTGCAACAATTGGAAGCTCCATCGCGAACGGCTGCCACTCCGAGACTAAGCCTCACAGAGGGTGCACCATGGTGGGGATTTGGCAAGGGGAAACCAGGCTACATGCCAGTGTTGCCGGATCGGGCGTAAAATCGTTCCTCGCGACCACAAAACCTTGGAGACCTTATTTTACGGACAGCCTTCTTAATATATATTTTTTTAAATATTAAATTATTCACTTCAAGGACAATTGATTTTAATTAATTGAAATCATTGATTGATTTTGATTAACAGAAAACTGGGCAAGTGTCAAATTAGTGAAAGTGTCGGATTATGGTACATACACACAAAATATGCTAGAAATTAAAACAGAAATTTTGTAAAAACAAACACCGATATCAATCTTTTGTAAAACTTCCATTTTTCGGTTTGAAGTTAAGGTGTCATGTTGACGCTTGTGAGAAGCCTCCATTTTGTGAATTTATTAAAATCAAAAACATGGCTGAACCTCCTGATCCGACTCCGTTTTGTAATTGTTACTCTAAGGGCAGAATGAAACTAACAGAAACATATTGGACGAAATACTTAGGACTAACCGAAATGTTCTAAAACAACAGTAATAATAATTAACCCTGGTGACTGGTAAAATGATCAGCGAGAGCAAGCTAGATGGCGGTATAGTAACTGGGTGTTAAAGAGTAAGATAACCCAACTATCTGGCATACAAACATCGCGCTAGAGTCTAGACATGCGGTGGACTACTGAATTCGACATATGAATAGTAAATATAATGGTGGATTTTACGAGGGTAATCTCAAAACTAATTTAATAGTATTTCTAAAAAAATAGGAGACATTACTTTTGGGATTACCCTTGTAGTAATTATCGGATAATCGAGTGACGGGTTACTGTACTTGATATTTTCAGCTAAAGAATATTGAAGTTTGGCGCAGAGATGTGGTGCCGTTGGTGTCCGGACAACCATCTGCAGTTTTTGCAGTGGTGAACCTCAATGACGATGGAGCCCCCAAGGACGTGTCATTGAACTTCAAAGACTTGGGAATAGTGGACGCCGCTGATTACAAAATTACGGTAGGGACTCAAATTATTAAAACTCTCAGATAAAAGACTTGTTTCTGACGTGACTTTTATTTTTAAAATTGTTAATGGTATTTTAGACAGCCCTCATTTACTCAGTCAATTACCTTCTATAACATCCAAAGGGTTCCACGGCAACTAAACAAAGTGGCATCAATACCCCATTGAAAAGTCATTAAAGTTATGAAAATATAAAAACCTATAACCTGACTTAACAAAACCTGTTTACCCATTTTTTTTTTCAACACTTTTAATGACTTTTCAAAGGAGGTGATAAATTTGCACATTGTTGAGTTGTCCGGTCATCCAACTAGAGCTATTTGATTAAAAATTCTTTTTGATTACAACAAAAAAATCAGAACTGATTAATTTATGTAGATAGTCGCTTGTACCTAGATTGCATGCAATTGGCAATACTTTCTCAGAAATATTAGATGCGTTCAACTGCATGGAATGTTTTAGAAGAAAGCCAAAATAACAAACATAAATAAATACTAATTTTAGCTTATTATTATTATTCTTCTGCATTGGTTCTTTTTTATAATCTTTATAGCTAATTTTACTTCTTGATTACTGTACCACTAATTTATTATGAATAACACACGTTTGTAAAAGCCTATTTTGGCATTTCATATAAATAAATAAAAGATATTTCTAGTTGGCTGTTGAAATTGTATAAATGACTTTATTGATCCGATGAGAATTTATTAAAAATAATAACTACCTAATTGAATTTTTAATTGAATTGATTTCTGATTTGAATTGATTTCCAAAAAAAATCCCTATCTAGAGTGGACGAAACTTTCGGTATTGCCCTGGTAAAACGCCATAATCCAGAACTCTAATGTTGAAATGTCAGATCTGAATTATAAGATTCTGACAATTTTACTTCCCCTCACAGAACTCTATTAAAGGTCAGAATGCATTTAAAAATGTTTTCTTTTTTCAGGATCTTTTCGAGCCTTCATCAAAAAGTTGGAAACTAATTGAAAACAAGGATGACACAAAGAATATCACAGTCAGGGTTAATCCTACAGGTAAAGCACTTTAAATAACTTATTTCACTATTACCTGAAGTCCAGACATTGCCCGGGCTTTGGACAGAGTTTTTCAAAATCATTAACTCTTATTTTGTATGGCAAGCGTGGAAAATTTAATTAAGAAGTATCAAAATTCTGCTTTAACCTCTCATCTGTCGCAAGCCCGCAGGCGTGCCCGAAAAAATCCTTTGTTTTTTTTAAATGCGATTTTAATCCTTATGTATAAACAAAATGTATGAAGGACAAGGTCAGAATCGTTTGCGCCAATATCAATCTAGGACCTAGATACTATTTGACTATTGTAGCTACCCTGAATTATTTTTAAATAATTTTTTGTGAAATTTTGCGGGTGGACCATCCAACTTTCGACAGGTTAAGGCGTAAAAAAAGGGGACAAGGCAGGTTTTTCGAAATCTCGTCTAGACAGTCATCTTTCTCTTGATTTGAAGGAAAACTTTCATCAATATCTGAATAAAACTGTAGATTTTTATAAAAAATAAAGCACACCTCCATTGACACTCTTATTTATATACCGTTGTTGCGGCTATGTGCCAGATTTCATGAATATGCTTTATTTACACCAAAAATTTATAAAAAAATCCAAAAATCTCGTCCGATTTCGGTTTCGTGCATAAGTTTAACTTTTTAACAATACTCATTCACACGTTGTTTGTTGAGCATTCAAATAGAAAACTGGGAAGTTTTTTACATCCCCTGAAAAAATTTGGTAAAACTCACATAACCGGTCTTGCAAGCGCAAAAACGATAAATATAATATATAGATTGTCCAGGAATTGAAATGAAAAATTATAACTGGTAAATATATGGCCAGTCATCTCATTCTAAATGCTGTAAATGCGTAAATACCCAGTTTTCTTAAGTTCTTGCACATTTTTCCTCGATTTTTTACTGTTTGAAATTATCTGTATTATTAATTTGCTGATCTAATTTTTTTCTAGGTGTACAAATGTTCAAAGTTGTTGCAGTGGTTTAGTATAATATTAATTAGTTTATTTAGTATAAAACTGAGCATAATAATATATTGTAATTAGTATTTTTAAGAATTTTCAAGTTGTTTTATACAAGCTATTGTGAAACAGGTACCTAATAAAAGTATAAGAACATATTTTTTAATATTTTTTTTATGTAATGTTTTATTTCTATTTTATGATTTTTAATTAAAAATAATGTTGGATAGAATTATATGGTGATGGAAGTTGTAGTGCAGTGTGACCAGATAGTTGATCCGCCGACAATTGGCCTGCCAAAATGATATCTATGTATATATATATAAAAATCAATATATGCTTGCTTGCTTATTTGTGTTTATTTATTTATGTCTCTTCTTGAATACACAATTTTACAATTGATTACAGAGGTTTACATAGGAGTACAAAAAAAAACGTTAATTTTCAGTAGCAGTAAGCAAAAAGATTTTTTTTTTTTTTTTTTAAGTATCATGTTGGGTGTAAGGTAGGTTTGAGAAGGTAAAACTGTGTGTGGGTAATATTGTATGTTTCGTGAACACCTCACTAGGAGAACCTGTGCTGAGGTGTTGACGTGCTTATGATTAAGTGTGACAAGTATTTATGTGTTGTTGTAGAAAATTAGTTATTTAATTATTTTTTTTTTTTATACATTTTATTATCGCATACACTGATTATTTAGAATGTATGTGTCAGTTGTTTATGTATTGCTATATTAAGCATACTAAATATTTGAAACTTTCAAAATATCTTCTTTCCTGAACTTCTGGATTATTACAAGCACATGACAATACATCTGAAAAGTTTTTTTAATCATTACAAAAACTCTTACGAAACTGTCAAAAAGGTCACAATTTGAGAAAGACATTTTGCAAACCATCGATTGTTTAATCAAAATTCAATATTCAAATTAATGAATTTACTTGAAGTACTCACCTATGATACTAACCAAAATCGAATACTTTGAATTTATTTAAGAATTATACCTATGTGCTTATATTAGGCACCAAATTTGATTGATTGTTCTTATAATATACAAAAATGAATGTTTGTAACATATGAAAAAAGAAAATTATTATTTTTTATCAATAAAAAAATTCAGTCATAAAACGATCAGTCATAAAAATAAGGATCTACACACTTTCAAGAAATGTTTTTACAATTTGATTTTTTGACATATTTAATTGCATACTTTTATTTCAAACTAAATGTGTCAAATCAAACAATCTCTTTTGGTGACTTAGCGGGAGTGCCCGGGTTCATGGGGTGAGGTTTGTCTGGATGTGGCGGCAGATGACCTGGACACACTGAGCCCTAGATTCCTACCCACCCCTCTTACCTTTTTCCTTCCCAGTACTTCCTTTCATTAAAAATACCCTCCACACAGCATCCCCAAAGATGACGTAGGCCCTAAAGGAAATTATTTTTCTCAGGGCCTCCAGGACATTATAATTTAGCAGGCAATTTGGGCATGCCCAGAGTACTCTAGTTGGCCTTGCATTTTCTCTAGCACCTCATAAATCGTTGGGCGAGAAACAATTGTATTATTTATAATAATCAATAATAATAAGTACTTTACGTGTATTTACAAATGAATTGTTATTCCTTGACTTTTACTAGTGCTTGCCGAGTAATTAAAAAACTTTCTCATTACACGTGAGGGCTTTTTGACTCTTTTTAAGGCAATTTTTTCTTTCTTTATTTATTTTTTTTCTTTTACTTTATTAGGGAAAAAAACAGTTATACATATTTTATTGAGGTAATTACTTATTACATGGTTGCATGAACCAGCAAAGTTTCCGCAAAAATTTAGGGTATATATAGAAAAACATAGATTAAAACATTTAAAAAAAACATAAAGCAGTAGAAAAAGAAGAAAACAAATTTTTATTCAACAGCCTCCCTCATAATAATAATATAGCAACTAATAATAATCAATGGCGTAGAATCTTGTATATTAAGGGGGAATTAACGAAAACCGAAATAATATTTCGGGGTAGAGGTATGAAGTAATTTGAACCGGGGAACCTGCTATGCGCTTGGTGATAACACTACGAAGTCAAAGCAGCGAACAAATCCATTAGACTAGATGGTACCCTTGAGTAAGGTTTGAACATGAAACGCTTAATAATGGGCGTCTTTCAAATTATGTTTATTTAGTTGAATGTGCATGTTTTAGGTAAATTTCTTGGTAAAGTTCATGATTTTATGATTCTTATCAGATTTCGTTGAAACTTGTTTGATAAATTATTCGATACAATCAACTACACTGCTAGACAGTAGGCAGTAGCTTATGACTCGTAACCGATATGTTCTTCATTGACAGTTGTCAAAACAATACGGTATTCAATTACGCATCATTTTCATAATACATGATCATTATTATATCTATTGGCAAGATAAATAAAATATCGGTAATTTTCAATTTTTATTAATATTGTTGCAATGCCATTACAAGGATATTAGAGCAAATTCTTCTCAAAATAACTTTAGTATTTGCGAGGCGATTTCGGTAATGAATGAACAAATGCGATCTAAAAATATTATTATTTGCAATGTGCCTGAAAGTATTAACATATCGGATGGACAGAAGCCGGCAGGATTTTGGATGACCAGGCAGCTGTCATCAGTTTAATCAGTGAAATCGACAAATCAGCAAATGAAAATATTTCAAAATTTTACAGAATTGGAAAATTATCAAGTAGCAAGCCTAGACCAATAAAAATCGATCTACAGAATTCAATGCAATTGAGAAATATTTTAACCCACATCTCCTGATAAAAAATCTGAGTTTTTGACTTTGGCGCACTTGAGCTTTCGCCGCCATCTTGAAAAAAGCCAGCCGAAATCGCGCCAAAATCTAGTTTTTCTCAAATATCTCGTTCCCAATGAAAATTTTGGCTAAAGTAGTTTAACAAATTTAGTAAAACATAAAATTACCTACAATTTTTAAATAGATAATTTTCTTCTATCTCTAATAAGTATTGAGATATACAGTCGTAAAAATGCGTATAAGTTTATAAAAACAGGTAAATCGCACGACTAGATTTGGTTTTTTGTACGTACCTCGTTTGCAGTACAATTTTATGAAAACATTTTTGAAATCAATTTTGTAGAGAATAAAATTTCTAAAAAAAAAGACTTTAGAATAAAATTTCTAAAAAAAAAGGTTTTGTATTTTTTTTTACTGATATAAAGTATAAACAAATATCGGTAAGTGAAAACAGAAGTTTTATCACGATTAATTACCACGTTATTTGAATTTTGTTTACATTACATTTTTACATTTTGTAAATAAATATTTACAAGAGAGGGGGTCACTCCCCCCTCCCCCTCATTGTCATTGTTAGATTGTCAGTTTTCACAGGAACAGTTAATGGAGTCTTAAAAGGAGTCTTTCGGCCTAACATAAAAACTGTCAGAGCGAGACTTTAAAGGCACAACTGCTCTTTGTTAGAGAAAAAGTAGTAGTGTGCTTCAAAATTACAGGCTGTAAAATAATTACTAACCAGTGGTATAAAGATAGGAGCTCCAACCCCCTGGAGGGAAGTTTTGGGATTGTAAGAGCTGCTACATATATTATTAGAGAAGATATTCGATCCAAAGTGTACACATTGAAAAATTAGTCCATCAGATGACTTTCTTCGAGGTGTTAACTCCATGATTCCACGTACAGTAACAGGGTTTTATGAGAGAGTGATAGACAAAAGCAAACATGGCGAGACAGCAGAATGGAAAAGGAAATGTGTTGGCTTAATGCATGCACTGATATCAGCATCATCTTTCATTTATCACTGCTATCGTAGGTGCTTATACGACGAGACAAAATTTTTTTCTCAAAAAAGCTTATTGTTGCTACCTCAGCCCTCGGATTTTCATGTTCTTACAAACAGGCAACTCGAATTGAACAGTTTGCCATTCTTCATCCGGAAATTCCAACTTAAGATAATGCTTTTATGCAATTTGTATTTCATAATGCAGATTTTAATATAGATAATATCTTTGGATGGACGTAAAACATTTCATGCAATGGGAGGGATTGTAGCTGTGACCCTTAATACATCTGTAGGGCCAGATCAAAACATTCAGCGTAAACAGCGTTTATTATCAAGGGAACTAGTGGGAAAATTGGGTTCCGTTAAATTGAAATCTTTTCATGGAGTGCAGAAAGAACCATTCTCGTTTAATTTCCTTACTCGAAGCCTCATTTGAACGATCGCAAATAACGACAGTACAAGCTGAATAGGATGCTGACGTTCTCATAATAACCACAGAAAATTTGTTGTCATCTCAACATGATGCAGTCATAATCATTGGTCAGGATATCGACCTGTTGGTACTCTTCACAGTCCTCTCACCCTCAAACGTATATTACCAAAAAGTTGGTAAAGTAAAAGTGATCGTTGCTGAACTTTATATCTTGCCAACGCAAAAAAGGTTGCGCTGGAAAGTGCACTTGTAGAAAGTCGGGTTTGAAATGCTCCATACCCTAAATTCACTGTAATGGCAGCTCGTGCGAGAATGCTGTGGAAGCCTTCGTTCATGATGATGACTAAATTGAAGCTGTTCGGGGCCCGAAAGTGGTAGTAAGAAACTATAGTCAATAGTCACAAATCTTAAGAAAATATATTTTTTTCTTCTTTTTTATCACATCTATGTACCTTTATTAATAATTTTATTTATATGTTGTGATAACATTGATGGTTAATGTTTCTGTTAACAATTTTCATTGAAATAAGGCGTATTTAACGTGTTATTTCAATGACAATTGTTAAAAAAAGAATAATCAAGATTAAAACACTTTTGACCTAATTTTAGTGTAATTTTTGCATTAGAACCTCGATATCTAATTGAGATAAAAACATTAAACATATATCTACGTCTTTTATCAAATTTTCTTCTCTACAAAATTTATTGCATTAATTTTTTTATAAAATTGTATTGGAAAAGAGATACGCACCAAAAACCAAACCGAGTCGAGCAATTTACCTGTTTTCATAAACTTATAGACATTTTTACGACTGCGTATCTCGATATTTATTAGAGATAGAAGAATAATTTTAACATAAAAATTATAGGTAATTTTATGTTCTACTAAACTTGCAAGGCTACTTTAACCAAATTTTTTATTGAAAATGAGATATTTGAGAAAAACTAGATTTCGGTGCGATTTCGGTTAGTTTTTTTCAAGATGGCGGCAAAAGCTCAAGTGCGCCAAGGTCGAAAACTCAGATTTTTCATCGGGAGATGAGTGTATAAAACATATAAAAAAATTGAGACTACCGGAATAATTCCGATCAAGGCGTTAAATAAATAAATAAATAAATAAATAAAATAAATGTCCTTTCCCATGCGTCCCCATTCCCCTCCCGCGTTCCCCTTCTACCTTCACTGCCTTCCCCTCCCTCGTCACACCAGCAATCCTTCACAAACACTTCTTGAAATATAAGAGAATACCACTCCTTAGTAAATAATATGTTTTTCCTTAATTTGATCTGTATTTTTGAACAACTTCTTTGCTGAGGGGGTCTGAGTGATTTCGGAGTGTCACGAAAATTCCGATTTCCGAGGCGAATATTAAAAAATAGTTACATCCCAAGATATGCCCTTGATATTATGGCCTAGGAAACTACAAAAATATTTCATACGTTCTTTAGTTTACATTAAAAACCTGCGGCAGCAATGTGAACTAACATGTTTCAATATGAAATAGCACAATTTGTTGGTTATTCACATTTGGTAGTTTTAATTATTGCTTGCAAGGTTCGCTAGATTCATGCCGGGAGATTAATGGTGAGGATCGTTTCGTGTTTTTTCTTAATTATTATCTCTTTATCCATACCCAATACACAAGAAGTTTGACTTCTGTCGCGCGTGGACTCCACGCACACACTTTTTTTTATTTTAATTTTCCATTTTTTATATTAAATAGATTTCAACAATTTTTCGTTAATCCAATAATTTGATTTTTAGGAGTATGTCGATCGATTTCTTTTTGTTTGTTTGCAACCTATTTTAAAATTTTGTTACTTTTTATAACTTTGTAACTCATTAACATAATTTATAAGGTATATCATTGTTACAACTAACATAACTGTATAATTAGAAATTTAAGTAAAAGCCCAGTAGGGCTAAATAAATACTTCGAATACTACGATTCTGCTGAAGGGGCACTCTAAAACATTATATGCCGCTGGCGCTGGTTCTAGACTAGACAGCCGCCGCTATTAGTAAAAAAGTCAACTTGGTTCTGAAACAATACATAATAACATAACGACGTTCCTTTAGTTTGACCTCTTTTCTGATGTGCCATTTGTAAAATTTGACGTCCGCCCGCTTCGAAACCATCTCGCGTACTGACGGCAAAAAGCTAGCGTCGTGGTTTATATAACAACGTGATGCGAGAAACAACATCGTTATATTGAAAAAACTGTTTTTATTTATTTATGTATTGTTTTAATGCTTTTAAAAATAATTTTATACTACAGTCGTTTAGAAAACATTGATGTGGTGATGATGTATATTTTTTATAATTCTCTTGTATTTAGAATTAAAGATATAATCGAACTTTAAGCTATTTTTAGAGGTTCTGTAAATATTTTTTTACGCATTTGTTTTAAAGATTTTAACACTTTTTATTTTATCTTCATTTAGAAGAATAATTTATTTGTTCTAAACATAATTTTATTTTCTAATAAACAATATAGAAATTTTCTAAAAACTGCATCAAAAACCGCAATTATGCTGCGTTCGCGGTAATATACCCTTAATAATTTTTCCCAAAAAAGCGTTAAAAATCTCCCACCAGAAATAAAACCAGCATTTTACACCAATAATAGTATAGGTAAGTTTCTAATGAACGCTAAGGACAAGGAACACAGTCTAAGCCACTCGGGAATTCATTCACTCCAATGCAGTGATTGTCCTGCGTATTATATTGGCAAAACGGCACGTAACATAAACACCCGTGTCAAAGAGCATCTTAGGTGTTTAAACAGCAATGGTTTCTCTGAATTTGCAAACCACCTGATAGAAACCAACCATAATTTCGATAAAAACTCAGGCGTCACCCTTATTCATAAAAACACGATAGGTATCAGATTGGATAATTTAGAAGCCCTAGAATTAAGAAAAGCCAAAAATATTAATAGTAAGGCAATTAGTTTAGTATTAAAACTATGAAATTGAAAGCATTACAATTGAGTACTTTTTGCTTGCCACTTTGAGATTTCTACAGCATCCATATATTTATATTGTAGCGTCATTGATTAAATGGCTAAAGGTCACCAATCAGCAAGTCTAAAAATAAGTACCTACTGAAATAATCTTTTAAAGTTTTACTAAAAAAAAAACGCCTAAACGATTGTTAAACAGTACATCTGTTGCGTGCCTGATGAACAGCATTTTTACACCTTTACTAATGACATGTTCACATTATTATGTTGGTTGCATTGATCTTTGCTTGATCTGCGCATGCGCGGCCATCTTTTGGGGCATGCGGCGGCCATCTTTTTTCAATAAATTCGCAGTAAATTTCTTTCATGCGCAGTTATGTATTGAAACATGATTTCCGCTTAAATGATCGATTCACTTTTATATTAGCATAATTGAATTTAATTTCTAAGGTTTGCAATATTTTTGTCAGCTTGTCAGCGATATTTTCTGGGCTTTCATAATGTCTCTGTTGTTACTTTAATTTTGTTATCATAAAAATATAGGTTATTTCGAATAAATTATTTTTTATCCGCTTAGGTTTAAAACTTCCATAAAAGTAATATTATTTAATAACATAAAAGGCTTGTGCATGTGTAAATTAATACTAAATTCGAGATATCAATGCTTACATTGTTCAAAAATGCATTCAAAGTGTCAGAATTTTTCAATTACTCTCTTGGAACAATTGTTATAATTTTTAACTGTACGAACGAGATAAAAAAGTGAAGTGACAGTTTTCTTCCAAATTCATTAAATAAAAGGACTGTGGTTTTTAAGTTTTGAATTTTCCGAAATTTTTCAACTATTTAAAATAGAATATGTTTACAGTAAGCTGTTTTTTCAACTTTTTTCATGTTTGAAGCTTAAAATACTGCAATTTTTAAAAACCTAAGTATTTTTCAGATATGAAAATCTCAGAGGTAATTTTATCTAGTTTCTATATAGATATATTTTTTGCGACATCTTTAAAAATAAGAAATAAACAAGTCATTTAAAATATGTTGGAAAATTCCAAAATTCGTTCAGAAATTATTAATAAAACAGTAGTATACAATAGATAAACTACCCCCTCAGGCTGTGTAAGCAATGTACATTTCTTTCCATGAACAATTTTTTAATTAGTAATGTTTTCACATCCACCCTTATTTATCAATGGAGTAAAATTTTCACAGGGTTTTTTTAGTAAGGCTGTTAATTTTTACTGACAGAAATAATAAAAAAAAACTATCTAAAAAATACAGGCATTGCTTTGGTAAAATATAATTTATGGAGAATTACTTTAAATAAGGCTCATCATTCATTAATTGACTGAGTGTAGCGAAGTCCTGTTTTAACGCAACCGGTTTAGCATTACGACTATCTGTAAATTTGTTTTTGTTCCGTTTTAATGGTTTATTAAAGATTTTTTTCAAACATGAAATCATTGTGTTTATTTTTTATTCTTATTTGCATTTTTTCAATATTATGGTACCTACCTACCTGCCTGAAGAATGTTTGAAAAAAGAATTGTCATTGAGATAGCAATGTTTCTTTGGACAATTGTATAATTCCTTATTTAAGTACCTACTTAAAAAACTTCTGAATTCAGAGGAAATTTTTGTTTTGATTTATTTGTTTTTTAGGAATGGAAAACCAGACTGGTGTAAACACCTAGTATAAATCAATTTTTCGTGTGCTGGGTATCAAAAGTGAAACAATCCACTTTGGGAATCACTGATTTATATAATAAATAATTAGTTTAACATTGATTAAAATTACATAAAACGCAACTAGCTTTTGAGGTTTTCAGAATATTATCTTTTGTTTATTTAGGTCAAAAAAATTTCAACACCTCTTGGCTGATAATTTGTGAGACCTGTTATGAATTTGCCGTTCATAATAGATACATTATCTGTAAAAGCCCAGAGACATGTTGCATTTATCTCCAATTAAAATTGAGGCAACGCCGGCTATAAAATGAACCATTTAATAAACCCGCACTCATTGTATTTGATTTTTTCATCAAATTTAGTCACTTGATTGACAAATTTTATCAAATTTATTTTTCAGTGTAACTTACAGTGAGTGAATACAAGTAGTAATGTTACTAGAAATTACTAGTTATAGGTTTCATAGTGAAAGTTTATTTTGTACAGTCATGTGAATTTAATTAAATGCATAATTTAAGAACTTTGTTTTTACGTTGTTAGTCACAATTTGTTTTTCAGGAATTCACGATGAGGGTCGTTGTCTCAATATCCCTAATATTCTTGTTGGTAAATGAGGGCTTTGGTTTGGATAACGGAATAGCACTCACTCCTCCAATGGGGTGGTTGACTTGGGAGAGGTACAGATGTATTATTGACTGTGATACCAGACCCGATGAATGCATAAGGTAAACAAATATTTTGTCAATTATACAATGAACATCCAACTTCTTCCCTTCTCCTGTTTTTGGATTGGTGAGCCATTGCATCACTAACAACCAGTCCATGTCCCAGCCTCTCCTCGCACTTGCCTCTAGAGTTGTTTCTCGCAATCTCTGGGGCAGCCCACTCCTCTACAATAGCACTCGGAATTTCATATTAAGTATACAATACACATTTAACTATGTTTGATAAGTTGATAATATACAAAGCTTCTGCTGAATCCTGGATTTTATTGATGCTTTACCAATCTATGGAATTACAGTAAAATAGTAACTAATGCTAATTTTATATTCCAGTGAAAAGCTGATTCTGAAAACAGCAGATCTGATGGTTTCTGAAGGATATTTGGCTGCTGGGTATGAGTATGTGGGAATTGACGATTGTTGGTTGGAGATGGAGAGAGATTCGCAAGGAAGGCTGGTCCCTGACAAGAAAAGATTCCCCAATGGAATGAAGTTCGTAGGTGATTATGTAAGTACCTATATATTTACATAGTTCAGAAAAAGACCTTCCACAGATCATCCCCAAAGATGAAATAGGCTGCAAGGGAAATTATTTTCCTTACTATCCTCCTGTGTGAAGCTAATTATTTTTTATTTAAGATTTTACTCCAGCAGGGCTGGGAGGGGTGTGCAATCCCAGTCTGCCATATTTCACAAATAACTATAATACATATAATAATTTAAGAGAGTACATCAAAAGATCTAAAAGAAGAAAAAAAAATATGTAAAAAATAATAATGTATAATGTAAAAAAATCTTAATCTCCATCGATTAGATGCCATTTTTAATAATCTACTGAAATTTATATAAAAAGAGAAATTAAATATACAGAAAAATTTTTACTACATCCGACTGGAACTTATATTAAAAAAGTTAATATTTGTTCAATAAGTTCCTAGTAAATTGCCCTCAATGTGTAATTAATTGTAATTTATAATAAGTATGAAATTTTTATTTATTTGTTTGGCATAAAAATTATAATTGTTAGTTGTAAAATATATATCTTTATTCAATGAAATTTGCAACATTATAACTAAGAAAGTAAATGTTCAGTGTAGTTTACAATGGTTTAAAGATTACATTCGTACAAAAAGTTAACAAACATAAAATATTATACATATGAACAGTAGGTTATAGGTAGATTAAAGAATACTAATTTATAGTTATATAGTTGAAGATTCTTATAACCCGCCTCACTAGGCTAACCTGTGTTGAGGCAGTCATTTTGTAAATCAATCTAAAATACTAACGAACATACCTACACTTGTATTTAAATATATCGGTTGCATTAACACATTGTAATCTGATCACGTATTAATACGTGTTTAGCAAATTAATGCTAGAGAGCGGAACACGTATTTATACGTTTTTGATAGATTGTTAGTGGAGCGCGGGTCACGTTAAAATGCGGGTTCCAATATACTTGAGTTTTCGCTATATAGCCTCTGTAGGGTTGTAGCCATGCAGGTAAAAACCTTTTGAGAACAATAGATGGGGTGTACGGTAGGTACCGAGGTAGTGTAAATATAAATTTTTTCATAACTTTCCTGCTTTATGTGAAATTCTGCACTAGTTTAACGATAAAGAATACATTTCTAAATATAATAAAATAAAATGAATTAAAATAAATAATTTGCAAAAAGAATTATTGAAATCAAACAAATATTTTTGAAGTTATCGCAATTTTTCTAGAGGTCTACGTTAGCGCGAAATTACGCGAAAAATCACCCGTTACCAGCACGATACGCGGCCGAAAACTGCCCGATCACAATGTGTTAATAAGTTCTAATAATACCAACCAAAACATTGGTATCATTAGTAATTTCGGATTTGGGTGAATGCACCGGCCCCCTTTCATTACTTTTAATCCAAACTTTTATGTTATTTTTGAAATTTTTTTGTGAGTCACAATTTTTTTATTAAGTCTGGAAGAATGTTGCAATGATGAATGTTGAATGATGAATGTTGTCTTGTTGCAAGGTATCTAAGTTTTATTGACCAAAAGTAGTATGCATTATGGGAATTTGTAGGTCTTTGTTATTGTTTCCAGTATTTAATCTTTTTATACAGTATTTATGAATAGTTGTTGAGGATTGTTTTTGCATATATCTGCCGAACGTCAAACACATTCATAATATTAAAGATTAAGTTCGAGTCGGTAAATAGAGGTAGCCTAAGAATTAATTTTATAATAGTTTATAAAGTTTTTATATAGTTTTCTGTGCCTTTATGATTGGGTCTAGTGCAGACGCAGGGCCACATCCCCATGCTATTACACCATACTCAATAATAGATTGACAGACTGCAAAATAAATAATTTTCAAGTGTTGTAAGTCGAGAAAATTTCGTATGAAAAAGTGCATGGTTTTTCTAATTTTGTTTGCTATTATTTGAGTGTGAAGATTCCATTTGAGATATGGATCAATGGTGAGGCCGAGGTACTTCATATGTGTAGTGCGCTCAATGTAGGGGCACTGACAACATTCACCGGAATTCAAACATGTGTATATTCTAATAGAGGCATCATCATAAGGGTGACTTGTAATATTTATGCTTGATGTGACATATTTAGTTTTCTCAGTGTTTAGTGTGAGCGTGTTTGTGTCCAACCACTTTTCCTGATGCCTACATCCGTTTCAGCTTTTTTGTAGACAGCAGGCCAAGGGTCAGCTTCAAACAGTAAGACAGTGTCATAGGCAAAACTATCGATTTTCTCCTGAATATTAATGTTGCATAAGTCGTTAATATACAACAGGAACAAAGACAGTCATAGTATGCTACCTTGTGGTACACCATAGTTAGTTGAGCATTGGTTGCTTAGTGTGTTATTTATTTTAACTTGTTGCTTGCGTGCATTAGGTAGCTTTTAAAAAAGTTTAGTTCTTGCCTGTAATACCGATTTTTTCAAGTTTGTTTATTAATTTACATATGTGTATTGATACACCTTTGATACAATGTGTGATATTGTATCAAAGGCTTTAGAAAGATCTAAAAAGATTGAAATACATTTTTTGCTTTTAACCACTGGAACGATTTTTGCCATATATTGGCGCCATTTTAAATTGATTGCTTTTCGGATAAAAAAAGCCCATTATCTCTTGATTCGCAACATTTAAAAAAAATAATATTTGTAGCTCCCGCGTTTGTTATTTTGGACTTAAAACGAAGATATTGAAATGCTTTATCCATTATGACCAAAGATGTCGCAAATTTCTTAACTTCTAAATATTTTAGAACGATGTTCAAAATAAAATTTTAAAATATTTTTCCACGCAGAATTTCAGATCAGCTGTTTACGGTAAAAATTAAGTTATTTTTTTTCTGTAGATATGCACGTTTTATTATCAAGTATACCACAGACAACATACAGAAATCGAAAATATTATAAGTTGACTAGAATAAGTGCCTCTCACGGCAGTTTCAAAGTAACAAAAACGCAGGATTCACGCAGTTATAAACTTTACGATCTTTTAATATTTCTTTTATAAATCCTACAAATACGAGACAAACGGTAAAATACATGTAAATTTATTGGCTATATAGCACTATCATAATTTTTTGTGCCTCTGTGTTAAAATTCGAAGATTTTTTAATGTTTTAATTATTTAATGGCGAAAAATTTTAAAAATGATCTTCTGGAAATCTCGAGTAATCAAGGCGAATTTGAAACCCATAAGGGTCATCTAATGGCTAAAATCTAATGGCTATTATCTTTATGAAAATAAATATAGTCATTTAATAAGTGTAGTGTAAGTCTCACGTGAGGGGTAGGGGGGTCCCACCAAATATCGCTTAATCTCACCAAGGGGGGAGGGGGTCTAAATTGAAAAAAAAACGGCTCACGTAATTAATGTATGACCGCATACTGATTTTCTGAGAACAGTTTATGGCTCACAAGAAATTTTACCAACTGAGCATTGATAATGTTTTCAAATACTTTAGATGTAGACTGGTCAGTAGAGTTATTGGTCTGTATTTGTTTATGTCTGTCTTATTTCCTGTTTTATGTATAGGCATAACAAAACTTTGTTTCAGGTTTGTGGGGAAATGTCCTTGACTGATACTAAGGTTTATTAGATGTTCAACATTGCAATCCGACACCACAAAAAAACGAGATCAGTCTACAATAATACTAATGTTGATCATACAATCAGTATACAATAATACTAATGTTGACAATTTAAAAAACATAATTAAAAATAAATCTTGGCAAGAGCTCCTCCACATAAAAAAAACTCAGCAAACGCATGGATTTTGTCGACTTTGAAATCTTACTTCTTGTCTACCAAATTGTGGGAATGTTCTACCTACTGAAGAAGAACTTCAACTACCAAAAGAAAATTCAATTTTCAAACTCTGTCGGGGGAAGAGATCCTAAAAATAATCAATTCTCTAAAACACAATTCTTCTGCCAGGGTTGATAACAATCAAGATTTTGAAAATGCTGTCTATGGAAATTGCATTGCTTCTAGAACATCTAATAAACCTTAGTATCAGTCAAGGACATTTCCCCACAAACCTGAAACAAAGTTTTGTTATGCCTATACATAAATTAGGAAATAAGACAGACATAAACAAATACAGACCAATAACTCTACTATCAGTCTATCTAAAGTATTTGAAAACATTATCAATGCTCGGTTGGTAAAATTTCTTTTGAGCCATAAACTGTTCTCAGAAAATCAGTATGCGGTCATACATAATTACGTGAGCTGTTTTTTTTTCAATTTAGACCCCTCCCCCCCTTGGTGAGATTAAGTGATATTTGGTGGGACCCCCCTACCCCTCACGTGAGACTTACACTACACTTATTAAATGATTATATTTATTTTCAAAAATATAAAAGCTATTAGATTTTAGCCATCGGATGACCCCTATGAGTTTCAAATTTGTCTTGATTACTTGAGATTTCCAGAAGATCAGTTTTAAAATTTTTCGCCAACATTAAAAAATCATACCTTCAAATTTTAACATAGAGACATAAAAACTTATGATAATGCTATATAGCCAATAAATTTACATGTATTTTACCGTTTATCTCACATTTGTAGGATTTGCAAAAAAAAAAAAATCATTAAATTTATAACCGCGCGAATCCTGCATGTTTGTTACTTTGAAACTGCCGTGAGAGGTACTTATTTGAGTCAACATAGAATATTTCCGATTTCTGTGGTATAGGTACTTGATAATTAAAGTTGCATTTCTATGGGAAAAGGACTTAATTTTACAAAACTAGCTAACTAGTAAACAGCTGATCAGAAATTCTGCGTGCAAAAAAATATTAAAAAAATTATTTTTAACATTGTTCTAAAATAGTCTACGAAGTTCGGATTTGCGACATCTATGGTCAAAATAGATAAAGCATTTCAATAGCTTCGTTTTAAAATAAATGGCTGGCCATGGAAATGTTTTAAATAATTACAATAAATTTTTTAGGAATGTAGGAAAATGTGGTCGAATTTGGGACCGCTATCAATCGGAGAAAAAATAAAAATGGTCCATTTTTCGACCATAATCGCTCCAGTGGCTAATCATAATAAAGATACTACATCCTTGAATTAAAAACCCTGTGCTACAAAGTCTTAATGGGTACCGCCGTAAAAGTTAAGTATGTATTAGGTTAATTTTATCAACTTTGCATCGAAATTAGTAGGCCAGCGTTTCACAACATCTATTCTCTTGGCTAATCTTATTACTTTTTAAATATTTGTAGCTGCACGACAAAGGACTGAAGTTTGGAATTTACCAAGACTACGGGACAGCCACCTGTGAGGGTTACCCTGGTATCCTTGGCAGCTTGGAAATAGATGCAAAAACGTTTGCCGAATGGGGAGCTGACTATGTTAAGCTGGACGGTTGCAATGTTGAACTAGAATTGATGGACGAAGGTAATACATAAATATCATCAAACATACTATTTTCATGCATGATGTTGAGGGAACAGACTCCGGGTGTCGATAGAGACGGAGGGAGAAATTAAAGGCATCCGAGTTGGTTGCGAGTCCAGTCGTTTATTGAAGCATGAGGTACGTAGCTGAGGTCGGTGCGATGTAACAGGAAGTATGTCGAAGTGCTGTAGAGTGAGGTGTTGCGGGTGCACGGTCATGATGAGTGATGGAGGTCGGTGATGCTGTGGTGGAGCAGGCCACGGGCCTGCAGGTCACCAGAGTGTTGCTCGACGCCGTGGCGGCGGAGATGACCTGACGTCCAGGCCGTTGCTCGACGCGGTGAGTTGCGGAGATGAACGGCGGTGACTCGGTGAGTGGAGCCATCGGCAGATAGTCCTTGTGATGGCCACGAAGGAAGCTGCCCTGGAGTGATGAACGGCGGTGACTCGGTGAGTGGAGCCACCAGCGTGATGCTCGACACCGTGGCGGTGGAGAATGACCTTGTCTTCCAGGCCGTTGCTCGACGCGGTGAGTTGCGGAGATGAACAGCGGTGACTCGGTGAGTGGAGCCACCGGCAGGTAGTCCTTGTAATGGCCATGAAGGGAGCTGCCCTGGAGGAGAGTACGGATGCACCGGGCACTGATGTTACACTGGTTCGCTGTATAGAGGCGATTGTAAAGGCGACCGTTGGATAGAGACTGACTACTCTGAAGTTAAGTGCGTCGCCTTATATAAGAGCGACCGGCCAAGTAACTTTCCGTTCGCTGGCAATGTGTGCGCTGGATGCTAGAATTAACTCATCACTGTGTTCGTGGATGCACGCTCGAGTCTCGACCTTTCGCGAAGGTGGCGAAATTATTATTCACACGAGAAGGTACCTCGTACTGGTAGTAGCTCATTATATAGCTGTAGCTCATTATAGTACTCCATTCAAAGCTCTGGAAAAACTGTAACTCTGATATGGATTCCTGGACATGTTGGCATAGTGGGTAACGATATTGCGGATTCCTTGGCAAAACAAGGAGCGTCTAACCCTATTGTTACCCTCGTAAACCATATTCCCCTATCTGATATTTTTTCCATCATCAAAGATAGATCCCGCAATGCTTGGACAGAGTATTGGAACATTGCTAGTCAATCCAAGGGAGCCTGCTATGCCTCAATACAAAGGACTATTCCATCAAAACCGTGGTTTCAAAAATTCCCCCATTTTTCCAAAAAAGAAATTTCCTCTCTTATTCGAATGAGAATCGGACATTGTTCCGTTCCTTCTCACTTGTTTAAAATTCATGTCCTTGACTCCCCAGATTGTACTTTCTGTGGTCTAGATGTGGGAACTTTAGATCACATATTTTTTGGTTGTCCCTCTCTAAATAAATATCCTCTCTTTTATCAAGCGTTATCTAAAATTATTTCCCCTCCATTCAACATCTCATCTCTCCTAAGTCTAAACTCGATTCCAATCTTCCATATACTTCTGAAATTTGCACATTTAAATAATATTAATATATAAATTTACTTCTTCATTTATATTTAAATTTACCTTTCCCTTTTCTACAATTTGAAATGATGGCCTAGAACACCCTTGATGGGTGAAAGCCAGAAATAATTGAAAAAAAAAAAAAAAAAAAAAAAAAAGTTATTTATATCTCCAAAGTAAAAGTACCCATCGACAAACTGCTAAAAAGTAGTTTATTGGGACTTTTCTTTTTTCTGTATAATATTTTATTTTTTGCTGTCATATTGTATTACTTTGTATTTATAATAAATAAATTAACCTTGAAAAAATCCTTTAGTAACAACCCAGTCCCTTTAATAAAGTTCACCAGGGTTGTCACCGGATATGTGGCTGTGTCTTCTGGTTCTACTGTGTGTCTCCCCAGGTATCTGAGCCTAGTTTCCACCAGGGCAGGACATTGGCACCATAAGTGAATTGGAGTCTCTTCGTCCTCTTCACATTTCCTGCATCTATTGGTGTTTTCCACTCCCAATATCTGCATGTGTCTCCTGAGATGGCAGTGTCCCGTTAGTAGTCCTACCAGTTCCCTCAGCGAGTTTCTGTCCATATTGAGTAGTTTCCTGGTTCGTCTAGGGTCTGGTCCTTTTATGAGTACTCTAGATTGTCTCATTCCAGGTGCCCTCTCCCATTCTTTACAGTGCTGGGATTCGACCCACCTATCAATATGTAGTTTTGTGTGGCAAGCTGCTACTCCTACAATGGCGACCACTAGTTTTAATGGATATGTCAGTAGCGTCCCTACGCAAGCCGCGGACGGAAATGGTGCCATCTTTTGTCGAACTACACATGCTAATAAATATGATTAGAAAGGTATTGTAGGTATTTGTTGTAGTGAATAAATATAATTGTTTTTTAAATATGATTTT
The DNA here is from genome assembly GCA_936435175.1 of Glyphotaelius pellucidus. Classification (NCBI taxonomy): domain Eukaryota; kingdom Metazoa; phylum Arthropoda; class Insecta; order Trichoptera; family Limnephilidae; genus Glyphotaelius; species Glyphotaelius pellucidus. The sequence continues at coordinate 19,575,724 of OW386553.1, forward strand.
TTTTATTACACCAATAAAAATAGTTTAACAATTTGTAGTGGTGATCTTTTACAAAACTGCGCTATATAAATCATCCAATTATTATTTTATCATAGATTATTGACCAAAAACGGATAAATATTTTTTTTCAAAACATCAAAAAGCTTCACATAATTACTTTTAGACTCTCTAAATTCTAAGTAGGTAGCTACCACTCGAAAATAATGTAATACGGCACCAAACATCAGATTTAAGAGCATGGCGTGCAGCAATATCCATTGTCGGCACAGAAGACAGATACCAAAAAATATTATTCCGATACCGGCAGTACCAAATATTTGGTAATGTCAGACATTAGTGTGATTGCACATCATCTTTGGAACAATGTTAATATTATGTTAATAATATTGTTTCAATCATTGATATCGTAATGTAGTTATTACTTAACTAAACTAAACCAAAAGCCTTTGTACTGATTATTTCAGCCAAACTGGACTTCTATAATGGAGCACTGCAACATGTGGCGCAACTATCACGATATCCAGGACTCGTGGAGCAGTGTCAAGTTAATAAGTGACTACTTCGGAGCCAACTCTCACCGCCTCGCCACCCTTGCTGGTCCCGGTCACTGGAATGATCCAGATATGGTAATTAACTGCTTAATATTTTATTATTTGATATTATCATAACAACAGTACATACAGTATATTATAATGCTTAAAAACTGCCCCTGAATTAAATTAAACTTCGGATTATATGCCCTCAAAATGGTGAAAAAATAAACTAACAATTCCAAGCTAGCGAAATTCTGGAGGAAAAGAACAGGTTCAAAAATATGAATGAAAACAAATTTAAGCCCATTAGCCCAGCGCTCTCTCTCACTTTCACTCCCCTGAAATTGTAGATCTCCATCTCATTTGAATTTTGTAAACACAGTTTTGTTTTAGAATTTTAGGCCCCAATTGGGCAAATATTTGGATCATGAAACATGTCATAAATGCAGTGAAACCCTCTTAAGAAATTTTCCAAGGGACCAGAAAAAAACAAACTTCTTAAGCAGGAAAACCTTATATGTGGGAAAAATTGGGCCAATTTTGGGTCGAGGGATCGAAAAAACCAAATTTCTTAAGCCACGAAACTTCTTAAGAGGGTTTCACTGTATTTCTTGTGTTCTTCTTTATTCTAAGCTACAATCCAATAAAAAAGACTTGGCCCAACTATAGTATTTGTTTCTCTTGATCGTGCCTTGTCTTCTTAGGGCATCCATGACTTCTTCTACCACACTTTTTTCTTCGTTCATTTGCTCTGCATGCCGTCCAAATATATACAATAATAATTTAAGTATTTTTTACTTCCAGCTCATCATAGGTAATTATGGATTGAGCTATGACCAGAGTAAGGTGCAAATGGCAATTTGGGCAATATTGGCTGCTCCTCTACTCATCTCTACTGACTTAAAGAATATCAAGCCGGAAATGAAAGATATTATTCTAAACAAAGATATCATTGCAGTCAATCAGGATTCGTTGGCCAGAGCTGGCATTTTGCTGTCCAAGGTAACGTTATTTGCAAGCATTTTTGAAAATTATATAATGTAATGGTGATAACTTTGCCATTAAAACATCGAACCTGCTAACCATTCCAAACCATTTTGAATGTTAGCACAAAGTTAAAGAAGGTTTAGCTAAATAAAATTTGGCGACACCACAGCTTTAGACCTTGAATGTGCCTTACATACAATTTAGGAATAATATTTTAAGTAATTTCTTAGACGTGGATTACGAAACAAATTTTAAAAACTAAACCTTTTGAAATAGAAAAGCTTTTTTACATCAATTTGGAAGTTAATAAATTTGGAAGCTACCAGTCGGTAACTGTTAATAAATGCCTCGGGTTTCCTCTCAGGCACTGTGGGTTCAAATATATTAGCTAAGCTCTACATCATTGCGAAAGCAACATCATCCGGTTTTAATGATGGTAGTAGGAGATTTTCAAGGTTGTTCTTAATCCAGGAATGTTTGTACGTACATATTTACTTATTAATACATACATATATATTTTTTTAAATATTAAATTATTCACTTCAAGGACAATTGATTTTAATTAATACTCTCTCACTAATCTGCCACCCAGAAAACTGGTCAAATGTCAAATTAGTGAAAGCGGCCAATTATAGTACATACATATAAAATATGCTAAAAATTAAAACAGGTATTTTGTAAAAACAAACGCTGCTATCGATCTTTTGTAAAATTTTTATTTTTTGGTTTAAAGTTAAGGCGTCATGTTTACGCTTGAGAGAAGACTCCATTTTGTACATTTATTCAAATTAAAAACTTGACTGAACCTCCTGACCTGACTCCATTTTGTAATTGTTACTCTAAGGGCAGAACGAAACTAACAGAAACATATTGGACAGTTGCTAGAATACATAGGACTAACCGAAATTTCTTAAAACAACAGTAATAATAATTAACCCTGGTGACTGGTAAAATGATCAGCAAAAGCAAGTTAGACGGCGGTATAGCAATTGAGTGCGTAAGAGTAATGTACGTCTCGTCGGTGTACAACGCTTGACGCTTGAGTCTGGGCACGCGGCGGACTACTAAATTCGACGTATGAATAGTAAAATTAACAGCAGATTATAAGCATTTTTATAAGCGCTGAGGCAATTTTTGTAGTCCCATGACAAACTTACATACCGCCATGTCACTGAGAAAGCGTTAGTCACTCAAAAAAGAAAGAAAGCGTTAGTCACACAAACTTACATACCGCCATGTCACTGAGAAAGCGTTAGTCACTCAAAAGTCTTTAAAAATGAATAATTGTTTCTTTGTATTTCTAAAAAAATTAGAGACATTACTTTTGGGATTACCCTCGTAGTAGTTCTAGGATAATCGTGTAACGGATTACTGTACTTGATATTTTCAGCTAAAGAATATTGAAGTTTGGCGCAGAGATGTGGTGCCGTTGGTGTCCGGACAACCTTCTGCAGTTTTTGCAGTGGTGAACCTCAATGACGATGGAGCCGCCAAGGATGTGTCATTGAACTTCAAAGAGTTGGGAATAGTGGAAGCCGCTGTTTACAAAATTACGGTAGGGACTCAAATTATTAAAACTCTCAGATAAAATACTTGTTTCCAACTTGACTTTTATTTTTCAAATTGTTAATGGTATTTTAGACAGCCCTGATTTACTCAGTCTAATTACCTTTCACACCAAGAAATTAAAAAAAAGTCATACTTAACCAAACAAAACCTATTTACCCAATTTTTTTTTTCATCACTTTTAATGACTTTTCAAAGAAGGTGATAAATTTGCACATTGTTGAGTTGTACGGTCACCCAACTAGAGCTATTTGATTAAAAAATTTTAAATACAACAAAAATATCAGGACTCATTCATATATGTAGATTCTCGCTTGTACCTAGGTTGCATGCATTTGGCAATACTTTTTCATAAATATCAGATCGAATGTTATAATAACACACCTCATAAATGAATAATAATTTTATTGGTTCTTTTTTATAGTTTTTATAGTTAATTTTGCTTGTTTGTGAATGTTTTCTTTTTTACAGGATCTTTTTGAGCCTTCATCAAAGAGTTGGAAAATAATTGAAAACAAGGATGACACAAAGAATATCACAGTCAGGGTTAATCCTACAGGTAAAGCATTTTAAATAATTTAACCCGTCTAATCACAGAGGACCCAAATTGTGTAAACGAGCGTGCATTATTAGTTAAGTTAGATATCCCCGACAAAATATCCCCGACAAAATATCTCCAGCAAAATATCCCCCACAAAATATCCCCGACAAAATATCTACTAAAACCTAACCTAACCTTTGTTTACATTTTACTAATTTAAACAATAATTTATTGGTACGTTTTTAGGTTTTCACGGCCAAAAAGTATTTTTGTTATTGTTATGTCCGAAACGTTGGCTAAAGAAGGAGGTAGCGAAACACGGCATAACACCCCAAAAATAATAACAAAAATAATTTATTGTCTTTTCAGGATGTCTGTATTATTTTTGTCCCATTTTAATCTTTTGAACAATAATTTAATGTCTTTACAGGATTCCTGTATTATTATTTTTTGTTAGGTTAGGTTAGGTTTTAGTATATATATTGGGGGATGTTTTGTCCGTAGGATATTTTGACGGGGATATTTTGTTGCGGGTTGAAAAGTCGCGGAACCTGCAAAAACGGCTATGTGCCAGATTTCAGCAAAATGTTTTTTACACCAAAATTTTCTAAAAAAATCAAAAATCGGATCCAATCTCAGTTACTTGCGTAAGTTTAACTGTTATGGCACGCAAAAGTCGTTTGTTGAAGCATTCAAATAGAAAACTGGAAAGTTTAACTTACCCCAAAAAAAATTTGTAAAACTCACATAACAGGTCTTGCAAGCGCAATAATGATATGTAGATTGTCCAGGAATTGAAATGAAACATTATAACTGGTAAATATATAAATGCCTAGTCATCTCATTCTCAATGCTGGTGCAAAAAATGCATAGTTCTTGAATATTTTTCTTTGCTTTCTTTGCTGATTGAAATTATGTGTACATATTATTAATTTGCTGCTCTAATTTTGTTCTAGGTGTACGTATGTTCAAAGTTGTCGCAGTGGTTTAGTATAATATTAATTTGTCTATTTAGTATAAAACTGAGCATAATAATTATATTGTAATTAATATTTTTAAGAATTTTCATGTTATTTTATACAAGCTATTGTGAATAAAATACACCTAATAGAAGTGTATAAAAATATTTTATTTTATTTTTATTTTATGATTTTTAATTGAAAAATAATGTTGCTTAGAATTATATAGTGAAGAAAGTTGTGGTACAGGGTGATCCGACATTTGATCAGCCAATAATTGGCCCCCCGAAATGATATTTACCATAAAAAAATAATTTTTTATGCATTATTTACCAATTTCAAATGTAAAATCAACTTAAGAAATAATCTTAATAATAAGTTGGTATGAATATCAAATGAATTTATATTGTATTTTAATTATTTATTGATTATTTATTATTATACTATGTATTTTCCCTAAACCGACTGCATATTGTATATTGTATGCCAGGGAGCCAACTGTCGGCGGATCAACTGTCATGGAACCGTATTACAGGTAGGAGAAATAAAATATTATGTATATACAGGGTGCGGCAGCATAATTTCCTTTTTTAAAATGCGCGCCATTCAGTCGGTTGATGTCGTAGTGGAGGGCTAGTGATCTCGTTCAACAGGCGGAACTATAAAGTTTTGTCCCGAAACAGTTTAGTCACCATCATGCGCTGGAACAGTGAGGAGAGTGCGTTTGCCATTGAGGCCTACTTTTCGAACGGATGTTCCGTGATCGCAACCCAGCGTGCCTTTACGTTGCGGCAGCATAACTTCCCTTTTTCAAAACTTAATAAAACCCATTGTATGAATCAGAATTTTTTTTTTGTTTTTTATAATATCTCAAAATGTTAGTTAGATTTTCTCGAATAAAAAATCCAGTGATCTTTAATTACTACATTGATGACAATGCTCTTGAGACACTAACACAAATTAAAGACTTAGGCATCACTTTCCAATCAAATCTTTCATTTGTTAACCACATAACAGAAATCTGTAATAAGTGCTTAAAAATGTTGGGATTTATAACTAGGCTAACTAGAAATTTTAACAATACAAAGTGTATAAAACTGTTATATTTTGCGTACTTTAGAAGTCAACTTGAGTACAATTCTCCCGTCTGGAATCCACATTATAATATACATGTACAAGCTGTTGAAAGAATACAAAACAAATTCTTACGTTTTCTAAATTTCAAAATGGGGATTCCAACAATTATGTTGAACTACAACACCCTGTTAAATAATATGAATATGCTCAAATTGTCAGACTGAAGAATTTTCACCGACTTGATATTTCTATATAAAATTCTACATGATTTAGTTGATAGTCCGGTATTGCTTGAATTGATAAGCTTCCGGATTCCACAACGTAATACAAGAAGTTCAGGATTTATTTCAGTGCAGAAATTCTGGGACTAACTACCATATGTATTCCTCTTTACCCAGAATACTAATGGAAGGAAACCATTACACCAAGTCCGTGGACATCTTCAGTTTATCTTTAAACAAATATAAAATATTGTTACTGAGGCAGTTCAGTTATCTATACTAATATTATAAAGAGGAAAGATTTGATTGTTTGTTTGCATTGAATAGGCTCCGAAACTACTGAACCGATTTTAAAAATTCTTTCACCAATAGAAAGCTACATTATCAGCGAGTAACATAGGCTATATATAATGGTAAGCTCTGGCGTTATGAAATTTGTATAAATGAAAATGTGTGTATTTCATATATTTTTTGCAGGAGGGAGGAAAGGTAGGGGGAAGGTGGGGTTCATGGAGAGGGAAGAGACGAGGGAGGGGGAAGGCGGGGAAGGTGGAAGGGAACAAGGACGCACGGGAAAGGATAAGAAGGGAGAGTCAATTTATTTCATTGAATGGCATAGCAAAGCATGCCGTGAACCAGCTAGTGTACAATAAATATTGTATTTATTACCATTCATATATAAAAGCCCTGAAAAAGGGTGTTGATCAATAAATAAATAAATAAATAAAGTAGGCACATACCTACAGTTTTGTTTTACTTAGTTTTTGAAGATCAAATCAAATAGGTGATGTCCTTGTTGTGATCACAGAACATCCGTTCGAAAAGTAGGCCTCAACGGCAAACGCACGCTCCTCACTGTTCTAACGCATGATGGCGATTAAACTGTGCCGGGATAAAACTTTATAGTTCCGCCTCTCGAACGAGACCACTAGCGACATCAACCAACTGAATGGCGCGCATTTTAAAAAAGGAAGTTATGCTGCCGCACCCTGTATGATGAGTAATAATATATTTTTTTAAATTGCTGAAAAAGAGTACTGTTAATAAAGACAAAAAGACAGCACATTATTATGTATGAATCACTTATTCATATTGTGTTACATTTTTGTTTGAATTGACTATCAACTGCATTGAAAGGAATGGGTCATACTATAAGTAAATTCCTTTTACTAGAACACATGTTGAACAGATGTGAATAATATCTAAGCATTTCTTTGTTATTTTTTTTTATCAATAAATACATTTATTTAAGATCTAGTCATAAAAATAAGTAGGTATCTACCAGTGGCGTAACTATACCATCTGAGGCCCGTGGCAAATTCATTGGATAGAAAGTATAAATCACTTAGGGAGTGATTTATTAAAACCCAATAGTATTACTAATATTATGTGCATTTTTGTTAAATATCTAATAAATTTTATTTTCAAAAGCTAGATAATACATATTTAATAATGAAATAAAAAATTAAATCTTTATAAAATATTTATTAATAAAATTCTTTTCTCCGAGCTTTCTGTTCTGCAAAAGTATCAATAGCGTCATCAAAGTTTGAAGATCGGGTCATAGAATTTTCAATAGATAGAATAGCCAAGTTTCGTAGCCTGTCTTGTTCCATTGAGTTTCTTAAATAGGTTTTTATTAATTTTAGTTTCAAAAATGATCTTTGGAAACATAATTTTTATTTTTTTTCTGGGAAAGCTTTATTATCATTGACTTTTAAGAAAGGACCCTTAAATTTACAATGTCCGTTTTCGATCACAAACCGTTTCATTTGATCATTTAGTTCTTTAAAATTACCCTTATCAGTAATATATGGTGAAGATGCAATATTGTTCACACTAAAATATGATTCACTTTGGTTTTTCCTAGTACCTTGTTGTGGTTGTTCTGGATCTGGATATACGCTGATGTCGGGTGCTGCGTCTGCTGTACTGTTACTTTTAGTTACATCCAATTCTTCACTTTCGGAGCACTGTTTACTATCTTTTTCATCAATGAAGTCATCACTCTTAACCCATTGGCCACATACCCCGGAAGCCTGCCGGGTGTGCAACTCAGGTACTTACCCACAAACGCCGGCGAGCCGCCGGGCTAGAGTAGGTCCGCCAAAAAACGGAAAACCAGCACAACAGTGACTTTTTCGAAAAAAAATTTAAATGCCGATTGCTCCATAGGTAGGTAATTATTAATTTCGTAGAATTGGCAATAATATGTTTCTTATGTTTTTTCCCTGATATTTGCATTCCAAGTTTATTATGTAGCCAGCCGCCATTTAATTTCTTCAAAATTGCGAGTGGCAGTAACCCTACCCGTCCCTGATTGCTTTGAGAACTATCATACCAAATTTTTTTATTAGTTATTAATATACATGTATGTGAAAAACCAAAATAATTCTTGTTCAATTTATGAATATTATGTTTTTTTTGTAACTTTATCAATAAAAATTTGAAAAAAAACTTACGAACAAAAAGAAGGTTATATTTGTATTCTTATTTACACATATTTTAATATATATATATATATATATATTTTTTTTTTAATTTTTGAGTTTTTCTTTACCTTAATCTAATATGTAAACAAATTTAAAGAAATTAATTCATTTGAATATATGGTTAAAAAGTTACATTAGATTTAGTATATCAACGCAGGTTTTCAATTATTGGTATAAGATTAATTTAGTGGTGAAGGCCAAATTTTTATAGCTCATTAATTCTGTGGCCAATGGGTTAAAGTACTGACTAATTTTAGGTAACTTTTTATTTTTTTCTTCAGATTCCCTCTTCCTCTTCAGATTCCTTCTTCACTTAGATATTTTTTAGAACTAGACATATAATATCTAATTTTCACAATTAACTTTACTTTTCCCCTAATTGCAGGTTCAATAAAACAAAAAACTACGAAAAATCAAAGATACAAATGACCAATTGTCATAACAATCAAAGTAAGAATGCATAGTAGAGCCCCAAATCCGGGATTCCTCTAATACCATGCATTGCTAGTCCGCCAGCACAAAAAAATACTTTCTTGCTTAACAAAATGCGGGAATACCCTGAGCGTCACTAGCTTGTCCGCTCCACCAAAATTAAACAATCAATGGAAGCGTTCTAATATTGATCGACATCCTTTTCTTATGAATACGTTTAAATCTTAATAATTTATTCGAATTTAGTTGTGTCTAACTTTTATTAATTTTAAGTACTCACATAAAGTTTATGATTTTTACTAAATTTTGTTGAAAATGTTAGGTTACTTCTGAGATCGCGGCCTCTCGGGTTGGGGCTCCGACCACCGCGGGGCTTGTGGCATTTTGCCAGCCCTGCCACCCTATAGTTACGCCACTGGTATCTACATACTTTCAAGAAATGCTTTTATTTCTTTTTGATTTCTTGACATATTTAATTGCATACTTTTATTTCAAATGTGTCAAATGAAACAATCTAAAAAGTCATAAAAAAACATATTAAATGGAATGACGTTTCAATGCATCTAGACCTGTTATTGTCTCACAAAATTTAGAAAATGTAGCAAATAAGAAGCACTTTCCAGTAAATTCTAAATTCAAACGACAAAAATAGATATGTATTCAAAATACATGTGTATAAACCATGGCGGCGTTTGTATTCCAAAGTTGTACCGAATACTATCTCGAGGCCGACTATCTTGAGGCTGGGTGGCTGACGGATTTTGAGGTGTCAAGCGTCTTGTTGGCCTTGCATTTTCAACAACAACTCATAAAACGTTGAGCGGGAAAAAATTGTATTATGTATAATAATCGATAATTTTTTTTTTCAATAGCTCCGCACAGGAGGCCTTGAGGAAAAAAAATCCCTCAGGCCTATGTCATTTTTGGGGATGCTGCATGGAGGACCTTTTTAAGGAAAAGATGGAGAGAAAGTTCTGGAAAGGAAAAAGGTATGAGGGCTGGGTAGGAATCTGGGGGTCAATGTGTCCAGGAGCGAGACGAATGAATCCACCCCTCCCACAGCGGTGCGAGGCAATGGGGTCGAGAGGTCTAGATTATGTCTGCCTCGAGCAGTCTCTCCCGATCCGGACTGCTATGCAGTAGGCAAGGAAACGCATTTGCCATCAAGACCTAGACAAACCAAATAAGTAATATGTGTATTTACAAATGAAATCCTTGGCTTTTACTAGTGCTTGCCGAGTAATTAAAAAACTTTCTCATTACACGTAAGGGCATTTTGGCACTTTTTAAAGGCAATTTACTTAAAAGTAACACACAAACTTACACAACGCATTACAGTTTAGTACTAAAACTACGAAAACAAAAGCTAACGCTTTTGTTTTTTGAAAAAAAATTTGCTTTGAAAATTGAAAAATAGCCCATAACCTTACCTGTAAAATGTTTTTTTTAATCACTTTTAATGACTTTTCAAAAGAGGTGCTGAAGTTGGATGATTCTGAGTTGTCCGGTCACCCGTTAGTTCCATCATTCTTCAATTTTTGGAAAGATTAATTAAAGCACTGTACAAAAATGAAACACCCTATAGCATTTTGTTTATGAAGCCATTATGCTCCTCCGCCCGTGTATGCTTTTATTATTAATGAATAATGAATTATGTGGCTCAAGACATTAACCTGTTTTCATTTTATTTTGTGGTTCGTCAGAGTATTTAATATTGCAAGTAATTCATATCGGCTCATAAGTACATTTTACTTCATTAAGAATAGACTAGAAACTTGCTTCCTCGAAAAATAGGTAAATAATACATTTTATTTTTTATTATCAAATATTATTGTGTGCCGGAAGTGCCTACTGGCCACGAAAAAAATTGTGCCCATTGAACGTTGCTGTGGCCGATTTAGAACATACTTTTTTTATAGAGTTTTTGCATCCTAAACAAAGTGTTTGTAGCTCACTAAAATAGATCTTATTCAGTTAGCAACAGATTAAACGACAGGATGATAGTCCTTGCTTTTCATTTTGTAAAGAGCAGCCATTTAAAAATAATAACAAAGTTACTATCGCATCATAGCAATATACTAAAAAAAACAGCTTTTACATAATATACAGTGATAAATATACAAGTGAATTGAAGACAAGCCACAGAAGTTTGTTATTGTTTCAAGTTCATTGGAAATGAAGTTTTAATATCATAAAATTAATTTTGTGTTATAGGAAAAGGATAGGAGATGCTTCTGATACATTCCATACTCTCATATTAATAATCGATCGTACGTGTTATTTCATATTGATATTTCTTTAGGTTATTACTAAAAATGTCAATGCTGTGAAATTTTGTATTATATTGTTACATATACACGAGGTATTGGGGAATTTTTTCTAATATTTGTTCCACATGAGGGCAAATAAAATAAATCGGATTGACGGGTTGATCTTGACGGAAAATGAAAATGTATTAAGTTTGGAAGCTCTGATGAGTCCAGGCCATTATTTAGAATTTTAAACAATAGGATTTGATCAAAAATTAGACGTCGTGTTTGGAGGGAGTTGAAATTGTGAAATAATTTAATGGATTCGGTATAATTTCAGAAGTGTAAGTTTAATTTATAATTGTGTTTAAAATTTTTTTTTTGAATTCTTTCTATTCCAATACGGGCTTGGTAAAAAGTTGCAATGCGCCATGTATGCCCCGCCTAATACACAGTTTGTGTTGTTTGTTGTGAAAAACACAGCTTTACAGAAGACATAATGAAACAGGAATATTTTCATATTTCTTTAAAAAAAAAAATTATAACAAAAACATTTCTCTGAATGTAAGTAGCTATTCTACAGCTACTTAATAATAATAATGATGATATTTGGCTGATTTATTTACTACCATTCTTGTAAAAAATCCTCTCAAGGGTGCTGTACAAATATGGTAGATTATATAATATTTTTATTAATTATATAAACAATTTATCTGATAAGGCAGTACAATTTACTAAAACATATTTTTTCAAAAAACAAGTTAGTTATTACAAAAATAGAATCAACTGGTGCACGGGGTGTCGCGCAAAAATTTAGCATCAGCTCACGACGAAGGCATTAGATCAGCTCGGCATTCCAAAGGTTAATTTAAGTGATGCGTTTTTTCATCTTTCCAATTTTTCAAAAATTAATGTGGAATAACTATACACAAAAAAATTACCTAGCTTTGTAAATATGGTTTTTAAGTAGACTAAAAGAATTAATAATTGCTAACAATTGGTTCATTAGATTGAAATGTCGATTTTCATTGAAAGATTAATTAAATCGAAATTGTCACGGAGAGAAATATAAAGCAAATAAAATTATCAGGATTTTAATAATAAATTTTAGATTTTATTTTTACAGAAGGATAAATCAAGACAATTAAAAGAATTTATATTTCATTTCAATTCCAGATTGAAAATGAGGGTTGTTGCATCAATTTCAGTAATATTGTTGTTAGTAAATGGTGGTGTGGGTTTGGATAATGGACTTGGACTCAGACCTCCCATGGGGTGGTTGACCTGGGAGAGGTTTAGATGTATTGTCGACTGTGACACCAGACCTGATGAATGCATAAGGTAAACATTTTATATTATTCATTTATTACATTCTTACTAATTTCTTACTCCTTTTTATAGTAGTCCTGTGAATAGTACAGGACCTAGCATAAATAAACCAATAGGATCTAGCGTCCAAAAAAGCATGTTTTTAATTTTTTCTTATTTAAAAATTAAAACAAAAATTTGCTCTGAAATCATAAGATTTGTAGTAAGTAAGTACTTACATAAATCCTACTTAATTTATAAAACATTCATGTTTTACATAATTTTTTTTATTTCAAATAAGGAATTATACAATTTGTCCAGCCTAGGTTAATACTTTTTTTTATTTCAAATAAGGAATTGTACAATTTGTCCAGCCAAGGTTATTACTTTTTTTATTTCAAATAGGGAATTATACAGTTCGTCCAGCCAAGGTTATTCCTTTTTTTATTTCAAATAAGGAATTATACAATTTGTCAAAAGAAACCTCAGTCAAGCAGCGTTGCCACCTTAACGGATTTTCCATTGTATCTGGCGGATTGGAGCATCCCAAAACGGGAGAATTTTATATCTAACAGAATTTACAGGACGACAAATTTCCTGGCGGAATCGAATAAAATAACAAAGTACATAATTTTATAATTTTAGGATCTTTGAACTTCACCATTCTTTTTTCTTCAATTTTTCAAAATTCTTTTTTCAAACATTCTTCAGGCTGGTAGGTAATGTGATATAGAAATTAGTAGGAACCACAATTACGCAAACTCTAGCGGGATAAAATATGGTATCTAACATGGCAACCATCTTGAAACGGAGCCGGAATGTAACTAAAACATTACAGGCAGATGAAATGCCAGGTTCCATGACAACTCCACAAGTGGCATTTCAACGTTTTCGCAATAATATAACATTACTAGACATATGTATGAGGCATACCTGACTTATTAAAAGTTCTTTTTTTTTAAAGAGCCCATAAACCTAACCTAACATAGCCTATTTAACCATTTTTATTCATCACTTTTAATGAATTTTCATGGAACTGATGAAGTTACCAATAGAGAATGCATACAAAGAATCAGAGTGCTGCATGAAGCGAGTCGAAATACGTATACATTCTTCCAACGCTATTAGCAGACACACTCATACCAGCAATAGCGACTCAGATACTTGCTGCGTTCAACATACACCATGAAGTGCATGCGCTCAGCCGGCCGTTGGAAGGAATATTGTATTCAGAATCCAAAATTTCCAAAACACCCAGAAGATTTCAGATTTCGCACATGCGTATTCACTCTGACCTGCGTAGTTCTTTGAAAGATACAGGAAGAAGGCTCAGAATAGCATATTATCTTATTACTTTATTACGAATTGGTAGATTGTTTTTAGTATGTGTTTTCTTGGTGCATTTTTGACAGTTTTGTTTGAATAATATTGAAACATTAATGTTTAATCCTTCGATTACTTATTTAATTTATAATTTCATCATCTGTATTGAGAAAATACTACTACTTGCGTGAGAAGAAAATACTTCTCGACTGTGTAATTGACGACTTTATAAAAAACTGTGTCAAATTGGTAAATGAAAACCCAGGAACGTCAATGATTTTTTATTTCTTTTTCAACGACACAATAAAATATTTTGGTTTTGTAATAATTGATGTTTCAGAGTGCTAAGGATTTACAGAATTAATTAGACTCTTTTTGTCGGAAATTGCATCTTGTTTGTGGTGCTAATCTATAGATTTGTACTTTTATAGTAGTAGATAAGTACACCTATATACTTATTGACAGTCCAGCATCCTTTCTACAAAAAGTCACCGACCGCCACTGTTATTTTCCTCAAGTCCTCCTGTGTGGAGCAAATGTAAAAAAAAATTTACTGTGATACATTTTTGGGTTATTATGCTGAATTTTTCTTTCTCCTCCTTTAGCGAATGTTTTGGACAGCATTACAATGTCTATCATCTGCCATCTGCCTTGATGATGTAACGCTGTCTGAAAAGTTGGCTAAAGAAGGAAGAAGCGCAACACGGCATAATTACCGAATACCGAATGAACTATTTTTCAGTGAAAGACTGGTTAAGATTACGGCAGATTTGATGGTTTCTGAAGGATATTTGGCAGCTGGATACGAGTATCTGGGCATTGATGATTGTTGGCTGGCAAAGGAAAGAGATGCTCAAGGAAAACTTGTCCCAGATAAAAAAAGGTTTCCTAATGGGATGAAAGCTGTTGGTGATTATGTGAGTAAAACGTCTTATTTGGAAAAAATGTTAGAATAGTTAATACATACAAACATTGAAGAGAGTAGTAATTACTTATAATTAATACAAACATTGAAGAGAGTAGTAAAAACTAGGGATGTAACGATTCCTATTCATATCTCATATTTACAACATCTTGTTTGAAAAAAAAAGTTGCAATAAATTCTAATCTTTATGTTTATAAAAATCCCGCTTCACAATGTTTGTTTGAGATAAACTCCGAATTTACTAAACCGATTTGGATGAAATTAGGCTTTCTGTGTTTAATTTGGTCCAAATTAAAAGATATGTTAGTTTTTATCTCAATTATTGACCTCAGTATTTATTATTGCGAATGAAATTTTAATTAAATGTTGTTAATTAACAATTAAATTTTAATTAATTGTTATAGGACAATGCTTTGTAATTATTTGTAAGTTACTTAAGTTTCTAATAGATGGCGGTGTGAGTTAATTTTTCGACACAAAACTTGGTTATCTAGGTTGGGTAACCATCCGGTAGATGGTGTTGATGGAACCCCCTTGCTTGAGCTGGTCACTTAGAGTTACACCAAGCAAATAAATAAATAAATATAAATTGAATTACTTCTAAAAGGAATACAACAGTCACGGGACAACTCAGAATCATGCAACTTCAATATCTCCTTCGAAAAGTCTTTAAAGTAATGAAAACATATATAAGAAATAGGTTACGTTACGTTAGGTTATGGGCTATTTTTCAATATTTTTTTTTCATAAATTTATTGACTTTGTGTTGATTGACTAAGGGGCGTTGAAATTGCATGGAACCGAATACAACTTGGTCCACTAGCGCCTCTAGTGGCCAGATTTGACAGCCAGTACAAGTAAATACTGCCAATATTTTACTGGAGTTGGACATATTATTATCGTTCTAGAGTATTTAGTATAAAATAGTGAGTATAAGAATAATGTCACTGTTGTCACAGTCCTCCTCGCTAGGATTTCCTTTTCTGAGGCGGCCTGTAGTTTTTATATTTTTGTATTGAATAATTATTCAGTTGTCTTTAAATTGTCTTCATAATGTTTGTCAGATCTTCTAATGTTTAGTTGATTATCACTCTCTATTATAATTTACTTGCAACCAATCATTTGACAACTAAAACCTCTGCCATTGTTCACCCCAAGTAGTTCACTCCATTTAGTGGGGGTGCCCGGGCTCACGGGATGAGGTTTGCTGCTGCTTGGCAGGTCGTTTCGGGAGGGTCTGGTTGGGGGAGACCTTTTGACCTCTCTGACTATTTTGACCCATCACCTTGCACTGTATTGGGAGGGATGGATTCACAGTCTGTCACTGCTGGAGCCATGCACTGCAGTGAGAAGGATGTTTTCATACGTCACTCTTGGATCCACTGACCCCCAGATTCCTACCCACCCCTCATAACTTTTTCCTTCCCAGGACCCATTCCTTCCTTTCCTTAATCTATTCGAGACGAGCTTCATGTATATATGCCAACCGATCGGATGCCTGAAAGATGAGCGTCATCTATACACGACGCATATTATGTTATTTTAATTGCTTAGATAACGAAATGTTTGATTGTTATATTTGAACTGTTTAGATTACATCTACGTCTTTGAATATTTTTTAAGTATATATTTTTAAGTATTCAATATAATTTAGTATAGAATATTTTTTAAGTATTTACTGTATTCAATTAAAATGAGATTTATAAATCGTGAAAAATCTTCTCTTCCAAGGGTATTACAAATTATTTAATGACATCGTCGTAAAAAGGTTAAAAAGACCCTCCATCATGGGCTTAGGCATGGTGGGGCAAGGTGGTGCGTTTGCCCCACTCTGGCTGGCCGATACATGACCTCTGTTGAACAAGTTGCTTTTTTAAATTTACAGCACTTTATAGGATAGTTTTTCCCTTTTCCGTTCAAATTCTTTATATTCATAGAGCCTTGAATATATTATAGAAGCCTACTTTTTTCGGTTCCTACTCTAGATTTTTATTTTTTACCCACCCTAAATCAAAATCTGGCTACGCCCATACCCTCCAAATAAACATACATAAAAAGCATCTCCAAAGATGACACCGATAGAAATCATTTTCGTCATGGCCTCTTTTGTGGAGTTAATGTAATTTTTTTGATGAATTTAATACTTTTAGCTGCACAGCTTGGGCATGAAGTTTGGCTTGTACGAAGACTATGGCACCAACACGTGCGCAGGATATCCGGGCATCCTGGGGAACTTGGAAACAGACGCTAATACATTTGCAGAGTGGGGAGTGGATTATGTCAAACTAGATGGCTGCTATGTAGACTCGGATAAGATGGACGAAGGTACAATTCTACTGTTATTGTAAGAGATATCATCAGTGGTAAAGAAAATAGTAGTGTCCAACCAAAACAGGACCTTCAGAACCTTCGGTCGGTCACTAGAAAATAGACTTTGCTAATTTGCTATGCCTTTATAAGGCAAACTAGATCTTACAACTCTGCTTCGCCTGAGATTAAAACCTTTTTATTCTGAAGCCTCTTAGTGGAATGTTGAAAATTTATTAAACAAACAATCTGGTAAAGTGGTCCCAGGTGGAACTCATATGTATGTCATCGAAAGTCTCTGGACAGGAACTTGGTACCAGGGGCGGTTCCTTGGTATGTTAATTTGTGCATTGCACCGCTTGTCTTGAGCCTTCACATAACTTACAATGACATGATCTGTGCCACAGTCAAATTCCCTCCAAGTCATTATTTAAGGGCAAACGAGTCATTCATTTTCCATTTTTCACATGTGCACAAAATTTTGTTTTACCATACTACGGGGACAAGCAAAACAACAGCTCGGCAGACTGAAACGATGAAACGAGTGAGACAGATTACACTCATGATCATAATGGTAAATCAGGTGTTGGATCAGTGCAAATATATTCCGTGCATTAAACATCCCATGCACGAATGGTGCATGCGTGAAGCGCCTTGAAGGCAAGTGAATTTGGCACCACTTTGACCATGCCTAATCCAATGTGTCTGGAATGTATTCATTTGGGAATACTAACTTACAATGTAAGCGCAACAACATTAACACATTGGCACTCGTCCGCGGTGAATTTAAACAGTTTTGCGAGACTTTCGGTGATGAACTGCATGTTTTTACTCCCAAGATGATTTTGTGAACACTGATGAAAAAGTATTATTTATTCTTCATATCTACTAGGTGTTTTTAAAAATGAAATGCTGTGCTGGCAATTTCAGTTACAATTTCAGTTACCGCCTACATTTAGTGCATATTAATGTTTATAACGAAAATATAATATTATTTTTGTTATAAAATTGTTAATGAATAATTGTGATTAATAATTTGTACCTCAGCATGTGTGAATGATTATGATTATGGTTTCATGAATAGAACTTTTTTTTATTACTTATTTTTAAAACTGGCGATCCCATAAAAGTTCTATAATTCAAAAGAAATCTAAATTTACGTTTGCGAAATTTCCAAGGGAATATAATAGACATTCGGCATCCTAGTACCTTCTGTGTTATGGAATCTACGTGTACTTTCTGCAATATATTTTTATTTAATTATTACATGGAGCATATAAATGTTGCGAAAGTATCATGATGCAAGTGCTCACCATTCAAGAGCGTTTAATCCATCATTTCCATCACAGATCCACCACTTCCATCAGTTCACACTTCCATCCATCACAGATTTTCTGCTTTATTAAGATAAGATTATTAATTATTGTGTTTTTAAGAAAACACAATAATTAATAGTCTCATCTCGGATGTGCATAAATAGTAAAACAGATAATAATTTCCAGGATATCCCGAGTTTGGTAGGTATCTCAACAAAACTGGAAGACCAATGCTGTACTCCTGTAGTTGGCCAGCTTACCAAAATGAAACTTCAGTAAGCAATCACAAAACTTCACAATAATCCTGAAAAGAAAATGTTTTCCCTATTCTGAAACCAATGCTTTTAATATTGTAGGTAAATTGGACTAAATTAGTTGAGAGTTGCAATTTGTGGCGTAATTGGGACGATGTTCAAGATTCATGGCAGAGTTTGTCCAGCATTTCACAATATTTTGGAAAACATTCGCATACTTTAGCGGGCTACGCCGGCCCTGGACACTGGAATGATCCAGATATGGTATTTATTTGTTCCACTATGTATTTTTTGGCCAACAAACAGAAATCAAATCATTGCTAACAGCAAGTGAATATTTACTGCTGGACAAATGTTGAATGTGAACCTAAAAGCTATGCTGAGCCATTTTTAAATTCAAACAACTGAGACAATAAAACTGTGGCAATTTTATTGTAGTCCCATTAATATGTAGTTTTGTAATATATGTACGTATTACATTGCTTGACTACCTACTCTGATACTTTGAAAAAAATCTGTTTTTAGTTCTACTGAAGTAGGAAAACCCGCCCAATGGCATTGCAGGATGACTTACATTGTGATGCTTGTACGATATTCTGCATTTAAAATTTCTGTTTTTTATTTAATTTGATCACAATATTATTTTTCAATTTGATTACAATATTGTATAAAAAACGAATTTTTAGCTTTTGATTGGCAATTTTGGCCTGAGCTTCGACCAAAGTAAAGTGCAGATGGCTATTTGGGCAATATTAGCTGCTCCTTTACTCATGTCCACTGACTTAAAGAATGTAAAGCCAGAGATGAAGGAGATTCTTCTCAACAAAGAGGTCATTGCCGTCAATCAAGATGCACTTGGAAAAGCTGGTATTCTGCATTCAAAAGTAGGTAACACAGTATATGAAATATAGCCAGTCCTAAGCCAAACGGCGTCTGGTGCTGTATTAGGTTTTAAGTATTATCAGCACCTTGGCTCCTTGGTTCCTTGACACTTTGGTTTGAGGGTGCCCGGAGCAAATTGCCTCAATTGCGCCTGCACAGGGTCAGTTCTGTTGAAATGAAAACTAACTTTGTTTGATTTACCACTTCCGAAAACAAATCTTATTAAGTTCTGTTAATTACATGCAGCTCTGCATCTTTTCTGAGAATGTGGCCTCGGTTGATATGCTTACGCAAAAAGCAACAAGTTGACTTTTTCAAAGTTGATTTAACCAAATGAAAAGGCCAGTAATCTGTGTTGGTACCTATTACAGTCTGCTCTTGCAACTTCTTTTGGGAGTGTTTTTTACATTTTAGAAGTTTGCGTGTAATGCTTAGTTCACACTGAGCTATATATCTGCGAGCAGATATCTGTTGATTCGCGAGCGCTTATCTTTTGTCCTTTCACACGAGGCTATCAAATATTTCTTCCTGTGGTAGGAGAGGGGGTCAGTCGAATTAGGGAGCGGCAACGGAACGCATGTTTTTTGTACTGAAATCTGTCAACTTGACATCTGTCATCCAGGGGTCTAGGCAGCTCCGTAATTACAATGACCCCCTCTCCTGTTTTAGTCGGAGAAGGGGAGAGTTATCTTCTGGGATATCGCGTCTGGAGCGGTTACGTCTGAGATGTGTATTGTCTATGATTGATCTGCGCTTAAAAACGCTTAGGTGTGAACGGTCTGAAGGGATTGTATGGAGAGCGTTATTTGGCGTGCTATGATCTTTTATATTTGATGGCTGAGTGTGAACCAGCTTTAACTCTTTAGGTATTTCTTATTGTACATAATATAAGATGTGAGCGGGGTCTATCTCATAATATCGCTCACCATACAATCCCATAAAGTTGACACTGACAAGTATTATCCATACTCTATACTAATATTATAAATGCGAAACTGCTCGAGTTTGTTTGCTACGCTTTCACGCATTAAACAATGAAACGATTTTTAAAATTCTTTCACCAATAGACAGCTAAATTATGTGCGAGGACTATAGGCTGTATATAATTGTAAGCTCTGGCGTTATGAAATTATGAAAATTAATATATTTTATTTGTTATACGTATTCTGTCGCTAACAAAAGCGAGTTATTGCAAATGTCAGAAAACAAATCGTTGCCATGGAAACGATGTTGATATATTTGTGGGCTCTATGCTGGTAGGTACTTAGCCCCCTACCAACTGGTCGGCTGTTACTACAGAAAATTCAAATATAAGAATATGTTTTATATTTTTTGGACAAGCTTATGTTTTGGAATAAATGTCAGATGAGAGTTCCTACATTAAAAATATAATTCGTAACGATTATAAAGACTGTATAATAAATAGTGCTATTTTTTATTATACTTACAAACTTCCACATATTTAAATAAACATAAATCTCCGAAATGCTTGTACGCGCATAAATTCCGAATGACTGCATCAAATTGGATAATTCTTTTTTTTTTTGCTTTATGAAATTTAGGTGGCACGCGAGCTGTTTGAAAACTGAATGTACCGGGAATGAATGTATGGAATGACAAGGGGGTGGGGGGGGGATAATTGATAAGTGCAAGCGCTACAGTAAATTCCCCTAATATCATGCGAGCGAAGCCGCGGGGAAAAGCTAGTAATAAATAAATCTGTGATGACTGTAGGCAATATATTAATATGCATTATTTCTTGATGTGTGTATAGCGTATGGTGTGTTAAATTTAATTATCTGTTTGGCATGGTAATTTAATGTTAAATCGGTGTTTGTTATCACTTGAGGAAATGAAATTACTTTGTATAGGATAACAATTTTGAAGTGTGGCGCAGGGAGGTAATGCCGATTGTCCAAGGGGATGCCTCCGTTGTTATTGCAGTAGTAAATCTTAGCGACGACGGAGCACCTCATTCTATCACATTGAACATCAGTGATCTGGGGATACCAAAAGCAAAAAAATACATAATAAAGGTAAGAGTTCTTGAAAAAAGTTTCTGAACAGAGTCCAGCTTTTTTAAATATTTATCTGTTCCTGTATGATCACCTAATAATCATTAGCCATTTTCTATTCACTGTTGGGTGAAGGCCTCTGCAAGCTTCTTTCGCCTATTCAAAATATTCTCACTAATGTGTATTTTAAATAAACTTGCATTTTATTTTGTAGAATCTTTTTGAAACATCCGCAAACGATTATGTCTTGGCCGACGTACATAATATTACAATGTTGGTTAATCCTACAGGTACCTATATTTCTTTACTATAATAGATACAAATATATATTACGTAGTTTGATTTCTAGAACTCCATTGTAATTTAAGTTTTATAATATATATTCAGTAATATTATTATTCAATTTATAAAAAAGGTCTATTTATAAATAAGTTCGAAGATTATTCCCATCAATGTAACACATCACTGAAGAAGAAGATAACAAAAAAGAGAAAAAGACCCAGAAAAATAGAAAAAGATAATGGTCGCAACTGGGACTCGAACCCATAACCTCTCATAAAAAATTAGTTGAAGATAATATTGTTAATTCTAAAAATTTTAAATATGACGGTTTGACAGAAGGCGGTAATGGCGGAATTGGTAAACGCGCAAGTCCTGGTTAGACGAGAGGTCCTGGGTTCGAGTCTCAGTTGCGACCATTATCTTTTTCTATTTTTCTGTGTCTTGTTGCCTCATATTTTCATTTACATTAATTATTATTGTTATCTTTTTCTTCAATGAGTGATTAAAGTGTTTTTTTTTTGTTCTAGGTGTACAGATGATAAAAATCGAGGTTATAGAATAATGTATCATTTTTGTATACTTTAATCTTAAGGTAATGCACATAATAAAATTTTTTCCTAAACCTATTTACCCCAAACCAAATGTAATGCATTTGTGTAATATAATTAGATCTACCAAAAAGAGATTATTATTGTATAAATAAATCAGTAATATTATTAAATACAATAATTATCATCTCCAAAGCGATCGTCATTTTCCAGAGAAATCACCAAAGTCGGGGGGACCTGAAAGGGCACACAAAGAAGAAGAATTATTATCTACATATATTTTGTTTCTTCTTAATTGCTTCAATAATAGGTTTACTGCTCATAAAGTGGCACACGCATTGATGCATAAATAAACCAATTATTGACCGTAAATAAACCAATCACGTGTTGACTGATCAGTGGTCGGGGTACGCACAACGCTTCTGCTGTATTTATACAAATCAGATAACCAGCGGCCATTTGTATTTTTCATTAACAAAGCCAAATTTACACAGGAATGCAATATTACACTATCTGTTTATGTACCTACATCATTTTATTTTTTGCTCTCATTTCCTGATATTAAAATTAGATTAAGTTTCTGCCACCTCAGAATAGGCTCACCCCAGTAATAGGTAATTTGTATAAAAAAGTACTTGTGTTTATTATATTATCTTGGTTAATAAATAATAAAAACAATTTTAACATACATATTTTATGGATCATCCACATACATATTTTATGCTCCTCGTTATTAATTTATTAATTGGTATTTTTATTAATGTAATTTTTTATGTGAATACTGGACAAGAGTTCCGGATGCTCAGAGCAGGTGGGGCTTTTTAATTTTTTTTAATGTGGGAGGCGGGAATGGGTACCGCCGCCCCGGGAACCTTTATTGGATCACCTTTGCCATAGGTCACCCCAAGTGGTTCACTATGTTTGGTGATTTAGCAGGAATGCCCGAGTTCATGGGGTGAGGTTTATCTAGGTCTTGGAGGCAGATGACCAGGACACACTGAACCCCAAATTCCTACCCACCCCTTAAATCCTTTTCCTTCTCAGAACTCTCCTCCCCTTCCTTTCCTTAAAAAAACCCTCCACACTGCATCCCCAAAGATGACTCCTGTGTGGAGCTCATGTAAAAAAAAAAAATACCGCCCACGAGTCACAACTGCTCCCAACCGTATGGAGCCAGTGTGAGTATGGAATCCCCAATCGGAGTTTGTTGTGAAGCTGAAGATAGTTAGGGGGGAAAGGAAATGGGGAAGAAAGAAATAGAAAGAAAGAGAAGAAATAAGAAAATAAGGAAGACGAAGGATGGAATGTATCTAGTGTAGACTGGTTAACAAACACGGATAAAGTCACTTCAAGCATCATTTAGAATCGGAATGCTGACCTTTCACCAGGAAGGTTCCCATGGGCGTAGGCATGGGCAAAAGTAAGATGGGGCGTTTGCCCCACCCTGGCTGACCGATGCACGAGTTCTGGGATTGTCCACCGAGTCGCATTTTGAAATATATAGCACTTCATAGAATGGTTTTTCCTTCTTTCGTTCATTTTATTTGTATTCATAGAGCCTAAAGCATGAATATATTGTAGAAGTCTCCTTTTTTTCGGTACCTACTCTAGATTTTTAACTTTTGCCCCACGGTAAATCAATCACTGGCTACGCCTATGAAGGTACCTACGTCCCTGGAACATGATGCAAATATAATAGGTACCTATAGGGATGTCGCCAGCATCCAAGGCAGGGAAGGGCAGCTTAAAATTTTATAGAGCTTTCAGGGAAGGTACATGGAAGTAGTCAAAATAAATTAAAATGTTATATAGGTACCTATACCTATATACACTGCATCCGGAAAATCATAGTACAAGCGAGAAACTAGTGAATCTACATGACATTAAGAGTCGATTTTGTGGTACAACTTTTTTAACTTAGTGTTTGGTTTTTGAGTAACTCGAGTTGGAAGATAGAATTTTTTAGGCAATTTTCAAAATAAACGGTCATAAGGAGGTTATCATCAGCTGACTAGTGACCAGCAAAGATAAAAAAAAATCGAAATGCTCAGATTGAATTTTTTTTGTTTACGTATTTTTCTTACGAGTTCACAGGCAAAAAAAAAAGTTACATTCTGAACACGAAAATGGGCTTCGAATTTTGCAATTTAAATATTGATTCTGGTTTTTTTAGATTAAGTATAGATTTTTTTTTAGACAGGGAGACCCTCTATCACCAAAATTGTTCTCGGCTGCTCTAGAAAGTATCTTCCGCAAACTAGATTGGGAAAAATATGGTATCAACGTGCAAGGTGTAAAACTGAACCACTTAAGATTTGCAGATGATATAGTCCTGTTTGAGGAAAACCCAATGCACCTAAATAGAATGATAGAATTACTAAATGACGAAAGTGTGAAAAAACAAAATTGGTTACAAACTCTAAACCAGTAACTATAAAAATTGACAACCAACCACTTGAATGTGTGTCAGATTACATCTATTTAGGACAGATAGAATTTAGATTTAGAAGAAATACTGGTCTTTGAAAGAAGTCTTGAAATTCAAGGAGCTTAGTATGCAAATAAAAAGGAAAGTCTTCAATACATGTATACTTCCAGTCATCGCCTATGGATGTGAACTTGGGCACTTACCAAACGCCACAGAGAAAAGTTGGAACGCTGCCAGAGAGCCATGGAGAGAAGTTTGACAGGGATAAGGAAAGGACAGAGTGAGATGTAGCATAATAAGGGAGAAAACTAAAGTTGCTGATATAGTTACCCGAATAGACCAACAAAAGTGGAGATGGACAGGTCACATGGGATATGTTATAAAAAAATAAGAACGTGTCAAGATTCATACCTAACAAAAGTTCAGAATAAAAGCTGGCTGATTTAGTAATTATTTTATATAGGTAATTATAATAATAAGCCTTTTTATTCTGGACTTCTGTTAGGTATGAATCTTGACATGTTCTTATTTTTTATATTATATCCTGAAGCGCAGTTTGCCTCTTGGCATAGACCTCCTCTAACATTTTCCACAGGGACCTGTCACGCGCTACTCTTCTTCAATGTTGTCCAGCCGTGAGTTTTAGGTCATCTTCCCATCTTATTTGTTGACGTCCTCTACTTCTCTAGCCATCTCTGGGATACCAGTTAGTGACATTTTTGCACCATTTCTCTTGTGGATCGCGGATCATGTGACCTGTCCATCTCCACTTTTGTCGGTCTATTTGGGTAACTATATCGGCAATTTTAGTTTTCTCCCTTATTATGCTACATCTCTCACTCTGTCCTGATTCCTTATTTCCGTCAAACTTCTCTCCATGCTCTCTGGCAGCGTTCCAACTTTTCTCTGTGGCGTTTGGTGAGTGCCCAAGTTTCACATCCATAGGTGATGACTGGAAGTATACATGTGTTGAAGACTTTCCTTTTTATTTGCATACTTAGCTCCTTGGATTTCAAGACTTCTTTCAAAGACCAGTATTTCTTCCATCCATTTGCTATTCTTTGCTCGATTTCTTTAGTGGTTTGATCTTTGTGAGATATTATCTGTCCTAAATAGATGTAATCTGACACATATTCAAGTGGTTGGTTGTCAATTTTTATAGTTACTGGTTCAGAGTTTGTAAGGAATTTTGTTTTGTCTTCGTTCATGCATAGGCCGACTTTCACACTTTCGTCGTTTAGTGATTCTATATTTAGGTGCGTTGGGTTTTCCTCTAATAGGACTGTATCATCTGCAAATCTTAAGTCATTCAGTTTTACATCTTGCACATTGATACCATATTTTTCTCAATCTAGTTTGCGGAAGATACTTTCTAGAGCAGCCGAGAACAGGTAATTACACTAATATAATTATTAGCTTACTCTTCTCATGGTTATGCAAGAGTTTGTTACTGGACCAACGTGTTGTGAGAAAGTCACAGCACATCAAGTCATAACGCCAAAAACTTTTTTGGAAGAAACATTTTTGAGGAAAAAACAAAGATCGTTGTATTTACTACAAGTTTCCAGACACCATGCATAAATGTTAAAACTGATGACCGGACTCAACAACATACAACTTCAACACCTTTGGAAGTCATTAAAAGTGATGAAAAAAAAAATTTAATTGGTTGAATAGGTTACGTTAGGTAAGGTTAAGGGCAATTTAAAAAAAATTCACAACTTTTCAATGGGCTGTTGAAATGCCACTTTGTTGAGTTGTCGTGGAACCGTTAAAACTTATGCCAAAGTGATTGTGATTGATGGTCAAAATAAAATAAATGAATAGGTGGTATCTCTATGTACACTTATTATATGTGTGATCTATCACATAGAACATTTTAGAATGAATTATAAACCAAAAACATGTGAACATTTTAAAAGTTTCAAAATAATATATGATTGCCCACTCTACCCACCGAGAATATTCAATATTTTTGACGCAACCGCACTGCACACAATCCCAGTTGCGAGCGATGGTGGAAGACAATGAAGACATCAACGTGCGGCGGCTAACTGTTACATATTTTCGGCTTTCTGTGGTGGTAGTAGGAGATTTTCAAACATTGTTGGGTTATTCGTAACCCGGGAATGTTTGTCTTTCTTTTAAAAAATTTAAAAAAAAAAAAAAAAATATTAGGATTATTATTGTATATCTATCTCATTCTAAAAAAACATCCGTTAGTGAGTACCGTCTTTTTACGAAATCAGAATTCTGATTCGCTGATTATGCAGCCTTAATTCTTGGTGCAGTCCTTGATGCATTGTGTAAGAGAAATGGACCAAAAAAAAGATTCCACCATTTTATCTCCAATTGACCTACCGAAGTCTCTTATCAGAGACTACCGAATGCGCTTATCGCGTTCTAATAGTTGAACATGTTTCGAGGAGATAATAATATGCAGTAGTGCCTCTAATTGTGTAGCTATATTTTTGTTACCGCAGTTCATTAAAAAAATGAAAGTATTGCTTGCAAACTTTAGGTGGAGCTGGCGAGTTATCATTTTAAATGATAAAAAGGTAATGTCGTATCATTTAAAATGTAAAAAATGGTGTGTGATCTGTTTGAATGGACACCGAACATCTCCCACAACTCCCACTAATCTGTGCACTACGCCTGTCTACCTACTGGTATTGCTTCATCTAAGGCAGTGATTCCTAACGGGGGCGCCGGCGCCCCCTTATGGGCGTTTTGGAGGTCCGGGGGGGGCGTTTTTAAATTTTTAGCATTTAGGGGGGCGCTGCAGAAGTTCGAGTGGGCATTGTGTCTTTTTTTTTTTTTATTAAAAGGCGGAGACGGTTTACAAGTAGTTCCCGTGAGCACTTAGGCCATAGGCCCATTGTGCTATCTCCCATTTTACCTCACTCCTTTAGTAACAACCCAGTCCCTTTAATAAAGTTCACCAGGTTTGTCACTGGATTTGTGGCTATGTCTTCTGGTTCTACTGTGTGTCTCCCCAGGTATCTGAGCCTAATTCCCTCCAGGGCAGGACATTGGCACCATAAGTGAATTGGAGTCTCTTCATCCTCTTCACATTTCCTGCATCTATTGGTGTTTTCCACTCCCAATATCTGCATGTGTCTCCTGAGATGGCAGTGTTCCGTTAGTAGTCCTACCAGTTCCCTCAGCGCGTTTCTGTCCATATTGAGTAGTTTCCTGGTTCGTCTAGGGTCTGGTCCTTTTATGAGTACTTTAGATTGTCTCATTCCAGGTGCCCTCTCCTTCTTTACAGTGCTGGGATTCGACCCACCTATCAATATGTAGTTTTGTGTGACAAGCTGCTACTCCTACAGTCGGCTCGGATCCCATAAGTGGTGCTTTCGCCCCTTTCCTTGCTAGTTCATCAGCCCGCTCGTTGCCCTCAATACCTTTATGTCCTGGTACCCAGATTAGGGTTATTTCATTATTTATTTTTATTTTTATAGTTAGTTTTAATAGTTAAACTAAATTTCAAAGTTTTAAATTTTCAAGATCCCCCGAAAACCACCGAATCTAGTGTGACGTCATCATGATCAACCGAAGTATGAATTTTGTATAGAACTGAAATCAGCTGTTCGACTCCCGCCATTTTGAATTTCAGCATTGGAGCGTTTTACTGGGCATTATGGTCGTTTTTTGTACAGTTAGAGTTTTTGAATATTTTAAATAATATAGATAAACTAATAGAGATACTTTATTTTTGATACTGAATTATTTAGGCCTAAATAATGTTTCAATAAAAACAAAAACTATTATATGTCCAAATCCCTTTATAGAGGTTTATACCAATAACACGGAATGTCGAACGGCTTGCGTCTTACATTTCTATACAACTTTGACCCAGGTGACGTCACGCCGCCAAAATCCAGCAATAGGGTGTTTTAATGACACATTTTAAAATGGACTTTTTAATATTTTTTTAAAAACTCTACGTTAAATATTATGTAATAAAACTTTTATATTCAGAATCAGCGTATATTGGTCTATATGAACATATTTTTTTAAAGCCATAATATTTTTCACTGGAGTTCCTTATTGAACCACGAGTATCTAGGGAAATAAAAGGTCCACCCCAGCAGAGCCCCGAATGCTGGGGTAAGGTCTAAATACTCCGAGATTCGACCCTGTGTCTCGGAGGCACCTTTCGCGACACTGTTCCCCAGTGCCATTCAGCCCTAAGTACGGTAGCTAACACCTTAGCTTGGGAGGGCATTGTGTCAATATGGGAAATAAGCTTTGCATAGATTTTAATTTCTATTATTTATATTGTGTGTGTTGAATTAGGGATTCGTTTTAATTATTTTTTTACGTAATTTAATTTTTGTATTTATTTTATCTTAATTTAATTTTTTATTTTATCTTCTGTTTTATATTGGAGGCATTGCTGAAAACCAGCTGCATTCCAGGAGAAATCCTGAATTGTAGCTGAGCAGTGACCCTTTCATCAATAGACTCAATGATAAAAAATCAAAATGTAATACTGTAAAAAATTCTATTGATGAATAAACTTAAAAATTTATTTATTTATTTGCAATTTTTTTTTTTTATATAAACTGAGTTTATTTACTTTTAGGAATTCATCTATTTCTGGAGATTCTTGATTATCAGGGGTTAACCTTTACCATTTCTAAGTAATGTTATTTGCTTTATTTTTCGATCAAGATTTTGAAACACTCAAGGTTGAAATATTATTAAATTCTACGCCAGCCATGGTTTTGATTAACTCTGATGTTGGACACACTTCACGAGTACTATAAAGGAATTTATTAGTAGATAAGAAACATAGTACTTTTGCAAGGATTCACAACTTTGCTCCAGCTGCTTCTGAAATATGATGAAATCTTTAAAAACTGCCCCCATCGCCTTTTCCCACCTCAAAGCGAAATTAGGGACTTCAGTTGGTGTAAAATAAAACTAGGACCATGAATAAAACAATGGCAAAAGATATTGTTGGGTCGAAAAATGGCAAATTTTCATCGGAATGCAAATTTTATTTAATTAAATGAAGACAATATTAGCAAAGCTCAATTGAAAATCTGAAAACAGGAAAATCAGAAAAAGATACATTTGCATATTGGACTCGAACCCAGGACCTTCGCCTTGCCGGGGCGCAACTCTACCAACTGAGCTAATGTTGTACCCCCATCTCATTCGGTCATATTGAACTGTATCATACTTCGATTAAGAACTACCAACATTATCTTCATTTTCTTAATGCATTTAGTTCTAGTTGAAGTATGATACAGTTAAATCTGACCCAATTGGATAGTTAAAATTAAGTTAAAAATAAAAACAATTTTTTTTTTTATTGCTGCAAATATTTTATTGTTTACCAATGAGTAGGTACTCGGCATGCTTTGCAATGCTAATCAAAGAAAAAAAGTGTTTGTGTTCTAATTCTGTTTGTTCTAGTACTTTTGGAAACCCATTTTTTTTTGTTTTTCTGTCTCGTGCGTACTCTAATAAATCAGAAGGTCCGTATGAAAAGCATGGGTTTTGCAAATTTACCCCCTGCTGTACTCTACCACTACTACGTCTCCTTTGCAATCCCTCGCTCCGCCCCTCCCTCTTCTCCCACCCCTCCCCTGTGTGTCCTTTCCCATGCTCCTGCATTTTCCTTCCACTTTCCACCCCCTCCTGCGAACCACTGTCCCGCGAACCCCTCTCCGGCATTCCTCAACCCCTCTCGTATTCTCCTTCCCCCTTCTCCCTTCACTCGTTTCCGCTCCCTCGAACCTACCCCCTCTCCTTCGTTCCCCTTCCCTCCCGGATTTACATACACAAAAATACGGAAATACAAAAAACTTTACTGAGCTGTCAGTGTAAAAAGCATAGATTTTCCAAAATTTACTCTTTGCTTTTTACGCCCCTCCCTATCCCTCCCCTGCGGGTCCTCTCCCATAACGTAACCTATTTAACCATTTTTTTGTCATCCTTTGACTTCAAAGGTGGTGTAGTTATTATGAGTTGTCCGGTCATCGTATGAAATAAACATATTTTTTAAATAACTCGCGCGCCACCTGTAGTCAATTTCGTATACAAATTTCATAACGTCAGAGTTCACCATTATGTATAGAAAACTTCGCGGGAGTGTGCACAACAAATCACCAAAGTTTCATCTGGTTTCATCGCAACCAGATAAATGGACAGACAAAGAAACATTTATTTTTAAATATAAAGATTGGGTATTTTTTAGTTAGCTAC
Source organism: Glyphotaelius pellucidus (assembly GCA_936435175.1). NCBI lineage: Eukaryota > Metazoa > Arthropoda > Insecta > Trichoptera > Limnephilidae > Glyphotaelius > Glyphotaelius pellucidus. The sequence goes on from OW386553.1 coordinate 19,606,591, forward strand.
TAGCAACACCTTTATTTACTGTAAACAAATGAAATGTCAAAAAACTGTCAAAGATGACTGGTTTATTTATGGGTCAAAGAATAAAATTTTATGTTTTACGAATTTTATTTTCAAGGAAAGTCAGGTCGTAATTTTTAAGTTAAACTTTTTAAAAAGCATAGATGTGAATTTGGAAATGAAAAAATTAGGAAAGAGAGAGAGAAATAAATCAAAGTTTAAAGATACACAAGGAATTATTTTATATTATTGAGATTGCCACATCAACATGTGGTTTCCGTTTTTTCTGATTGAATTGTTTTTATTTTCTGTGAATGGCTTGGATAATGGCTTAGCTTTGACTCCACCAATGGGATGGATGACTTGGGGCCGTTACCGCTGTAAAACTGATTGCGTTAAGGAGCCTAATGAATGTTTAAGGTATATCTATTTGTTTTTATTTTTAATTCGACCAGTAAAACCTCAAAATGTAATGTTTTATTAATGAAAACAATATTAAAAACACTCAATCGAAAATTTTAAACATAAAAATCAGAAAAACACGCCGTACATCTAGGAATCGAACCCAGGACTAGGGCGTTGATCTACCACTGAGCTTATAGGTTCCTGTTCAATTTGTTCATATTTAACTGTCTCACATTTTGACTAAGAATTACCAATATTATCTTCATTTTCTTAACGTATATTTTTATTGGCTCCTATCTTTATGTATGATTGCAAGATTCATCTCAAATTAAATTCTAGCTAGACAGTGCTTGGATACATTTATCCATTTTAATTTTAATTTGGGAGGCGGGAATGGGTGCCGCCGCCCCGGGAACCTTTATTGGATAACCAACAACTGCCATAGGTCACCTCAAGTGGTTCGCTATGTTTGGTGATTTAGTAGGGGTGCCTAGGTTCATGGGGTGAGGTTTGTCTAGGTCTTGGAGGCGGATGACCAGGACACACTGAGCTCCAGATTCCTACCCACTCCTTAAACTTTCACTTCCTTCCCAAAATTCTCCTCTCCTTCCTTTTCTTAAAAAAAACCCTCCACACAGCATCCCAAAAGATCACGTAGGCCCTGAGGGAAATTATTTTCCTCAGGGCCTCCTGTGTGGAGTTCATGCAAAAAAAATAAATAATGTGTTTTCTGCAAGTGTACGATGAATATTTATTTTTATTTCTTCAAAATTCGCACATTCACTTTGTGGCGTCATTATTAATTTAATGAATTAATTAATTAATCATACATAATTTAATTTATTTTTAACTTAATGAGCATCGGATAGGGTCCCAATAGCGTTAGAGCACTTCCCCGGCAAGGCTAATGTCCTGGGTTTGTTTCCTAGATGAGACTGTATTTTTTTCTGATTTTTCTATTTTAGATTTTGATACATTGTCGCTAATATAGTCTTTATTAAGGATGGGTTGTTTCAAAAAATTTGACGAATTCGTCAAATATTTGACGTTAATTTTCACGTTCTGTGTAAGTTCTATTCAAGTTCTGTGATGATTTCAGTTTTGTGAAGCAGCTGGCCTATGATGATAAAAAACCAAAACTCGAAAAGAACTTACACAGAACCTGAAAATCAACTTCAAATATTTGATGAACTCATCAAATTTTTTGAAACAACCCGTCCTAACTATACATATATTTGATTTAACTAATCTTTTGTTTTTGGTTGAATCCTCAAAATGACTAATTTAAAGGTTAAATTGAGTGGCTAGATGTGAAATGACAAAAACTCACATATCTTGGTTACTTTGTGAATGGCGAAAAATACAATATTACTCAACTCATTTACCTATATAATAATACTAGCTTTTAGCATAAACTAGCATTTGTGTAGTATAGTATAGTTTAGGATGACCTTGGTGTCGGTTTTTCATCTGCTTATCAAAGGAAGGTGGAATGTAGGACATGATGTCCTCTGCTGTGTCCTTTTGAACGCGATCGGGAGTTGACGTTCTGATTTTTTATGAAACTACGTAAATACTTCATACTGCTCTTCAACATAGTAGGGGTAGTTTAGACAAGTAAGGAAAATATAAAATGCGTTAAAAAAATCATTAAATTTCTTAAAAAATTAATTAAAATTCATATAAAATTCATTGCCGCAGCGGTGATCACTTTCACCGCCTTCTTGAAGTATGATGAAAGTAGAACTGAACGTCGCCATCATTTAAATGCGTTGCAACCATCGCAGGACTATCCCATCTACCATCTGATCCATCCTGATGAAGGGCCATCGTGTGGTGAAGTTATAAAGCACGATGAAGGCATACTGATAGCTCCATTACGATTCTAGTATATAACATAAGGAGAGGTTAGGTGAGAAGCAGAATCTCTATGTAGCAGAATCATAAATATTTTAATTTAACTTATTCTAAATTTGCAGAATTGAAACAATTTTTTAATTTTTTTTTCTATCCAGTGAACGTTTGATGCTGGAGGTCACTGACAAGATAGTATCTGATGGATATGCTGATGTGGGCTACCAGTATATCATAATTGACGACTGCTGGATGCAGAGAGACAGAGATCAATATGGAAGACTGCAGCCGGATTGGGAGAGGTTTCCACGAGGAATTAAATATATTTCCGACCATGTAAGTAAGTCAAATAAATAAATCATTAAAGTCGCTCTTCTCAAATGAGGTTTTTTATTTTTTTTACATCAACTTCACAAATAACTGTAGTCGCAAATACATAGCGAATCAATTGGGACTGTATTCAATAATTTAGTATTTAATCAAAAATATGGCTTTTCAATGACACAACTACGGGGATGTGAATGTTGGACTTGAAAAAGGAATCTGACTCACTCTGACTTCTTGAGCATGTTCTTGTTATGTTATTATCGATAGATCACTTGGCTTGGTCACATTGCACAAGTCTCCCCGGGAATCCACTCCGTGTGGAGTGTCTTTTTGAGGAGAGGAACTCCCTTCACTCCCAGGAAGGAGGAAATATAGCGGCCAGACTAACTAAACTTTTAACCTTGTTTATCACGCAGCACGTTTTGTCACAATATATGTGTTTTAGTGAAACATCCTTATATGCAGATAGCCGCCTATGGATCACATTTGCGACAGTGCTACAGTCGCGTAGATGAGGTTAAAAGAAGAAAACTAATTAAATGCTCAACACTTTCTGGTAATATTTAGACTTATATCAAAACAGATATGCAATCTTGTTTGTGCATTCGGGAATCACTACTGTAGCTATTGGAACCGTCAGTTAGTATTTTTGTTATTTGTTCACTAGTTTCTCTTTTGGTCAGCTGCATTGTTATTTATTTGTAAATCTGTACCTTCCTTATGTAATTAACCTTCACACCTTTTCGTCGTAGGGTTGGCAGAGGGGATGGACCCCTACTCAATTCTGTTTGGCACACACTCCTTATTCTTCATTCTCATGCATACTTCATCTCATACATACTCTTCTATTGTTCTGACTTGACATGCTGACTCAATTTGTTTGATTTACTTGTCTTCGTACCTTTCTTTTTCTATATCCTTATTAATGCACCACACCACGGTGCATGGGCGGTACAATGATGTATTTTTTGTAATTATTTTTAAGCAAACGATGAATGGAATTTTTTTCATTAAAACTCATAGTCAATATATACATATAGAAGACTGTAAATGAATTTTTGTACACGAATCTAAAGTATAGTTTGCGGTGTATGCCGCTTTCAACAGGACACTCTGACGAAATTGCTGCTCGGCGGTCGACAGCGATTAAGCCATACGGTTCATCAGAAAAATAAAGTAAAAAATTATTTAGAAACTAGATATATAGGTTTAGAGCACCATGTTGGGGGATTTTGATATCTAAAAAAAAATGGCGGACCAGCGAATTTTATTTCCCTTTCATAAAAAAAAAAATAGAAGGAGCTCTTTATAAAAAATCCCCACGTGGTGCCGCCGAGACTGAATTTTCGAACAGTTTCAGAGTTGCATGCAAATCGGATATACAGTCTTTTAATATGTTGTTAACCAGGTTGAAAAACATGGTTTCGAGTTCGAAAAACGCATTCAAAGTTTTGCTGAAGGATAGGATAGGATTTGCTCAAAATACAAACTGTTTCAAACAGTTTCACATAAAATGCTGCATCTCCCCCAATTTTACGAATTTCTTTAAAACATTTGGTGAAAGCATTCTTAACAAATGCATCTTTCAGAAAATGAAAAGTGGTCTGGTGCCTTAATGTTTGTTGAGAGTGGATCCCAATTTGCTGTGAGTGTTGTAACTTCTGCACCAACAGTTGCAAGGTCATCTGCATATAAAATATTCCCCTGTAAGACAATTTTATTTTTATTAGGTCCACTCAGTCGGGCTGAAATTTGGTATTTACGAAAATTATGGAGAATTCACGTGTGAACACTACGCAGGCTCTAAAGGTCATGTGAAAATAGATGTTGAACTTTTCGCGTCGTGGAAGGTAGACTATCTGAAACTAGATGGCTGCTTCACACATTCTGATGAACTTGATTTTGGTAAATACCTATGTATACTTATTTGCTATTCATTGATACTGCATAATATGGTCACACAATGGCGCTATCTCCTGTAGTATTTTTTGCTTTATTCCTAGAGTAGCACATTCCCTTTAATAATGTTCAAGAGGGTTTTTAACAAGTAATGGTTCTACAACATGGCTTTCCAAAATTGTCTTGAATTTCCTTTCCAATGGGCAGGACCTTATCACTAAGCGGATAAATCTGTGTTTTTTCACCCTTTTCACAGTATCTACAGTAAGTTATTGGCGCTTTCCACTCCCTATTGATGCACGTGTCTGTTCATAAAATTAATTTAATTAATTGAGAAGTTAGTACAATGACTGTTATCTTGTTGAAAGAAAAAAATGAAAAAAAACATGCTGGCCATGATGAACTATTGAATACTTAACTCTCGACAGGCCAAGATGGAAAACTAACGTTGGTAACCAACCATGTGGGTCGGCCGACGACCCATGAATTTTTCTATTTATTTTGTAGGGATCTTGACCGCTTTCCCCCTCCCCTCCCCCGACAAAAAAATATATTTAAGTAAATGTAAGAAGGATAGTAATTTTGGGTAATACCTTCCCTAGTTGGCTGCGGGAGAGTTAATAAATATATTGTGAGTGTGAGTCTAATACTGCAGAAGAACCATTTGTAAAAATACCAGGAGGGACAAAATACTATCTAGGGATACGCGCACTCTTCTTTGCTTACGTACTGGGGATGTTTCATTCTAAGGTATTGAAGTACAAGCAATCTATTGATCAATTTCAAAATTTTAAACCCGCTTGTGGTATTCAACTGAAAGCGCCAAAAAAATGTATTTTGAAATTTGTCTCATACACACCATTTATTTATTTATTTTGATGCAATATTTTACATTTCTAAGTATAATTTATACAGAATCAATAATATTAATTATTAATAATTTGTTTGCATTGAATTTATACAGACGATATATTATGTATTACAGCGTTATTCTAGTATTTTGATTTTAAAACTAGTAGTTCTGTGAACAGTAGACCTTTTTCTTTTATTTCAAATCAAAACCAAAATTTCCTCCGAAATCATAAGATTTGTAAGTAGGTACTTAAAAATATTATGATGCCTACCTACTTAAAACACAACCTATGATGCCTACTTACTTAAAACACAACGCCGACCCAAAATTTTCAACGTGCGCCAGATGATCGATTCTATCTTTATAATCATTTATTTGCTTTTGGCAAAATTATGTTTTTGTAAATTGTACCTTCTTACCAGATAATATGTTTATATATATTTAAAAAAAAAGAGTATACAATACCTACCTACATTCAGAGAATTTTTTTTTGGGTCATGTCTTTCGGCTACTGTGGCGTACAACTGGTTAAAATGGCCACCTTGATAACGAAACTCAACAAAAAAATTGCAGAAAGACGATACACCAAATGGTTAAGTAAAACAAGACTTCGCTACGCTCAGTCAACTGTGAAGTTTTCTAATTGCAAAATTTTTTGTAGGGTATCCTGAATTCAGTAAAGAACTTAACAACACCGGTAGACCAATAGTGTTCTCATGCAGCTGGCCATATTATCAAGAGCATCTTTTTAAAATTGCAGTAAGTTTTGTTTTTAAATTTGTGATATTACCTAGTTTTATTAGTCATTTGTATTTGAGTCTTAACAAAAAGAAGAATTTCTTTGGTGGGTGGCCGCTGGCAAACACCAGACGGGCGGCATTTGTTTTGATTTTTAAACAAATCTACAGTTTTGATTGAGAAAATTTTGATCCATGAAATTTTTCACACTTGACCTTCAAAATAAGGGGAAGGTCACTATATAACTCTGCCTTTGAAAAACTCTGTGTAAGACCAGGAAACGCCGGATACTTCAGCTCGTAAAATATATTTTAGATTTATGCTAGAATGGTAGATTTTCACAGTATCGTCCTGGAAGACAGAATCGAAACATTGCTTGAAATGGCAGCAGTGTTTGTTGACCAGATACGAATAATCGATGCTTCCCAAGCTTCCTCTTTCCCACTTTCTTCCCCTCCCTAAATCTTCAACTTCGCAATTAGGGATACCATAGTCTCACTATAGCAGTTGGGATTCTTGTGCGGTTTTCACATTTCAACTTGTTTTCTTTTCTGAGTATGACTGCTGATCGCCAAAGAAAAAAACAACAGTTGACGTCAACTAAATTAATATTTAGTTAACCGTTGTTTGTTTGTTAAATACCGATCTTATCAATAAATCCTACATCAATGTGTTTGCGCTAAGGGGCCCTTTTTTGTAGCGCCTTCTGGAAAATTGTTTTATTTCTCTTATCTTATTTACATTAGGTTAAGGCGATAAAAGATTAGGTTAGGTTAGGTTAAGGTGGTAAAAGATGACATTTTTGCAATCTTCATAGATTATGAATGTTTATTAAACAATTAATGCACTTTGTGATCTAAGATTATTATCTGTAATATTTAATTAAATGAAGACAATGTTAGCGAAACTCGATCGAAAATCTGTAGACAGAAAAATTAGAAAAAGATATTGGCACCTCTAGGACTTGAATCCAAGACCTTCCGCTTTCCGGGCGACAACTCTGACCACTGAGCTAAGGTGTCTATATCCGATTCGGTTATTTTTAACTATAACATACTTCAACTAAGAACTACCAACATTATCTACATTTTTCTTAACATATATTTTTATTGGCTGCTATCTATGATTGCAAGATTCAAACCCGAACTAAATGCAATCTAGATAGTGTCTGTCTACACCACTAATTTGCTTGCTTTTTATAATGCAGTAGAACATGGCTATCATTGCATTTGGGTCATTGAACAGTTTATATATTCTGACGATAACCCCCATTTTAATACCTAATTGGCGAAAATCACTGGGTATACAATCACTGGGTATAAAATCACTGGGCATACAATCACAGAAGATAAGTAGTAGAATTGCATATTTTCATACAAGTTAATTTATAAATAATATGCGCTATCAGAGGCGTGTATTGTTCTATGAACAAAAGAGCAGTCTTTTCAACTTTAAATGCATAACATTCATTATTTTGGTGGCTCGAAAAGCCCTTTTAACTACCTTCTGTAAACCTATGTAACCAGGTTGACGAATGAGTAAAAGTTGTTTACATTCTTTATTAATTTTTATGTGAATACCGCACAAGAGTCCTAACTTCTCCCAACTGCCTGAAGCCAATGAGACTATGGCATCCCCGATTGGGGTATGTTGTGAGGCTGAAGGTAGTGGGGAGGGGAAAGAGATGGGAAAGAGGAAGATGGGGAAGGACCTGGCTATTCAGATCTGGTTATGAAACACAGCTGAAGCCATTTCAAGCAATGTTTCAATTCTGAATGGTGGTCTTACACCAGGGCGGTACTGTGAGTATCTTCCACTGTGGATCGTGCTGCAAATATGGGTACGTGCGCGACCTCTGGATCTATCAGTCAAGAGCCTTAACCATCGACTACGAAGGTCGTTTCTCAGTGGCGGCTAGAGCACTTCTTTGATGATGGGGATCGATATTTTTAATGTGTACCTACTGTACCGTAATCTCACCACCCGGAGAAAATAATATAAAATATCTTAAGATATATACCAATTAATAACAATAACATAGTATAACAAAAATAACGCTTTAGCTTGCAATATTAATATCGAACTAAATTTGAACGTAAATTTGAGCGATTCCTGCCCGAAACTATGCAAACAAATAGTTCAGTATTTTGTCATGAGTGGATTCATTGGATTATCCTCACGATATCTGAAATTCACACACTAGTGCGCTGCGCGGTTCTCGGATTGCATATGATCGAGAAAGAAACACAAAGAACGAACTAAAATGCCCATAGGGACAACTCGGATTGTCCCCCAAGAGCGCGGTGGGTTCTGCGCACTGAGAAATGGACTCTGATGGTTTGTGCCCTGGTCGGCTGTATGGTAGCGCGTCGCGTTATTCATCTGGAATATTTTTTTGTATTTTATTTCTGCAAATGTTAATTGCTTTTATGTTTAAAGAATTAATTATTTTTGGTGAAGACAACATCGACTGTTATTTCCTTTAGTAGGTTTCCCTGTCCACTGTCCCCCTGTGAAGAACCGCCACTGCCGTTTCTAATGCAATTCACCTTTCTTTTTTTTAATCAGAATATTATTTCGTCATGAACAACTAAAAACTTTAATTCCATGCAAGCCAACTATTATACGTATCTCTAGTTAGAAGCCTAATTGAATATAACTCAGTTGTTTGGTCTCCATTCTTACAAAATCCACATTAACTAGTGGTCGCCTAAGGGTCGAGATTCGACCATAATTAATTTAATGTGTAATTTTTTTTTTATTGATTTAATGTATTTTTTATGCATAATTTTAAAAAAATATTAGCATTCTGCATTCCTTCTCTATACAAACTATAAGTTTGCAAAATTTCATACTCCTCCTTCCGCGCAATCTTTGTAAAAATGGGTACAAAGTTTTTGCTTCACGTATTAATATACTGTTAACATTGAGCGAATACAAAAAAAATTTCTGCGTTTTATAAATTTTTAATTAAATATCCCACTAGAAGACTTAAAATATAATTTTCTAATAAATATTCTAAAAATACACACACTAGAAGACAGACGTAAAAACTCTTAAGTTCGACTGTTGCGAACTCCTGCAACTCGTAAACCTACGAATACCGACAGTAACTACACGACAAAATACATTATTCTACTGCAGCAATCACAAACGGAACACATTGTCCACTCTCCGATACAACGATTTCATACCTTGAGAAATCAGTACTTAGACATATTTAATATCAACTTGGCGAGTTTTGTGGATCTTGTAAAAAACTTATTGCAACACTATTAACCTATCAAATTGCTGTATTTTTGTATTTGTATGACTTGTGTGCATTTTTTAACTCTTTTTACTTTTATTATTTCTTTTTTTGTTTCAAAATTATCCGTCATGAATTAGTTGTACTACCAAACACGTAAAAGCCCTCTGGGTATTAAATAAATAAAATAAATAAATAAATAATAGTAATACATAATAAAACCCGTCGCTTGGGTAGGTCATCAGCAATAGTGCATTTATCAACCCATGTTAACAGTTAAATGTTAAGTAGCTTTTTCGTGACAAACTATTTCACGCTATTGTTTTATGAAGTTGTTTTTCTTTTAAAATTATTGCAAAACGTTAATTATTAATGTTTATTACAGCCCAACTACGAGCAGATAAAGAAACATTGCAATTTATGGAGGAATTATCACGACATTCAACCTTCTTGGAATGTCATAAAACTAATCATTCAATACTACGGAGTGAACCATGAAATAATGTCTTCTCTAGCTGGTCCAGGTCACTGGAATGATCCAGATATGGTAGGAGTATATTTACTATGAAATAATGTCTTCTCTAGCTGGTCCAGGTCACTGGAATGATCCAGATATGGTAGGAGTATATTTGTTACGGAGAGAACCATGAAATAATTTCTTCTCTAGCCGGTCAGGGTCACTGGAATGATCCAGATATGGTAGGAGTATATTTGTTACGGAGAGAACCATGAAATAATTTCTTCTCTAGCCGGTCAGGGTCACTGGAATGATCCAGATGTGGTATGAGTATATTTAATATGTAGAGGACCATAAAATAATATCTTCTCTAGCTGGTCAAGGTCACTAGAATGATCCAGATATGGTAGGAGTATATTTACTATGAAATAATGTCTTCTCTAGCTGGTCCAGGTCACTGGAATGATCCAGATAAGATAAATGATCCAGATAATGAGTATATTTACTATGGAAAGAACCATGAAACAATGTCCTCTAGCTGGTCAGGGTCTCTGGAATAATCCAGATAAGGTATAATCTTAACTTTTAAGACCACACAGGGCAATATAAAATAGCTTCCTGAGATTTATTTTGAAATTATTTAGAAAATGCAATATGATAATTACTTGTCTAATTATTATTTGGTTCACAATCTAGGGGCTTATTTTCAAAGGCATTTTTTTTATTTATATAAGTAAAATTATTTAAAAATCAAATACTTACAAATTTTAAAGTTCTGCAACATAATAATGACTTCCAATATTAAATCATTGGAAACTATTCCATTGCTTACCACATTAAATCTATAATATTTTTGTAAGTACATGTTTATGTAGATTTATTATTATACATGTTTATGTAGTGATAAATTATTATATTTTATAATTATAAATTATTATCAATTATTTGCATTTTTTAATAACAATTGTTTGTTTTATTTAACCTTATCTCAAGTAACAAATACTGTTCCATATATGTAATAATGTATTTCCTTGTTTCAATCAGCTTATGATTGGTAATGGTGGACTAAATGAAGGTCAGAGCCGGGTGCAAATGGCAGTTTGGTCGATACTAGCGGCGCCTCTAATCATGTCCAATGATTTGGGGAACATCCCCCAGGAGATGAGGAGGATATTGCAGAATGTTGATGTGATAGCGGTGGATCAGGACCCTCTGGGGAAACAGGGGGGGCTCTTCAAGGTTACTAATTACACTAATATACATATATTAGTACCCTTTACACGTAGAGTTCGGAGCGGGAAGTGCCCCGCGCCACTTCAGGCCGCCGCGCAGAAAAGTAAAGTCCGAAAGTAAGATAACGGTTTATAGCGCAGTTCATTGTGAGACTTTTCTGCGCGGCGGCCTGAAGTGGCGCGGGGCACGTCCCGCTCCGAACTCTACGTGTAAAGGGTACTATTACTTAGAAGCACTTTATTTTTGTCAACTTTCTAATCAAATCTATGGATTAAAACCGTGTAGTTTATGTACTACACCAAATGAATACACCAATGAATAAAATAACCACAACCAATGCCACCAAATGAATAGAGCCACCCACAAATGTTGCAGATACAGTAAAACCTGAACCATAAAGATCTGAATAACCTGGTACTTCCCATACTTCCTCTCGCCCTCTCTCTTCAGCCACATAACGTGTAGGATTTCACATTTCCATTGACTCCGGACAGTTGGGATTCTTGTGCGGAATTCACATTAAAAGAGTAAAAGAAAATCAACAAACCAAAGTTTCCACATCAGTATTAACACATTGGCTACTGAATACAAAATTCCATTTGGTGCTGAGTATGCGCCTAGCTCGTATGGATTATATACACAGTAAATGATAAGAAAACTTCACAAGCATCGCTAACTAAACTATTAGAAAATACATCGCAATGAATTTGTTAACCTAAATTTTTCACACTTGAGAAGTATAGACTTTTCGGTCCCTTGAAGACGGACAATAAAAATGGCTAAAATCGGAGATATTATATACGGTGACTGCAAACTAGTGATACATCAGGAAGTTTTTATTACAGAGAGAATTCAAATTAAAAAATTCTTCTTTTTGAACAAATTTTATTTTTTTCGTTACTCTATTTTTTCAGAAATTTAGGGTTAAGAATTGGAGCTGAATTGCACACTGCTTCGATGTATTTTAATGAACAGCTAATAGACAGATTTGACATAAAAAATTACAACCTAGGACTTTACCTAGAACTTACCTGTAAACGAGAATGTAGATTCACCACTTGTTACCACTAGTTTCCATGCACTATGTTTATTAAACCCACCTTATGGTTTTCCTACATTTTTACCAGCCTCATGAACAACTTTATTCAATAATTTCACTTTAATCAGATGTGATCCACATCTAAGCTTTATAACCGCACCAATGCCATTGTATCCTGAACGGAATATATAGTAGATTAATCAGAACTGCCCCTTAATCCTTTATAACCACAATCAATACCACCGTATCCTAAACGGAATATATTTATTTACTTATTTATTTAAGGAACATAAACAGTCTTAGTAATATAATAAACATGAGAGGATGATAAAAAAACAGACCAATTATTAATGTTCACAGATAGGTATTTAGAAACAAGACTTACTAAATGTAAACTAGAATATTTAAGAAAAATTAAGAAAAGAAAACAGAACTAAGCAGCAATTAAAAAAAAAAATAATAATAGCACAAATCTGAATTCAACAAATGATAAACCAATACACAACAATAAAATAAGTGTGATTATAACTAAAACAATAGGTATTTGGTTTGGAAAGGGTAAGGGGAGGAGAGGGATAAGGGAAAGTTAAGGGAAAGTTGCCACGCAAGTAATATAAAAATATTAGATACAATTAATTAATATTTATGAATATGTGTTATTCGCACCTAGAATGTTATACAGTGAAGTTCTTTAGCGACAGTAACTAGCAGTAAATACGTCAGTATGTGTGTCTATATTTGCAAATTTGTTGTTATTGTAGTTACATGTGCTTTGCATAAATTCATTTTGATTGGAATTGGTGTTGCATCTATCAATATAGAAAAGGGTATTTTGTCTACTATATCGAATCGACGTGTGGAAATTTATTTTGTTTAGCAAATCCGGGCAGTCAACTTTTGAGTTAATAATTTTGTATAGGAGCATTTGATCAGCGACAAGCCTCCTGTTGAGTAGTTTCGTGATTCGAAAATGTTTCTCGATTTCGTCGTAAGAGTTGTATATGTTGAATGATTTATAATTGAGGAATTTGAGAAATCGCTTCTGAACTCTTTCTAACCTGTTAACATAAACAATATAGCGCGGGTTCCAAACCTGTGAACAGTATTCCAGGTGAGGACGAACATGTGAATTGCAGAGAATCAGATAAGTCTTAGTGTTTTTGAAAAATTTGCATGTTCTCAGTACGAAACCCAGACTTTTTGTTGCTTTAGTGACAATGTTATCAAAGTGCTTTTCAAATGTAAGTTTAGAGTCCAAAATAACACCGAGGTCACGTATATAATCTTTATTTGTTAACTGCGATCCGGAAATGGGGTAATCATGCAGTATTTTCGCACGGTTACGTGTGAATGTAACTTTGCAACATTTAGAAATATTAATAAAAAGTTTATTTCTAAGACAGTAATCCGTCAGTCGGTCAAGATCTGCTTGTAAACGCATAGAACAGTCCGGGGAGCTTATAGGAAGGTATATTTTCATGTCGTCAGCAAATAGTAAAATTTGAGAGTTGTGAAAACATGTCGTAATATCATTTATATAGATAGAGAAAAGCAAAGGACCCAAAATGGACCCCTGAGGCACACCGGAAGTGATGATTTTCCAGATGGAAGAAAATCCACCCACCGTCACAGCCTATATATAGTAGAATAATCAGAACTCCCCCTTAATCCTTTCCTACTTAACATTTCGCTGATTGTCATGTGGAATTATTAATTGTTTTGTAATTATGACTATATCGCTCGCATACAATTCTATAAAATCCAGAAATTATTTATGATTGATTTAAATGTAAAAAAGTAAAGTATTTAAAGTTGTATATTTTTTATTATCAACAGACTCTTCGAGGTTTAAAAGTATGGAGACGAGAAGTTATACCAGTTTTAAGTGATACGTGGTATTCATACGCATTTGCGTTTGTCAATATGAACAGTAAAGCTCCAAAAACCATCACTTTAGATTTGATTAAGTTAGAATTGGAAAACCCCTATGGATATTTCATTATGGTAAGTGTATCATTTTAATCTACATAAAATTATTATCTCCATAATATGTTTTTGTTTATAATTCATAAATATTCATTTATCATAACATTCTCATTTAATATGTGTAACTGACAATTATTCTGTGTGATTGAAATATAATTTATTCCATTATGCGGAATTTTTTATAGACTCATTTACATAATGGAATTAGCAGTGTTATAAGCGACGTCTCCATCACTCACATACAGGGGTGTAACGTAACATAGGTCAACGTAACATAGGGGCGCCGGTCAGTCCGTAGTAACCGCTGTGTCCGTTGCGATGGGCTTGTTGTGTGCTTAAACTCGACTTCCGTGAACTGCTTGGGTTGTGTATCCAGAGGGAGAGAGAAGCGGGGTGTACAGGGAAAGCAAAGTCAAGTTAAGGTGAAGTTCCGTAGAGAGATTCCGTCAGGCTGGCAAAAGGAGAAGAGTAGCTGTTCGCGGTTCGTACTAGAGTGCTTTGGTTCAGGAGGTGCACCTCTATTTATTCTGGAGCCCCAAATGTAGTGAAGGCTTTGGTGCCACCCGGGTTGTAATGAGCGAATGTTTTGCGGGTTATTTTTTTTTTATTTTTTTATTTTTTACATTAACTCCATACAGGAGGCCCTGAGGAAAATAATTTCCCTCAGGGCCTATGTCATCTGGGATGCTGTGTGGAGGGTCTTTTTGAGGAGAGGAAGGAATGAACATTGGTCTTGAAGAGACCCATGTTGTAGGAGGGAGGAAACACAGATGCCGGCAAATCGTTCCATAGCCGAGCTGTTGAACTCAGGAACGAGTCGAAAAAACGACCCGTTCTCATGTGACAAATATCAACCGTGTACATATGTTGGGCGCGCGTTTGGCGTGTCTCCCGACTATGCACCGGTGAAGAAGGGATCAATGACGCTAGTTCCTCAGAGCATCTTCCATTGAAATACCGGTAAAACATGGATAGCATTCCCACCCGACGCCTGTGCTCTAAAGATTGCAATCCGTTTGTTAAGACGGGATAATCTATCAAACGGACGGACTATGCGACTATGGACGGGTTATGCTCTCTGCTACCATTAACGTAGTAGCAGTGGTCATAATATTTGGGATCACTCTTTTCTCCGTGTTCCTACTGGCGACCCAAACCACCTCTCTTCAGCATTTTTATTAAAGAAAAAAAAAAAACCAAATTGCACAACAATATTCAGGGTATTTCGAAATATGACACTTGTCGCTAGGTTTACATTATTTCCTACGAGCTAATTATGCAAAGTGGAATTCAGCCTATCTTGCGGTATCATTTATTTGGAAATATTATAGGCCAAACTCTCATAAACCTAGCATAAACATTACAACATTAATTATTAGAATGAGCAAATATAACAAATATCCGATCAAAAGCAGTTTCTGCGTTCTGATTGGTCGGCTTACTTACTTACTTCGTCCTTACACCAGTCTTGCTTTCTTTGCGGATCTCCACATTTCTTACACGATCATACATGGTTTTATAGTCAAACGCCTCAGGGATCTCAATTCTACAGCATTCATATCCCTCCATCTCAGATGACATAGGCCCCGAGGGAAATTATTTTCCTCAGGGCCTCCCGTGTGGAATTATTGTAAAAAAAATCAGTTTACTTTCATCCTTCCTCTGCCAGGTAGATACCAGTACTCCATTGTGGACTGCTAGCTTCGCTTCTTTGGAAAGTTTTTGTTTGCCCCAACGGCACTCAGTCCTCCGTTAATGGAGTTACCTCCATTTACCCTTCTTTCAATATCTCTATCAGCCTTCCCATCTCTCGAAAACATACTTCCCAGATACACAAACTCATCCACCTACTCCAAGTATTCATCATTCACAACTATATTGCACACTGTTTCGTAATCTCTCTTTCAAACACCATGACTTTAGACTTACTTACATTCATCAAATGCATTCTTCGTACATACTTCGTTCTTCCTAGACACAAGATCTTCCATACTGTTAGAAATCTTCACTGCGTTATCAGCATACAACAAGCAACATACATTCAGATTACTCAATTTCGCACCCAATCCCAATTCATGTGTAGATCGAATAACCACAGTGACATTACGCAACCTTGCTTAACACCTTTTGTGATGTCAAACCACCCCATAAAACCACCGTTCACCCTAACACATGCAACGCTCCCCTCATAGAGAGATGTAATTGTCTGTATGAGATTTGTATTCACTCCTTACTTGGACAATATCTTTCATAGCTTTTTCCTGTCGACTCAGTCGTATGATTTTTGTAGATCTACAAAGGCATAGAAGGGTTTCTTCTTCTCAGTGAGCATACGCAATGAGAAAATCTGGTCTATGCACCCCATTCCACTCATAAAAGCACCTTGCACATCCCATTTTTAATTCTTTGTTTCAATTCGTACCCTTTAATCAATATTTTACCGTACAGCTTTCCAACTGAACTTAAAAGGCTAATAGCCCTATGGTTCCCACATTCCTTATGTTACCCTTTACTCTTGTAAAACGGGATGATTACAGCCCTTCTCCAATCTAATGGCGTGTAACCCTCCTCTAAACACTGACTAAAAAGTTTGCACAACCATGTGAGAATAATTTGGTTATCTCCTTTAAAGTATTCAGCAGCAATATTTTCGAAACCAATAATAGCCGTACCGTTCTTCGTACATTTAATCGATCTTTATATTTCATGCTGATTTTGGTAAAATTCACTCCCTCATCGTTCGTACTTGATTCGCCGCTGGAATCACTTTCGAAGATTTCCTCAAAATATTTCATCTCTCTTTTATTTCTTCATATTTTTCAACATTTTTAAATCTTTCAATTTTATCACTTTCATGCTTCGTTTTCTGAACCACTCCGGGACCTTTGACCTCCTTCCAAAACAGTTTAATGTTTTCTTGGAAGTGGATTTGGAAGTGATTTGATATTAATGTTTTTTGGAAGTGGTTTGGTATGTACATACATTTTATTATAACAATAAAAATCCATAACATAATAGGTATAATAATTGAGAATGAATATTTTCAGCTCACTTTCATGAGTTTTGCGTTAAATTTTAAAATTCTAAATGTTTTGGTTGTTCAATTTCGAATTTGTCTATCCTAATATTATAGATGTGGTAGTGCATTTGTTTGAGCGACTGAACGACAATATTTATTGCGTAGTGGGACAGTTGGAGGAATGGGAAGCGACAGGATACTTTTCATCCTGGAAAAACATGGAATTGTCATGAACTGAAACTGAAATCCTGGAAAAACATGGAATTGTCATGAACTGAAACTGAAACTGAAACTGATTCTTTGAACAGCAATTTCTCCTTAATACTACGCGAGCGAAGTTGCGGATAAAAGCTAGTCTTCTAATATATAAAGGAGAGTGTCTGTTTGTGGTGGGCACGTGGGCGGTCGTCGTGGATTTGATTTGTGTACAAATCTACAGTTTTATTCCAAGGTTGATAAAATTTTGCACACTTAACCTTCAAAATATGAGAAAGGTCATTGTTTATGTGAGACCACCCCATCCACTTTTCCCAACCCTTAAAGCAGAATAAAGCCCGGGCAATGCCGGGTTCTTAAGTTATTCTTATAAAGAAGAGTGTGTGTGGCGGTGTGATAGCCGGCATGGCTTAGTTTTTTAAACAAATCTACAGTGAAATTTTGCACACTTGATCTTCAAAAAAAAAGGAAGGTTACTGGCTACATTAGATTTCGAAAAACTTTGAGTTAAATAAAAAAAAAGTTCACCACCTAACAATACATATTCGCTAAAAAGTCTATTTTCATCAATCTCCATGTTGCTACGCCGGTTGAGAGGCTTAAATTTTAAAACTGAAAACAAAAAAGATGCCAACAAACGTTGAAAAGTGTTTAATAAACTACATATAACATTATGTATTTGGTTTTTGCTCTGTGCAAGTAAAATATTTTTTGATTTCATAAAACATTCACAAACATATGAATTTTATTTTTTACAAAAACTGGTTTTGTGAGTTCTTTACCTTAGTTACGACATTAAAACTGAATAATAACCAACTTGCTGCTTCAGATAATAAGCGTATGTAAGCTGTTGAACATGATTTTTTATTATTTTTTATAACCTGGTGTATCACTAATTTGGCATGGCAATAAAAATTTGCAAGTGCCTTTTGTATTTACATTCTACAAAATTATAATGTTTACGTATCGTTGATTTTGAATAAGTGTGTGTATGTAAATAAGTTTCGCTAGGGCTATTGTGATTTTATTTTTAATTCATGCAAATTGGAAAAAACAATATTACACAATAAGTAAAATATTTTGAGCAGACCATGATTTGTGCATTTCTTGCACTGTTTCTTTTCTGCATTGTGACACCTTTTTTGACATAACACTTTCTTTGATTAATCTAGCTTCTCGAAATGCTTTCTTGCGGAATGAATGTTCTAAAAGGGTTTCCCAAACTGTGTTCCGCGGAACACCAGTGTTCCACTGAACCTGAAGAGGGGTTCCGCGACAATTTGTCGGAAGAATTTCATTTAATATAGTGTACACATATTGCAACGCTGCTGATATTATTCACAAGAAATTATTATTTGTATTTTTTTCCAATAGTTCTTAATTTATGTAGTAGATCCTTCCAGGTAGAAGATCAGTCTTTAATGATTTCTGAGCGAGTTTGTCGGAAGAGTACCCCAATTTGTCAAAACAAGCTATTATTGTTTACTTCCGTTTTCTACAACCTATTTATGCGAAGAGGTATTTTCTAATTAAGCTGCAATGAAATCAAAGCCCAGGTACAGACTCAACGCCACACCAGATTTTAGAATCCAACTTACCAATATTGTGCCTGATATTAAGAAAAATGCAATTCACGGACTCGAGATCATCAGTCAAAACGTGCTTTATTTATTCCATTTTTTTTGTTTGTTTGTATAAATAATTTTAAAGAAAAATGGAATATAAATGATAAATACTTTATTTATTAAGTTATTATTTATTTTTCGGGGCTTTTACATATTAATAGAGAGAAACATACAGTAGGTATTTAGCAGTGGCGGCTCGAACACATTTTCGGTGGTAGGGACCGTCATTTTTTTTGTGAAGATGTTGAAATCTCACTGCCAGAAAGTGCGAGTACAAGACCAAATATACTATACCTATATACACGAATATTTATATATGAGTAGAGTATATTATACATTAATATTTACTGTTTAAATGTTAGTGCACTGAATTTATTTTTCAGTAAAAAGTCGACTTCGTTCATTTTTTCGAATAGATTTTATATTTCTTACAAAAAAGATAGACGGATAAATCACGCACCTAACCAGAAACATCAAATAGGTACATACATAAGTATGAAGTTTTTAAAATAACACACGGTAATCGTACCAACTTCGATTTAGAGCGGCTTTGGGGTTTTTTACCACGATAATGGCGCTAAAAAAAATCCACCAAACCAGAAACACCAAATAGTTATTTACATTCATAAATATGAAGTTTAACAAAAATAACACAAGATAATCGTACCAACTTTGGTTTAGCGCCTTTGAGGTGTTTTTACCACGAGAATGATACTATGAAAAAAATCCAATCAATCGATATCAAAAGTATTATTTTACTAAAATATCACATACGATTACAAAACGACTAACGCGAATTCCGGCCCGTGCATAAGTGACCTTTGACCTACTTCGTTTAGAACTAAAACTAAGCAAACATTCGCTGCGCTAGGGGATCACTCATGTTATCCCTACGATTCCGGAAAGATTATCCTAATGCGCGTGCGCAGATTTTAGAAATCTCATACAAAATATTCAGCGCAAATAAAAATTTCATATTAGTAGGAAAAAACGTTTCAGGATGACCCCTAAGTGCGCAGAATGCTGTGCGCATAGTTCTAGCTAGTATGCGCCGAGTGCTGAGTTTCAAGTCCCAAGTCGCTGATCGCGTTAGTATTAGTTAGTATGCCACAAGGAAGAGAGCGGAGCGGTCGCTCGTTCGTTCGTTGAAACTTTTCAAATTTCGAGATTAAAAATTACTCGTATTAAATATTTAGATTATTTTTCTGAAATTGGTAATTACTTTTATGTTAAAAATGCATTCATTATTTTTTGTGAACACAAAAAATTTACTTTTTTTCTTGGCAGGTTTCTGAAATTTCTAGTGGGGACAGTCCCCACGGTCCCCTTAGGAAGAACCGCCACTGGTATTTAGTGTACATAACTGAACTGCCTCAGGAACAATATTTTATATTTGTTTGAAGAAGATGTCCACTGACTTGGTATAATGTTTTCCGTCCTTTAGTATTCTGGGCAAAGAGGAATACATATGGTACCTAGTTAGTTCCAGAATTTCTGCACTGAAATGAACCCTGACTACTAGTATTATGTAGAGCAGTGTTCCGCAAACTTTTTGTGATCAAGGTACACCTACCAAAACAAAAAATTTTGGAGGTACACCAAAAAAAAAAACAATGTTTATTTAATATTTATTTTTAAAATCATTACAATATGAAAACATGATTAATGAGAAATATGAGCCTGCTTAACTGAGCACAGGCGATCAAAATTTGGAGCAATCGTTGATAATGCTTCTCTCATCTCTTCTTCGATAGTCCTCATTTTCATCGTTTCACTTCCATCATTTTCTTTTTTTTATCGTAGTGGGAGTTGAAAACCTCAATTTGCATAAATAGATCGTTGCAAATAGTAAGATAATTGCAATAGCATGCTTTTAAAGCACTGGATACTCATTTTTTATGCGTAGTCAAAAATGTGCTAGGAAAATTTTTACTGTTAATGTCTGATTTTGTCTTCAGAATTCTTCCTGCTCATTTATTGGTAAGTGTCCAAGGAAAATGCTATCTGAGAATGGATTTCGAACCCAGTTCGTAGGTTGCAGGTCACACTTAGGAAAATAGGAGTTCATTTTTTCTGCTGTGTTTCGCTAGCCTGTGCTTAGAGTGTTTCACTATCAAGGCCTGCACTTTTTTTATTGAATCGGCAACCGTAACATTTGGGAACTTTTCGTTACTACGTACCATTGGGCGTGGCTGATCCATAACACCAACTTAGCGCGAAAGCTTTCAATCTTATATGACGTTAAAGTATTAGAATTCTTGCCTTGCTTTTTTGGTTGAGCTCATTTAAATGAGCGAATATGTCCGCCTGGCCTACTTTATTACCGATCCGATAGTTGGGTCGCCTAAGCTGGTGCAGCGTCGCAATGTTACCTTGTTACAATGTAGCATTGCGATGCGGCACACCAGCTCACGACCACGGCACACCACTGTGCCGCGGCACACACTTTGCGGAACACTGATGTAGAGGAATCCGGAAGCTTATCAATTCAAGCAATACAATAATGTGCTTAGTATCATTTTTTTTAAATTTTGTTATTAGAAATTGTACAATCAAAAAAATAAGCCAAGGGTTCCATTAAAATTTAAAATAATGCAAAGGGTTCCGTTGCGAAAAAAGTTTGGGAAACCCTGTTCTAAAACATTAGTGCATCACTTTTAGCAGCTATCAGTGGCGAAAATAATGATATTTTATATTTTCAAAAGAGATTCAAAATTGTTTTATTGTAATTGTTTTTTTTTTCACGTATGTATTATATGTAGGGTATGTATTCAGGTTTGTGTGGAAATAATAAAATCAGTTTATAATATATATTTTTTATATTCGTTTGTCGAATGGGAGAATTTTTTGTCGTTGTTTGATTTAGCTATTCTGGGAAAACTTCTTACGATATTATCATGTAATTAATAGAATAATAAGATATATTATCTGGTAAACAGAAAACATCACAAGCGATTCTGACCTTGTTCTTCATACAGTTTCTATATGTATAAGGGTTAAAATCGCATTTAAAAAGAAAGCAAAGATTATTTTTTTGTGCCCGCCAGCGGGAGAACCACAGATTAAAGAGAGATTATCGGAGAGGTTAAAGGCTGTACATAATGAATTATACGCTTTTTGAACAATAAAACTAATACGCATTTCTTATGTTCTTTACTCCATGCTGCCAGGAGTCAGTGGGACTATGAGAACCCAATTTAAGAAATTTCACGAAGGAAGTGGAGAGGGAAATGAAAAGTACTTTGATCGTTACTAATCCTAGTACAATCAGCACTCTTGAAAATGGCGCTATGCAAATCATCCAAATATTATTATTACTTAGCTATCTATGGTCATTTCAAGCAACTTTTCGATTAGGGGATTTGAATAAGACCTCTTAACCCCTCAGGCATTTTTTTTTGCTTTTCGGAACAACTCATATATCTCATAGAAATCATTGTCTCCCTTACTTACTATCATGGCGAGAAATATGATTTAAACGATGTTAGAAAGAAAAAAACACTACACTTTATATTTATCTAAAAAGTATCATAAAATAATTAAAATGTACACCTTTACGAAACCAAAGTTTCCGACCGCAATTTGAAAAAAATGAAAGAAACTTGGAATTTTCATTAAATACTTTTACATGAAATGACAAAAAAGTGCGGTAACAGTAAAGATTATAATACATTTGTCATACATACAAAATATGCGTTTTTTTTTCATTATAAAGATGGGTCATTTTTAAAACTTTTTTATGTTTGCATTAAAAATTTTTTGTTTAAAAAATTATATTTTTATTTCAAATTATAAAAATTAAAAGCGTACTTTATCACCTTTCAAAACCAGTTTTTGGTTTTCGGATACATTCAGAAATATTCCTTTTATTTGAATTTTATTGCAAAGTGGAAATATTTTGTTCTGACAAAATATGACCGAGGCCTGAGGGGTTAAAAATGTTAAGTAAAATGAAGACAGGAAGAAGGATAAAAACATTAACACAAAATTATGTAAAAATGAAAAACTGACAAAATTTTTGGTCACATTGATATCTTCCAAGTCATATTGTTCTCAAACAAACATACGAGTTGATAATTTGAATTGTATATTTGACAGAAAAAACCATCTTCACCTCGTCGTAGAGTTTTTCCTCTTTGAGATTACATAATATTATTACAAAATTGGTAAGTGTTTGTTTGGAGCAAGCGATAGCTGCCTACCTTTTATAATATTTTCAACAGAAACTTGTTTTAATTTGCATTTTCAAAATTGTAATTAATTTGGCGAGAACTCAGACTATCCCCATTAGATGAGACATGAAGCGAAAAAATGTATTCCACTTTTTTACCCCCGATAAATCCAATTTTACCTCCAATGCTTTAATGCCGAACAATCGGAAACTATTAAATCTGGTCCCCCGCGCACTAATACCTTTGCGATAATAGTGGAACATATTCTGTACACAATAGCGTGTCAATGACGATCTCGCTATTTTTAACAATAATTTACACATTTTATCCTTGATCTAGTAAAAATTCAACGAAATATGAGAGACTCTTAAGATGAAGCTATACGTGAAATCCTATTCAGATTCATCTTTACGACAAATCGGTTTACAGTATGAACAAATATGCTACTGTTAAATTTAAGCTTCTACTAGCTTTTCTATGTATTGGAATTACAATAAAATTATTATTTACATAACAAAAAATATAAGCGTAAACCACTAAAAAAAAAGAGTTTTTTCGTGACTTAACTATGAAGAAACAATTTTTTTTAAATACCCCTTAATGGCTAAGACTATTTTTGAGGTTTTGTATGTTCTAACTTTTTTCATTCTTATAAAATTATGCACAAAATAAATAAAAATCACTTAAAAAAAAAAATACGACGCGCAATTTTAAATTTTGTGTGGCATGGGAATCGAAATATTTCTAGCGTTTATATTCCTCTTAAATTTAAAAATATACAGTACACCTTGTGCATGTCACTTTATCTTTATTTTTTGTATTACCCTTAAATTATAGAAATTTTCATGGGCAAATCATCAAGCTTTGATGATTTAAGTTCAGAAACTGTAGTAGTAAATACCTAGGAAAACTTATATGATAGAATGTCACTTCAAATTAAACTTCTCTCAGTTATGCAAACAAAAAAATTAGTAAGAACGTGAAGTGCCTAAGTTGTTACTATGTATTTTAAAAATTGAGATTCTCTCACGATCCGTTGAACTATTACCAGTTCAAGGATAAAACATGTAAATCATTCTGAATTGATATATATTAATAAAATAAAATTGTTTGGTCCTGAAAAACAAATGGCAACATTTTTTAAACTGCTTAGATTTTATTTCACTTAAAAAAATATTTGGCAATACTGATTGCATTATATCACTTTTTAATTAACAAATAACTGTTTTACTATAAGCCTCGCAACTCATGATGAAAATAATATAGAAATCTCTGACAGAAAAAGTAATAAAAATTTCACTACGCCAGAGCTCACCAAATAGTTATTACAGTGAAACCAAGCAATAATTATTTTCAAGCAGTGACTTCTTACCATTTGAACTTTTCTTTATTACATAATAAATTGAAGAACTCTTTTGAATTTATCCACTCAGACCCATAAGCTTGCTTCCACAATAATTTATATGACGTGTGAGGCGTACCTGACTTATAAAAAAAATTTATATGTTTTAGTTTCTAAATGGTATATTACATTTATCATTGTGAGACAGCTAATTTGAAAATACCCTCCGAAAACGTAACAGCTCTCACGTATATTAAAAATACCTAGCAAAACTTTATTCAAAACTCTATTGAAATTTTACAAGTATGTTCTTATAAATTTAATTTTTTTCCTTATTCTTCTACAGATTCAATAAAAAAAGATGACCTATACAATATTTTATTATGATTCGACTTTTTTTTCTAGTAAATTTTTGTAATAGTGTGTAAATTTTAAAAATACAAATTTTCTGATGATAAATGTCTTCAAGGAGCTACAATAAAGAACATCATATTTAGCATTCCAATTGACCTTTACTAAAACGTGACAAATTAATCAATTAATCTAATAAATAGCCCACACAAGTCGAGTATCACAAGCTGCTATGAATTGACTCTGTACATAATTGTGATGCCCAAATATTGAGATGTAAATTTGAACAAGTTTTCAGGTCACGGGCAAGGCAGTAGAAAGTTCCCTATTGAATGATTGAGAATAATTTATGTATGTTGGTTCCTCCTCTTCTTTAGCGAGCCAACTACTAAATTATAAATGGTTGGCAAAGTTTAGAAAGTTTTTCTAACATAATGACATAAATTTTCACTTCCCACGAATTTTGGTGAAAATACGCTGAAATGTTTGCATAAATTAATAAGATTTTTAATATTTCATCATTTTTTGTCAATATTATTTATTATGTAATATCCCATTTATTGTCTATTAACGACTACTAAAAAAGTGAACACCTGAGATAAGTGGCATTCATTATTTGTTTATAATTTTTTTACCATTATGTATTTTAAAACTCAAATATTTTAAGTTGTGGGAGGTACATTCATCACTACACTCATGCGATGGAGATGGGTTCGGATTTTGATTTAATTAATATCGTAACTTCAAATATATATATTTATATGGAAACAAATATATTTTTTTTTAAAAGATAGACAAACATTCCCGCATTACGAATAACCTGACAATATTTGAAAATCTTCTACTATCATAGCAGGCGGAAAAAGTTGCTTGTGTCGCGATGGAGGACTTAGTCAGCCGAAGAATTGAACACATGACGCCTGGGTGGGACCTTTAGAGGCGATGCCAACTCGGCCATTGACCTGACAACTGCTTACTGCAGTTTAAAGTCGATGAATCCACCTAGATTTCACCATTTATTTCATATAAAAAAAAATTAAAAATTTGGTGAGGAAAGACTATTATTATATTCATTGCAAACACTGTATAACATGTAAAATAAATGTACTTATCATAAAACATACAAATATTAATTAAAAAAATATGTATACATAATACGAGGCGTGTTAAAACAAAGCTTGACTAACTTTAACCGGTGATTCCTGACATTATTTGGAGTAAAAAATGTAAATGAAATTTTGGTCTCCGATGACTTTTTAGAAATTTTTTTTTTAAATTTTTCTTAAAAAAAAAATTTCTTCCACACATTGTCATTAGTCACTCAGCCGAGTGACACCTCACCCCGCCATCCCTAACTGTCCAAAACTGACTGACTTTTTATGTTTTAGTTGAAAAAAAAAACAAAATTGTCACCGGAGACCAAAATTTCATTTACATTTACTTCAAATATTGTCAGGAATCACTGATAATTGTTAGTCAAGTACTTCCCTTAACACCCTGAATATATAGACCATCAAGTTGATTAGCCAGTCATCTCCATGAAAATGATACTAAGGACGGGTTGTTTCAAAAAATTTGATGGATTCATCAAATATTTGAAGTTAATTTTCACGTTCTGCGTAAGTTCTATTCAATTTCTATTATTACGTCATTATAGACCAGTTGATTCACAAAACTGAAATCATCACAGAACTTGAATAGAACTTACGCAGAACGTGAAAATTAACTTCAAATATTTGATGAATCCATCAAATTTTTTGAAACAACCCGTCCTAAGTTTTAGAAAAGGAGAAAAACAATGTTCAAATGCTCACCATAAATAAATCAATTTATACTAGTCTGTGTTTTACATGTTAAATATGCTATAAAATAGCACCGGGAGGGGCAACGGTCCGGTACATTAGTATGTCATTTTGAAATATCCTACTAGTGACCCAGAAAGCATTAACATTTTGTTTAATTCACAAAAAGTTTTTGTGCGTTATTATTGATTTGGTGGTGCTTATGAGTAATCCGAGTATTGCACCAGAAAGAGGGTACACTTTTTCGTACTTATCAAATTTCAATTTTTCAGAGATGTCTGTTTAACCAAATGGACAATCCAAAAACACGATACATAGCTATTTCATCTTCTGAATTAAGTTTGACAGAACTGTTGAAAGGCAAACTTACTATCACATGAAATAATTAATATACCCAGGAAACTTGAAACAAAATATTTGTCTGATTTTTAATGTTTAATTCTATCGCATTTAAAACCAGAATGATTTTTTAGGACCTCTTTGCCAATAAGGAACTGGGAAATATAACAGACGAAGGATATATTAACGTAACAGTCAAACCAATGGGTACGTTCATTTAAATATTAATGATTTCTTTATTGACTTATGGTCACCTATTCAGTATCGGAGGATTGGACTCTGAACTTCGAGTACTAGGTAATCCCTGTACAAACAAACCAGCCAACTTCAAACTTGTTTACTTTCAGTCAACTTTATTATTGTCTTTCAATATTCACCTTCTTTGAAAAATTGCAAATTTTTTTCTCACAGTTTTTATTTAAAACCTTTGCGCTCACAGAAATGCCTAGTTTAAACGAGGATAATACAGAAGGCAATACAATATTGAATTGTCTGAGCTCCGTGAATAGTCTGGAATGTGCGGGACAATACAATAATTTGGCCATAGTTCAAACGCAGAACTCTGCGAAAATGGATACGACGATGCGCGTTACGAACCAATTCAAGATACATAAGCGCAGAGCGATTGGGGGTCGGACATTGTCCTGCCTGTCTATCTCTAGGACGATGTCTTGGTTCACTATCCTGTCCTCTTCTGTTTGCACTAGGACAATGGGTCCGGAGCTGGGCCAATACAATATTGTATTATCCTCTTGTGAACTAGGCAAAAGTGATAATTTTTATTTAAAACCAGAAAGCAAACTTTGTGATCACAGAAAGTGATAGTTTTTGAGTAATCAATTGAGATGAGTTGTGAAATTAACACCTGATCTCAGCTGTTTTCACTTTTTTGCTTGCTTGAAAAAGGTTAATAATTACATAATACAAATTTCGTATCATGTAATAACTATAATAAAAAAAGACAAATTGTTTTATTTGAATTAGTAAGATTGATTCTGAATTATGAAGCAAGTTCTTTGATAATAGATTTTAAAATTGGCCAATAGTTTATCATTTTTCACAAAATTTAACACTCGTATGGTAAATTTTTTGGAGAAAATGTTAATGTTTATCTTTTTTTTCAGATGTGGTTTTCTATAAATTTCAAGTTTTACTTGTCTAGAATAATAGACACCAGATTACTGGAATTTTAAACGTATCATAAAGACTGCAAGTTGTATATTATAATGTTATTATGTGTACTGGTACAGTATGAATATTACATACCTTTATCAGTGATATTACCTGAGCTGCCATGCGTTTACGAATTTACTACACAAGTGCCAGTAATTTTATTTATTTAGAATGTGCCTTTGCATGCATTTAAAGTTTTTATTGCTTGTACTTCAAATGAATAGTTAATTTATTTGTATTTAATAAATATGAAGACTTCTGTTACTATCTGAATTTATTATTTATTGAAAAATTAAACATTTACTTCATTTCGATCTACTTAAATTTTAATTTTAAAAATCTCCTCAGGAGGCCTTCTGGTTTCCCTCAGGGTCTGTGACATCTTCGGAAATGCTCTGTGGAGGTTTATTTTAAGGAAAGGAAGGCACAGCAGCTGGTCAAATGTTAAGAGGAAACCCGGTCACCCAGAAATTTTAACAATAGGTATTTTACCAAACTGTTGCTCTTACTTTTCCCAATACTGAGCAAAAGGGACAACTGCACTACAGGCTAATCATACCTAAAAAAACTGTTTTAGAAAAATTACTCTACGTCTGTACGTTTTGCTTTATAAAAAAAAATACATTGTCTAGTTTGTATACTTACATGTCTATTAATGACATTCAAATCAATTAATTTGAATGATTTTTGATAAGTCCTAACTCCTATAAGTAACTTTTCAAAAAAGGGCAAAAAGGATTGACACATTAGTGGTCATCATTTATATTATATTAAAAATATTTGCAGTAGTGTTAAAATCTACAAAATACGCCGCCCGGTTTCATCTTAAGCATGTAAAAAAGTTGAGTCCTTTAACTGATTTTGAATTATGATGAAATTATTTAGTTAAGAAAACTACATACATAAAAACCAATAAATATTTCTATGTATGTGAGTTGTCTGTGCATAGGAAATTTTTGAAAATTTCAAAATACCTCCTTTCCACCCTTGCAAAGGCTTCCGGATTATTATAACCACATGACAATACATCTGAAAAGTTTTTTGAATCTTTACAAAAACTCTTATGAAACTGTAAAAATTTGAGAATGACATTTTGCAAACCATTCATTGTTAAATCAAAATTCAATTTTCGAATAAACCCTTTAAGTTAATGAATTTAATCGAGGTACTCACCTATGGTACTAACCAAAATCGAATACTTTGAAACGAATAAAAAATTATATTTATTTTAAATAGGTTGTTACCTATGTTAGGTATCAAATTTGATTGATTGTTCTTATAACATACAGAAATGAATATTTGTAATATATGAAAAATTAAAATTTATAAAAAAAAATTGCAGTAGGTGGCGCGTGAGCTGTTTGAAAATCTAAATGTACCTGGACTGAATAAATTGATCGCGAGAGGGGGAGAGGGAAGGCGGAGGGGGAACACGTGAGGGGAAGGAGAGGTGGAAGAGGAATGGGAAAAGACATGCAGGGAGAAACAATTTATATATTAGTGGCATCGCAACGCATGCCGGGAACTCGCTAGTAATTAATAAAATAATAAAAATCATTTCTTGTCTTTTCTAATGTCTAAATGTTATTACATCATTTTGTATCTTATCTGAACCAAATCTGTCTTGTTACACTAGTTCAGATTCTAATAATAATTAATTAGGAAGATAATCATCTTTGACATGATAGGGGAATCAATGAAACTCCAATATCAGTAATCACTTTTATAATTTTGTAAAATCAAACAGCACATAAATAGGTAAGAGTCAACTGGGTAACAAATGAATATTTAAGTGCAACAACTCTTGATTGAAATTTTAAAACATATTGTTTCATGAACCATCGAGATAAAATGAAATAATATTTCATTAAATATAATATTGCGAATTATATTGCACACAATGATAAATAGGATCACAGCTTGAGAATACAATAGTGATATAAAATAATAATTGTCTAATATAGTGTAAAAAATAATACATAAATCAGACAAAACAAAGTCATATAAAGTTGGCTACATTCCAAATTATTATTTCCCACCATATATAATTCTAATATAATTCTTTGTATAAAACTTGTGAGGCTTGATCTCAAATACTTTTCATCTTATCACCGAATCATCTTGAAACCAACACCCTGTAGTAACCAATGTTCATTAAACTTTTATTCTATATTAGTTATCTGAGCCGTTGTATCGCAGATACGTCCGCCGGTGGGCTTCATCCACAGTGTCGAGGTAGAAGGTTCCGGGGAAAAGAGACTCTATGGGGCTGACGGGCTTGTAGGGGGCAGCGTGGCAGTTCTTCTCCCGAACTCCCATTATTTGGTTGAAGTCTTCAGGAGCGGAGCGGGTTCTCTTCTCCAACAAAGGCACAATATCAGATAGGTTCTCCAGCAACCTCTCCAGCTTAGAGCCGGCCTTGGAATCCGAGGACACGGATATAGAGTAGATAGAGGAAGCAAGTCCCGACCCGTAGGAGAAAACTCCGATCCTGGTGCCGGCAAGTTCTGCAGCACTCTTACTAACTAATAATGACACTAGCCCGCTGTATACAGATGAAGTGTACATGTTTCCTACTTGGTTGGCCAGCAACAGAGATTGTTGTGTCTTGTCTTCAAATGTTTTCTTGCTTAATGTCATGAAGGCCTTCTCTAAGTCTCTATCTGTGTAAGTATTCTCCAGCTTATAGCCCTTAAAACTCTCTAGACCAGGATATTTGGCTTCTTTCTGGTCATCGGGAGTCAGGTAATAATCATTAAAGACCAACCTAGCTAATGATTTTTGTACCAATTTACAATAAGGCGCATGAAATACTACAGCACTAAAAGTTTCTAGGCCAACATTGGTAGGGTCTACCTTCTGGGCTTTCTTTCTGTAAAGCTGGTAACACTGGTCCAGGGCTCCAATGTAACACTGTATGGAAAGCTTGCCATCTACGACGGGGTATTCGGAGGATAAATCTGGCTTGTAGAAGTCGTAAGCGTGTCTCATGTAGGTAGCTCTGACCCCACGGTCAAAGACGAGGGGAGCGTGCGGCCCGATGAGCATGGCCACGGCCCCTGCGCCTCCGGTGGGGCGTGCTGAGCCCTTGGCATACACTGCTATATCTCCAGCTATCACTATGGCGTACCTCCCATCCCATGCAGAAGATTCGACCCAAGAGATGGCGTTGAACAAGGCGGCTGTGCCACCGTAGCAAGCGTTGGTGGTGTCTATGCCCTCGACGTCGGTGACTCCGTGAGGCTCGAATAGCTGCATCAGAACAGTCTTCACGCTCTTGCTTTTATCGATAATGGTCTCTGTTCCTACTTCCAGATGTCCTATCTCACTTTGCTTGATGTTATTTTTGTCCAGCAACTTCTGGAGCACGGTCAGGCAGAGGGAGTTGATGTCTTCTCTGTCAGAGCAGAAGCCCATCTTCGACTGGCCGAGTCCTATGGTGTATTTCCCGGCCGAGACTCCATCGTAAACTTCCAATTCCGTTTGGTCAACGTATTGGGATGGAAATATCATCTCAATGGCCAAAATGCCGACATCCTCAGGCCACTGTCCCATTTTAGAAATTCAGTCAAAGACACTCTGAGAAAGATTCGCTTAACAATTAAAGCACGATCGCCGATCACGTCCGGAGCGGAATCAGCTTTCGTTGACAGTGAAACTTGCGCGATCAAGGCTAACCGGAATTTCTACCGTACGATTACACACGAGTTGGCGAGCGCGGCGTGAGTCGTGACGCGTGATGGACTCGGCACTCGACTGAAGACTGAAACTGAACGGTGAGTGAGTGAGGAGTGAACACTGGCAGGCAATTGAATTGTCTTCTCTCCGCTCACGAAGAATTCTCGCCTAGGTACTTAGGATGTGCATGTAGGTCATCTTATGACATGTGGGAAACACGCGTGGAGGGGAGATGACGACGGACTTATAGGATACGTTTCTCCTCGTACCACAAATTCATTCACAAACATTGTTACTTTCCTTTCACGAATATTGGGATTTCTTTGGAATTACGACATGCCACAACGATGTTTCATAACCCCGCGTAAACGTCAAATTC
This sequence comes from Glyphotaelius pellucidus, assembly GCA_936435175.1. Classification (NCBI taxonomy): domain Eukaryota; kingdom Metazoa; phylum Arthropoda; class Insecta; order Trichoptera; family Limnephilidae; genus Glyphotaelius; species Glyphotaelius pellucidus. The sequence goes on from OW386553.1 coordinate 19,638,722, forward strand.
TGACAGCGGTATCTAAAAAATAGTAACAGAAACTGTCGTATGTGCAGTAATTCGTTAAAATAATTATTATTTAGGCGAAAATTTCATAAATAAATATCTTATAATATTGGAAAATTGAAACAATTTTTAAACTATGAAACTTCACATTCACAGTGCTACCAGTGTTAAAAAAAACAGTGTCGGTGCTGCCATAAATAAACTAATCCCCATAAATATACTCTAATCCCGGTGCGGCTATCAAATAATTTGGGTAGGAGGGGGTTGCATAAATTAAATGATAATTATGATTCATCGCAATGGGCAAAAGAGGGAAGAGAGGCAAGAAGAGGGCAATAGATAAGCGCGCAATGGGCGCACCTATTTTTTTTCTAGTGATGTTTTTCTACCGCGATTTTTTTATCGTGAAATGAAAAAAAAAAATTTGGTAATTTTTGGATATTGGTGGCCACGGCTATTACGAATAATTTTTAGAAAAAAACTTTAGATTTGCCTTAATCACTATAAAAGGAAACTTATTGCATCACGGCTGGCGGAAAATAATGCATTTTAATTTTCAATATCGTTAAATAGAATTTCACTTCGCGAATCGATCTACGACAGCCCGCCCGCTGCCGCTCGCCATTCTGTCAACTGTTGTGTTGTTGGTATCCTTGACTTCACACAAACGATTGTAGTCGACTTCGCGGGATAAATAATAAGGCGCGTAGGTACTGAAAGCGCGTAGGTACTGGAATGGAGACAAACCATTCAAATCCTGGGATGTTTTTTAAAATAAAGATAATATACACAAGCCCGCTACACAAACCCTGCGTAGCCAAATAAACCATTTAAAAACGTAGGCTGTTTTTTAAAGTAAAGATAACATACACAAGCCCGCTACACAAACTTTGCGTAGCCAAACAAACCATTCAAAAACGTAGGCTGTTTTTTAAAGTAAAGATAACATACACAAGCCCGCTACACAAACCCTGCGTAGCCAAACAAACCATTCAAAAACGTAGGCTGTTTTTTAAAGTAAAGATAACATACACAAGCCTGCTACACAAACCCTGCGTAGCCAAACAAACCATTCAAAAACGTAGGCTGTTTTTTAAAGTAAAGGTAACATACACAAGCATTATAACCAGTGCCTCAGCAAGACTCTGAAGTGATTCGGATTAGAGGTTCGTTTGCATTATATTATTAATTCTGTTTTTCATAATTACGCGCCCATCATGTATCACGCGAAGTTGCCTACAATCGTATTTAGTTGTGAGGTCAGGGATACCAACAATGACAAAATGGCGGGCGGCAACTGGCAGCGGGCGGGCTGTCGTAGATCGATTCGCGAAGTGAAATTTTATTTAACGATATTGAAAATTAAAATGCATTATTTTCCGCCAGCCGTGATGCAATAAGTTTCCTTTTATAGTGATTAAGGCAAATCTAAAGTTTTTTTCTAAAAATTATTCGTAATAGCCGTGGCCACCAATATCCAAATTTTACCAAAAATTTTTTTAGATAACTTCGCAAACGTCAAATCCGTACAAAAAATAATGACGGCAAAAAAAAAGTTTTATGTGGGAAATTTTTAACTTTGAATCAAAATCGAATATTAATGTACATTTTTCCGTCTTTCCCAACTGAAACCGACGTTTCTTTTGGTAATTAAGTTTAAAAGTTGTTTACTTTTCAAAATCTATGCCCATTAAAAGTGTAGCGGCATACGGCGGCTTGCGGAAATTACCTTTTTTTACATTAGTTCCACACAGGAGGCCCTCAGGAAAATAATTCCCCTCAGGGCCTACGCCATCAGCTGAACAATATTTTTTTACTTAAATTATAAAACCCAGATAATAATCTTAATTAACTCATTTATACCCAGTTACTAGAGAAATATTCTCAGGTCTAACTGGGGAGCTAGTCTTTCTACTAATACATTTATATATAAGTACGTTATTATTTGTTCATACTTAAGAGTAATAAAAGTTCATTCAAAAAATTATATATCAAAAATATTAGATGTTGGAAAATAAATAAAAAATTGAAAAAACATTTTTTTTAAATCGAGTTCATAAGCTCAAAAAAAAAAAGATTAAGCTTCCTTAGGTCTCTTCAGATATTATAGCTCCTTTATATAGTGAACTCATTCAAAATATATTCAGGCTATATAAGGTTTAACCCCTTTTTAGCTCTTTTCCGGGTCACATCTAACTTTAATTTAAAATTTGAGTTGGATGTTCATGAGTTTTTAGACAAAATAAAATAATTTTTATAAACATAATAAAAATATTCTCTTTTGCCACCACGTCATAGGTTTGAAGTAAAAAAAGCTTTTATGTATAAAAACAGTTTTTATTTGCTTATTTCTTTGTGTAAAAGAAAAAATGTTCATATAATATTATTGTAATGCAATAGTAATAAATAATATTAACACCTTAGAGGAATAAAATATTAACACTGAATCATTTAACAGAAGTATTCAAGTAATTTTGTTTACATTGTATAAATTTTTAATTTTTAAATATTAAAAACCTAAAAAAATAAAATTTTTAGTTAGGTAAGATTTTTCTAAGTAACTCATCTATTAACAAAACAAAAAATCAAATCATAATTAGTATATTTTAAACGTTTTTTTCAATTGAAACTTGGATGGTAGTCGATAAATTAATTATTTCAGAACCCTGAGGGCCTTTGCGCCTCCGTACATGGAGCTACTTACAAACTATTCGAGCCTGATGCGCGTAGCACGCACGCCGCTCGTGGGTACCCGCCATACAATTTTGCTGGTGTTCGTACACGGCGCTGCGCGACGGATGTCAGGTTGAAGTCGGTAGCGCGCTAACGACGGTGCTGGTAGCGCGCTACGCGTTGTAGCATTCGTGTCTGCTACTTTCGTTTGACGTTTGACAGAAATGGCGTCTGAACATGAAAGTAATGTTAGATTTGTTCAGGAAGTGAATAAAAATGCGTGTTTACATAACTTTACATTACCAGAATATGCAAGAAAGGATTTAGTGAAGAAGGCATAGATTAATGTTGGAAAAAAAGTCATTTGACATCGTGTTTACTCCACGGCTGCACGTGAAAAATGATCAAGTTCAGTATAATTCGGGTAGTGCCGTGTACGGAAACCAGCTTTAAAAAGTAGTACATCTGCAGGGTACTTGTGGTTGTGTCACAATCACGTAGTTTGTAAGTATCTCCATGAACGGAGGGCCTTTGTATACAGAGAAACTTGCAAGCTACGCGACCATGATGCAACCACAAGTCACCTACCGATATGCTACTCTTTAAAGCTGGTTTACGTACATGGCACTACCCGAATTATACTGAACTTGATTATTTTTTCAAGTTCAGCTGTGGAATTAATACGATATCAAGTGACTCTAGCAACTTCTTTATCTTTACAAGCAAGAAAACAATTTAAAAGAAGATTTTGTGTTTACCTATACAATGAAATAATTACTAATTGGAGGGTATTTGTTGCCATCAAGGATCTGTATGAGAATGATGTCAAATTAACTTTTATTTCCAATCCATGCCTTTTCCGCTAAATCCTTTCTAAGGTCTCGGTAAATTATAGTTACATAAGCATGGATATTTTCCCTCCTCCAGAATAAATTTAACATTCAAATCGTGTTGGGATGTCATCTGTCAAACGAGTAGTAGATGAGAATGCAACTCACGTAGTGTGCTGTCAGCACTTTTAGTAGCTTGCAACTGATGTCAAACCCCTTGTCAACGCATCGCATCATGTACGAACACTAGCAAAATGGTATGGCGGATACTTACGAGCGGAACATATGCCAGGCGCACAAAACTCGAGCTTGTAAGTTTCTCCGTGTATGAATGGCGTAATAAAGTAATAATGAATGTAAAAATTGTCATAACTTACAAGTACATAATATTATTAACCTCATTGAAAATATACAAATATATTAGTGTTTATAAATAAAGTGGAGTAAAACAATTTAATCTTAGTCAAATTCTTGTTCCAAATTGTACGATATGTAGAAGATGATCTTCTTGTTATAAATATTAAATATGTCGTATGTAAATATTAGACTATGGATTCGAAGTCTCTGTTTAAACAACAGTCAAGAATCCAATTTAAAACTTCTTAAACTAAAAAAAAAGTTATAGAGCTACCCTGGTAGGTACTTGATGGGAAATATTAAAGTGTATAATATTCGAGACATGCAATACAATTACTGGTTTTGTTTGATTAAAATAAAAAAAAACTTTGATTTTATTTGGGCACTTTTATAATTCGTATGCCTACGGCACAGTCACGGCAAAGGCAACAGCTTGCGGGAGATGTATGATAATGATTGCATTTTATCTTTGGGGGAAGCAGACATATGTACATTGTTTGTCTGATTTTCAAAGCTACAGATAATGCTGCTCTCTTTCAGAGCTGCAGCATTATTGTGACAAAGTACATAAATTTTATTTGTGACGTTGTCGTGCCATACCAATAGGATTTATAAAATGCCCAATGGGCTAATTTGAAATGCTTTCGTCGTTACTCCACTCCACTGCATTCAAATAAATAATAATTTAAAATCTTGTGGTACCTTACTTTGTACTCTTCGAAAATATAACTTCTATGGCAGACAGTAATTAAACAGCTTAAAAATTAATAGAAAAAAATAATTCAACAAAAATATTTTCGAAATATTAATAATTTATTTCTATTTGCCGCAAAGGACAGAGCTAATTATTTTATGTTATCAAGAAAAAATATGTATACGATACTATCATAATATATTTTTTTGTATTAAAAATTATTACTATTTTGCCACTAGGGGGCAGCAGAACTAAATGCAGTCCAAATCACTATTTATTTTAAATGTGATATTTTTTCAAAATTAATCCACATGCATAAATTAATACACAGCCTAAAAATAATAAAACACTTTTCCTTTTTCCTCCACTCTTGCCGGAGGTTGCTGAATCATAGCTCAAAAACAGAGTCTGCAGTTCACATGCGTTGGAAGTGAAACCTTCAGAAAACTAAAGTAGACAAGAGTGTGGGAGGCTATGAAGCACCGCACAAAGAGGAGACTGATTATATAAGCTCATGCTCTCGCAGGCTAAATCCTAAAGATGTTTGTGTTTGCATCTTTTTAGAGTCACTATTTTTTGTTTCATCGAGTTTCAAATCACAACGGTGCTAAAAAAGTTTTCACTTCAAAAATAAAGCTGAACCAAAAAGCTACTCATTTAAATTTTGATTGTTATTTTGGACAATCGGGATTGCTTTATTTATGAACTAATCCCTCCCCATAGAAATGCTTAGACATTGAAAGTAAAGATTGCTGCCAAACAAGATCAAACCAAACTACGCGACTGTCGCTTATGCAATCCATCGGCGGCTATCGCCGTAAGCAGATTCATGAAGTTTCACTAAAACACACACATTGCGTCAAAATATGCGTGTGATGGTATGGATTGCTTTGTTAAGCATAATTTATCAGTTCAATTCTAAAAAATGATACGACATTAAAAACAATAGAAACGAAATTCCAAAAGCATAAATTTAAATAAGATGCCTATGCTGACGCAATCAGTATCCAGGACGCTAAAGAGTTGAACTTCAGAAGTGCATTGTGACCGAAGTAAATTACTTACTAAGTATCAAAATTATTCCTTAATCAATTTCATTGACCTGACTGAAGTCAGTTGAGTTTAAATGTCTTATGTAATGGCTACAACCGTTTTATTTCATGGCATAGATGTAGATCACACTTCTAGGGGTCTTCTGTTCAGTGATCAAGGCATTCGGTGGCGGTTCTTCAAGGGGGAACTAGGGGTCATCTGTTCAGTGATCAAGGCATTCGGTGGCGGTTCTTTAAGGTCGGACTTAGGGGGTCATCTGTTCAGTAATCAAGGTGGTGGTTCTTCAAGGGGGGACCTAGGGGTCGTTTGTTCAGTGATCAAGGCATTCAGTGGCGGTTCTTCAAAGGGGGATGATGAAGATAATCCCCACCAGATATTTCCGATATCCACCAAAAGAAAAATAGTTGATGCTCAATGTAAAAATTTATTTTGGGTCATTTTCTGCATTGAATTTTGGTGAGATACCAAGGCAACAGGCGACCGCTCCGCACCATGTCTTGAAGCTTACCAGCGACTAGCAGACTAAAATAGCGATGCGAATCGACGTGTCCTTTGATGCATGATGATGATTTCACAGTACGCAGTACATAGCGCACACACGGGGGTATTCCGAGGTGTTTCTTTAAGCATTTCTCTCTCGATCCTAGGCGATATGTAAAATTGCACATGCAAATTTCTTATAGCTCACGGACAAACCAATAAATAAATAAATCTCTTTGTCAGGAATATTACATGGTTTCGGGCGGGAATCAAGTTTGATGATAATCTTGTCAGATGTTGTGTTGTTTTTATTATTATAAACTGGTATTTATCCATATATGTGGATTCAAAGATATTTGGTGTTTGGTCATCTGATTAGGAGAAATTTTATATTATATTTTGCAGGTATGTAATAATAAAAATGTCGGTCTCTACAATAGAAGAATTGCTCGAGTCACCACTGAAGGCATTTATATAAGGGTTTGATTAACCTGTTGAATGTTGGATAGTATTTCGAAATGATATTGGCGCAATCGATTCTGACTTTGTCTTTCAAACAGTTTCTTTATGCATAAGGGTTAAAATTGCATTTAAACAGCGGGCCCGCCGGCGGGCTCGCGACAGATGAGAAGTTAAGCCGTGTAAGCGACGACTAGTGGATTGAATCGGATATAATCCCACTTTAATAATAGTTTTAATTGGCCAGGTACTCATGAGGCGGTGGTTGCCGCCATTGCTCGCTTGTAAAGCACGGCCAGTGATTTTGCAGCCAGATGGATCATGTCTCTCCTGGAAACACCGCTGACTGCTTCGTGCCAGTCGCTGTGATGGGTCTGGAATAAACATAACAGTTAGCTATAGCACCTCAATACAATGTTTTAAATCTTAAACAAACTTGATGACAGGGCAGAAAAACTGTTTGATTGACTCACTAAAAACTGGCAATCGGTGGGCATCATGCAATTTGGACAGATTTTCTGTATGGAATATAAAAAGTTAAAACAACTATTCCCAGCTAGCAACATAATTTAAATCGTAAGCATAAATCTGTATACATTGTTAGCAGCATATTTTAATATTGCAGCCATCAGCCACCAGAGGTACTACCGCTCATGCCTCTGGAGGCCAACGAGGAAACTACTACAGCTGCTACAGTCGGTAAAGAAGGGATTGACTGGACCTACTGGACAACTGCGAGTGTTACAATAGCCAATGGCTGGAAATTCGAACTGAGCAACGTAACCTTGCGGATTATTGAATGTTGTTATTGTAATTTGAACCGTGGAGACAATATATTTCATTACAAAACAATTACTTTTATTGTAGCTAGAGCATCTGTGGCAAGCAGCGTGGATTTGATTTTTATACAAATCTACAATTTTATTCCACTATTGATGAAATTTTGCACGCTTGGCCTTTAAAATAAGAGGAAGATCACTAAGGTCTACATCAAATTTCGAAAAACTCGACTTCAGCTGTATGTTATAATGAAGAGAATATTCATTTATTTTCAATTAGTCAATAAGAAAACACTGTCAATTAAATACATGTAATTTTTTGAAAAAAATATTTAGGTAGATGGTTGATAAATATAATCCAAGAAATTGGGCAGATCCTGTCAATTTTTCTTTTTTATGTGAATACCACATGAGAGTATAAATTATTTTTAATTATTTGTACCTGTAGATTGGCACCCATGTATGATCCAATGGTAACGCAGAAGCCAGATTCTTTGTGTAGATAATTGTCAGGAGTATCACCCCTTGCCGCGGCTATAACGGCCAATGGAACTGGGGTCATCTGGGTATACGACTCTAGGTTTATTCCCCTGTCAGGATCTGTTAGTACCAGGACTCCTAGATCAAACCACCTGCAATGAATCATTTACTTATTGTAGTCTGTCAAGAGTAAAAAATATAAAAAATGGAACTACGAATCTTTTAGGCTGGCAGCACCAATTAAACTGTCAAATATTCTTTTAAAGCGCCACTGAAAATACAGAACACTGAATTCACATTTTAAAAAACATTTTTTGTTCTAAGAAAAAATTAGAGTGTGTAATTCACTCGCGGTAGAAGTGAATCTAGAAAGTCGCTAGATGTCGCCTTCTTTTATTTTGCCTGTTTATTTTAAAGTGGTTTGAAGTTTGGATATTTATTTACAAAAATCAAAATGTTTATTTTTTTGGATTTTGTAGGATTCGAACCTACGTTCTCTGGATTTCTCTGGCCATTGAGATTTGCGATGCACACACGACGCTGCGCTATGGGACGCTCGCGGCGAGGCGCGAATTTACCGCATTATATTAGAACCGAAGACCCGTCATATAATAAATTTTAGTGACGCATTTCCGTTTCATCCAAATTTCAAATCACTAATTGGGCTAAAGAAGTTTCACGGTACCTACTTATGACATAAATTTGAATTTAACATTAGGCTGGCTTTACATTCGTAAGTTTTTTCCCGTAATTCGCTCGTGTAAGCGAATTATGGCCAAATTACCAATGTAAACGACACCAAAAGTCACTTAACGTAATTTAAAGCATGTTACAGAACTTCTTCTTCCGGAAGTTTTTTGACAGGTCTAATCGCGTCCGCGCGAAATTGCAGCCTTCTCACAGCTTATAAAATCAGTTTGATAAGCTGAGGGACTTTTTGTAAGAAATAGTACCAAAATGCGCCGTTGCGAAATGTCAAAAATCAAAAGACATTTGTTTTTATTGGATTTTTTTCCTATAAAACTAGTATTTATTTCCACTTATTTGAGTTTTCTGAAAATGAGCATCCTTCTATTCAATTATCGGTCCAAACCTTTATAATCTCAATATTTCTGTTTTTAAAATTACGTATTTGAATACGAAGTCGGTTGCTGTCGGCAGCTGTCAGGTAGCTGTCATTCGAATAAAATGAAAGAAATCCATTAATTTTCGCCTTTGACGGCAAAAAAGTGCGTGGAGAATTGTTTAATTAAAGCCAAATTCTATTTCAGCACTTTATTTGGTCCTTTTCGACTTTATTGACAAAATCGCGTAAATTTGACAGTAGCAGGTCGTTGTTGAAAGGAAGCCATCTTACCGCAAATAAATTTACAGATGTAAACGGTCGCATGAGCAGTTACACAGGTCGAACTTCCGAAACACTTCCGTGATCATTAATTACCACAAGTCAGATGCAGATGTAAACGCTCCTGGGAGTAACCTGTCAAAATCTTACGTAATCCGTAATTTTTAATTACGAGTGTAAAGCTAGCCTTAGGTAGAAAGGAAGAATCACTAATGGTGAGTTTAGTTGCACTGAATGAGTTAAATATATTCAGATCTAAAATTAGGGACATGATCTAAAGCCCGGGCAAACAAGGTTCTTAAGCTAGTATTAAATAAATGCAAGCAATTTCTAAAGTGTGCCTTATATTTTATTACAATATCGTTATTCTTCATTATGTTAATACAAAATTGCAAAGTTGTAATGAATTGTATAGTTCCTATACACGATAAGTCCACTCGGGTGAAATGTTGGCAAACCATTTGTTTTTCTATTATAACTTTTAAAACTAAAAACCAAGAAAATTATTTATTTCGTGAGATTTTTTGTTGGACTCCCTATGATTAGCACACTGAATAAATAATTTTACAGATTTTTATTTTTAAAAGTTACAATGGAAAAACTAATGGTTCGCCAACATTTTACTCAAGTGGACTTATCGTGGATAGGAACTATACGACTCTAATATACCGTAAAAATGTATATAATATGTAAATCTAATTTTGAGATCAGTGGGTATCTAAATTGCAATGATAATTTTTTTTTTCACTTTTATTTTTAATTTTTTATAAAAATGTATGTTACACAGCTTTACATTACGATTATCATGCAGCAGTAGAAAATGCGAGATGGGAAGGAGAAAAGAAAGAGGAAGGATGGGAATTATCTGGTTATTCAGATTTGATTCTTCTATAGCCAAGGGCGTTTCAATAAACCTTTCTGGGACCAGATCTACATTATTGGGTATGTAAGCAAACACATATAGTCTCCCAAAATTGAATACAAAACAAATAGACAATGTGAAGGATGTTGAAAACCGTTGATATTGATCTGAAGCCTGTAACTAAAATACACCATTATTAAAGATGCCTAACCCAATAATTATTCAGTTAGTTTTGACCTTAACAAAATTTTGTAAAGAATTCTAACATACATATCAGCACAGAGTCAAAAGGTGCATATGTTTATTAACAATCGACGATAGCATCAGTACAGACAAGAAAATAACACATTTATTGATATGTAAATAATGCTCAAAGGAAATGCTTTGAAATAACAGTAAGAGGGTTGAATTAAATCGCTGAAAGGAAATGCTGTAGAAATACTTAGATGAATTGTGAAAATGGTTGACCTTTCGCTGGTGACCTCGATGACGAAGTTCTCCACGGCTACAATAGGCACATTGTTTCCAATTTTAGAGCTGGTGGCCCGCAGTTGACCTATTCGGTCCTTGGCTGCCATGAGCCCTGCAGGGAAGCCCACAGGCTGGGCGGCAACCTTCGAATATTGGCACGGGAAACCTCTAAAAAGCAAAATCATATTTCAGAATTTACTTTCTGGGGAGTCTAGGTTCAGAATTTAATTTGCTGAAATGGGTTCCATGACAAAACAGAAAAGTAAAAAAAAGAACACTAAAGAAAAGTATTAGAATTATGTACTGAACCACCAAAACTTTTAATCCCTCAAGCCTCAACCACATTCTGTCAGTGGGTAAAAACTTTACGCTTTGCATTAAATTTATAATAAAAGGAAAATTTGTGAAATTTTTGGGGTGTTATGCCGTGTTTCGCTACCTCCTTCTTTAGCCTAAACAAAAATACTTTTGGCCGTGAAAACCTAAAAACATACCAAAATTTGTGAAAGTTCCGAAAACTAAAAACTGAAAATAAAAACAAACACATATTTTTTTAGACAAATGTATTATAAACGTTATCATCACCTCACTTTTTGTCGTTTCATGTAAAAATAATTTTAAAAAAATCAAAGCTTCATATATTTTTTTTAAAAAATGCAGTTGGAAACTTTGGTTTCATAAATTCACTTCTTTTGTGGTAAACTTTTAATACATTTTACCCTTTTTGTGGTAAACTTTTAATAACGATTTATATGAAACTACATGAGTTGTTCTGAAAAGCGAACAGATTAATTAGCTTGAGGCGTTATTATCACAGATTATGGAAATTACAATTCATTTCAACTTAATTACTATAAAAAAAAACCTTATATTTTTTTTAATCAGGGGAGATGGAAAGACTTGTACAAAATAGGTTATTAGGTTCTTAGTATGGATTATTTAAATAATTTGTAAGCATTTAGAAACAAAAAAAAACCTGGCCAAGACTGTCATAAAACATGAAATATTGAACTTTGATTGAAAAACCATGGAACTTTAATGTTACGTATGCATTTGCCCAACCACTAATTATGGGAAAGGAACGAAGCAAGTGCAAATGGGGCAAAACGCTGCTTGCGATTGCTTTCTTCCTTTCCCATTGTTCATGGTTAGGCTCACGTCTCGGTTTTCAAATGTATACGCAGCCTAATGCATTTTTTACCATCTCTGGGGAGATAAAAATAGTCATTTCTTATAATAATAATGAAAAAAAGTGTAATAATTTGTATAATCCGTACCTGTTAATGTGCAAAGGTTCAGTTAATATGTATTTACCAAACCTATATTCGGTGGTGTTCTGATTTATCCGTTATCTCTGAAATTAGTTTTTTAAGATTGGCAGGAGCTAAAAAATGGGATCGAACAAGAAGCTCGATGATCGGAGATGGACTCGATATCAAAACGAAAGTCAGTGGCTTGGTCACTTGTTAAGAATGCCATAAGACCAAATTCCATTGGAATTACTGAGTGCCATTCCAAAGGGAAGGCATTCAGTGGCTAGGGGCAAAGTTGGGAGGAGGATGGAGGCCACCAAAGCAGGGCAAAACGGGAACGCCTGGAGGTGCCTTGTCCAGGCGATTGGTACTCGTCCCGGATATGACAAGAGGAAGATGATGAATTGAGATATTTGAGAGAGTTCAACTCAACACATCAACAAAAAAATATAATAAAATAAGTAAGACTAACAACACAGTGGCCTTTCCAAAGACATTCTGGAAGGCCTCACGAACTGGGACCACTTTATCATCTTTGTCTGAAGCCACCAGCACCTCGATGTCTCCTCCAGAATCTGAAACCATACAGTTACATTTATGAATAAGCAAACTTTACTTAATTTAAAAAGTGGATTATGTATTATTATAAGGAGGGCCAAAGCTGTACAATGCCAATGTATTACCATCGGAAGTAAAGATAATTAAATTTAAAAACAGTTTCAGCAATTACAAAAAAAACTAGATAAATAATTTTGGAAATTTTTTTGATTGTGCGTAAAGAAGTATAACAAGATTGTGCGTAACAAAGTCCCGTTTTAAGTCGATCACTTTGTCCTTCGTCTGTCTGTAAATTTGTTTGTATGTTCCGTTTACGTTACCAGATTGTGGCCATTTTGATGGTTCACTAAAGATTCTTTTCTCAAAATGTGAAAATCGTCACATTTATTTGGACTTTCGTATTTCCATTTTTCCAATTTTTTGTTACCTACCTGAAGAGTGTTTGAAAAAAAAATTGTCATTGGGATAGTGACGTTTCTTTGAATAAATTGTGTAATTCCTTACTTGAAATAAGATAAAATCATGAAAATACTTTCTTGGACATGAGATCTACTGTTCACAGAATTACCAGTTTAAAACTAACTACGTAATATTATTCAGTATGAGATTTAGGTTAATATTTATTTATTTATTAATAAACGCCCTTTTTCGGGGCTTTTACAAAATGAACAGTCATTATCAGTAGGATATTATGGTAAACTTGTTCAATTATGACACTTGCAATCAGCTTCTTAAATGAGTGATGCTATTAATTTTTTTGTGTTATATGAAATCAATGCCCAAAGAAAGCACTGCCTTTTCATACAACTATTATGAATGTTTGTGTTCAGACTTTTGCCTGTACCTAAATACTTGTTAATAAACTGCTGTTTTTAATATGGCAACACTGGAGCTTTAGTGTTTTTAATAAATTATAAAGCTCTAAATTCTAAATTCATATCATTTCTCTCACAAAGCTCAAAGCAATACTGATAACCAGCATTGCCTTGTGTAGAAATTTCTCCCTAGATCTAGGGAGAAACAGATCCAGGAAAGAAAAGGAGTTTTGATTAAATCCAGGGAGATTTCAGCATTAGTATAAATTCTATAATTGAATAACATAAACCCCTTTTTTTATAACCGCACACAAATATATCAAAATCTGTAATCATATAAAGAAAACGTCTTGCAAAGTGACTGCCTAAAATCTAGGGAAGTTTTTCGAATTTCAGAGGGCTTTTTTAATGCCTGTGGTTTCTATTTACTCTGCTGATTATAAAATCCTTACAGATGTACTCTTTCATCTGAGGGTCAAGAGTTGTGATCATCGAGTCCACGGAGCTCTTAGCCTTCTCGGCCACCCGGTGCAGCAAGCCCCCGCTGGAAACGGCCCCCTTCATCCAGGTGAACAGCCCACTGCCTGGCATCACATCTCCCAACTCCTCGGCCGCCTCGTGCGCTGACTGCAGGGAGGGTTGCGATGCATCGCCCGTGCTCGGCGTGTTCAGCTCTGAGGTGTCTCCGCTTGCTGGCAGACTCGCCTCCGTGGGGATGCCTTTGCTCGGCGGTATGGCAGGGCTGAAATGGAAAGAAGAAAAAGATTTTTTTTTACATACAAATTTTTTTTACATTGTGTAGGAGGCTGACTGACAATGCAAAGCAACAATTGTAATGCAATTAACAATAATTTTCCCACTTAACCGTTCTTTCCCTTACAATGATAATAATAATATTGTAATCCCAAATTCCAGTAAACTTCCCCCGCTCTTACCCCTCCCCCTCCCTCTTACCCCTAGCCCTGTATTTAACCCATGAACTGTATAAAATTATAACTTCAGTATACTTTAACTCCTGAAGATGTGAGCATCGCTCAGGAAACATGTTGAGTGTATATTAAATAAAAGTGATGTGTACAAAGATATCTGTGTTTTAATAAAAATAAAATAATGCCATCACAAAGTAAAACCCTTAATGAAGAAGTTTTCTTCGAAAAATTAAATTGTAATGCCTTAAAACGGAAAAAAGGGGATTAAAGGGAAAAAAGGGAAATAAAGGGGAAAAAGGGGAAATAAAGGGGAAAAAATATATGAATACCACATAATAGTTCCAACTGCTCGGAGTAAGTTATGGCGTCCTGAACTGGGGTATGTTGTGAAGCTGAGGGAGTACGGGGAGGGGAAACAGAAAGGGGTATTCTGGGGAAGAACTGGAGTATTCAGAATCTGTTCACCAAACATGGCTGAAACCATTTTAAGCAACATTTTGATTCTGATCTTTCTGAGAGTTTATAGACTAGTGAATGAGAGTTTCTGGAATGTGTCGCAAATACACTTCCAGCCTTACTAAAAACATAGTGAATATTTTATTCAGTTGATAATGACTGTGTATGTGAAAACCTTACTAATTAAAAACTGAAAAAACAGTTCATGGAAAGATATATACATTGGTTTTCCAGCCAAAGAGGTAGTTTATCTGTTGTTTAATTAATAATTTCTTAATGAATTTCGGAATTTTTCCAAGGCATTAAGGTTAATTCCTGTTGCAGTGCAAAAAATTCTATTCTAAGTGATATTTTGAGAAAAACTAAAAACATAATATGCATGTTTTGTCTATTATAATTTTTCGAAATTTAAATATTAATTTGAACAACCTTTTTTTAGTGTTCAATCTTATGCAGAATGTTTACCTAAAGGTCGGCTGAAGAAATTCACTGGATTCATTTCTTGGAATTTGCTGGGCTGGTGCGGTTGGCTGAACATTTTGAGCTGCTGCCGTTAGCTCCCTCTGTGGAAGAATTGCTATTTATAAAGAAAACATTGAAACGAAAGAATACATCCTAATCTAATCTTTTTTATGTGGATACCGCACCAGAGTCCCAACTCTTCCTAACCGCCTGGAGCCAATGAGGCTATGGCATCCCCGATTGGGTATATTGTGAGGCTGCAAATGGAAAGGGGAAGGAGATGGGAATGAGGAAGGTGGGTAAGGTACCTGGCTATTCAGATCTGGTCACCAAACATAGCTAAAGCCATTTCAATTTTTTTTCAACCTAATGAAACAATGAAAATAAACAATATTTAAAAAATATTTAGTTCAGTTATGAACTTGTAGATTTGAATCTATTAGCTTGTTTTTTTGAAGTAGGTACTAGACATAAATATTGTTTACTGCAAAGATTTCAAAACAAAGGCTATGTTGAGATTTGAGATAGGTAATGAACAAATATTTTTTGGTAAGTTACTGGTTTATATAGCTAACGTGTTTTTAATATGTAGCTAAACATTTTCGCTAACATTTCTTTGTATAACATTGAAGTACCAGATGTAAACATTATTTACATTGGGTTTAACTGCGGAGATATCCGAGAGACGTAGTTGATTTTTAGCTTAAGCACACTTTTTTCGCCAACCTTGATTAGAGCTTCGGAAGAAGACACTTGTGGAGCCGGGGTTGTAATAAAGTTTGGCAAAGCAGAAGGTGGAGCAACGCTAGAAAGGAGATTTCCAGTGGAGGAAGCAGCTGGTATTTTCGGCTTAGGTGCGTTGGGAATACTCATTTTGTGGCCTTAGTATCAAATAAATTGACTAGAAAATGAATTAACGTGAAAAACCGCTACACATTACACCTAAAAAATAAAGAATAGCGGGAATTATTATCTAATAACTGAAAGAATATCAATGATAACACAATAAACAACACGTATGCAAACAGTATCAAAATGACAGTTCGATCGAGTTAACGAAAAACAAAAAATCTGACTAGATCCTAACCAGAAATGAGTGAATTATTCAGAACCCAAGGAAAAATATTAATTCTAGGTTTTGTTGTGGTTTCTACCTATAACGGAACAAAAGGTACTTTTTTACTCGGAAATCTAAAAGTGCTAGGCTAGAAACCGAACTATGGTAGAAATATGAAAATCTAATTGCAATTTATTAACATTAAAATACATGTGGAATATAATTAACTAATTAAAAATAAACATAACTGAAATAAAATTTGTGGGATAAAATTTTAATCGATGGATGTCGATTGACAAAAAAATCCTACCTACATCACGCGCAACACTTTTGAACGCAAGTGAACGCTAGCCGGTCGTATCATGTCGTTGTCGTTGTCATATTCGTTTTGATTAGAGGAAAATCAAATTGGACAAGAATGGCCGAAGATATGGAGCCTCCCCCTTTGTTTGAGACTGTCAATATTAAAAGAGACGAAGATGAAGATGAAGACGACCTCTTCGCTTCTGCAGTTCAGGTTTGTCCGCTCTTGTAGTTTGTAAAGGCATTTGATCTAGATTTTTGATTGTCATTTTGACAGTTCAAAATGTAATGCATACGTCAATGCATTTTATCGCTATCTTCCTCCCCTATTTGCTAAATATTACTCATTTTGTAGATAATGGTACGGTTCGGATATTTCATCTATCTCTTGTTTCTGCACGAGATACTTTAATCGTCGGCGTAATATAGTTTTTGTCAACGCGTTAAAAAAAGTATGACAATCGGTAATTGGAGGCAATCTTCACTTGAATGGTTCATCCACATATCAAATCATTTTAACTAATATATTTTGATCTGACGAAGACGTAACGCAGTCGCTTTGTAATATTTGCATGCGAAAACAACTATTCCTAACAATAAGATAATTTTTTGGTTTATAATATAATAATGACTGATTTGCAAGAAATTTATCACGATTTATGTTTCCAGGATAACCCTATTTTCAAAGAAGACACAAACGGTTATGATAACATCGATGAGTTCCCTAGCTTAGAAATTTCATCTCCGGTAAATGAGGAAATGGAGACTGTTCATATTAGTAAACGACATTCCGTCAGTAGTCCCATCATGGAAGAGGTAAGGTTATCACATAATATTTTAAATTAGTTTTAGTTTCTGGTTTGTTTTATCCCAGGCTTGAAATGGTTGTCGTTGGCTCTCGGGATACGGTACAAAAGTTGTGTGAACACATTAAGAATGTAAATATGCAATAATGTGGGTTGCTGATACCGTTATTTGTAAACTTTGTTATAATAATTATATTTGTTGAATCCAAGTCATGATACATTATTTTTTTTACATTAGCTCCACACAGAAGGCCTTGGAGGAAAAAAAAAATCCCTCAGGGTCTATGTCATCTTTGGAGATGCTGTGTGGAGGATCTTTTTAGGGAAAGGAATGAGAGGAAGTTCTAGGAAGGAAAAAAGGCTAGGAATCTGGGAGTCAATGTGTCCAGGAGTACCTATAAATACATCCCTCTCTTGGTTCAAGGCAATGGGTCGAGAGAGTCCGGCTGGAGGGTTCAAAATGTTTCCCTCAATCGGTCTCCGATCCGGCCCGCCATGAAGAATGTGCTAAGCGATGGGTCAAGAGAGTCCAGCTGGAGAGTTCAAAAGGTCTCCCTCAATCAGTCTCTCTCGATCCGGCCCACGCAGCAGGTGGGCAAACGTATCTGCCACCAAGACCTAGGCAACCCTCAAGCTATGAACCCGGGCATCCCTGATAAGTCACCAAACGTAGTGAACCACTTGGGGTGATCTATGGGAGGGGTGTTGATTATCCAATAAATGGTTCCCTGATTTTTCACTTTTTTATTAAGGTCACGACGGAGCGTGGAAACAATATAGAGATCACAGTAACAGAGCCGCAGAAGGTTGGCGAGGGTATGAGCTCGTACGTAGCGTACAGAGTCCTCACCAAGACCAACATGCCCATATTCAACAAGCACGACTTCACCGTGTCGCGGCGCTTCAGCGACTTCCTGGGCCTGCACGACAAGCTGACGGAGAAGTACCTCCGAGCGGGAAGGATCATACCACCTGCGCCGGAGAAGAGTGTAATCGGTTAGTAACTTACTGTTGATTAATAGTAAATAACTTATTGTTAAAAACAGAACATTGAAGAAAGATTATGAAAAAACTCATCTTACATAACCAAACTATTTTATCATGATTTGTCACTGTTCTATTTTATCATGATTTGTCACTGTTCTATTTTATCATGATTTGTCACTGTTCTATTTTATCCGGTTATCATTACCATTGAAATAATTCCGGTTACCATTACTATTGAAATAATAAAGTGTTTTTATTTAATTTATTTATCTTGATAAATTGGTATATATGTAACTAAAGTGCTAATTTCTGACAATACGGAAGATCTACATTCTCTCACGTCTAAAATGAACAAAGTATGTACGCAGAATGAGTTAATGTATGTAATTGATATGAATCGAAATAAAAATCTAGTCTCCTTCAAAGGAAGCAATCTTCTGAACAGATCTTCCTGTCACGTTCGGTGTAACTCTCAGGTACGGGGTCTCCATCTACGTCAGGGTAATTAGCCTCTGAGAAACTTTCTACTGTACAGGGCCCGCAGATACTTTAATACCACATAACTGCTAAACCTGTACAAATAACAAGTGGGCCCCATGGTTGAATTTGGCAGCCACCTCTGGTCTGGAGCCCCAAAACCTGAAAAAACCCTTGATTCTGTGCGGAAACGGGCGGTCTGATAGATTCTCCTGTCTTAACAAACGGATTGAAATCTTTAGAGCACAGGCTTCGGGTGGGAATAATGTTCTCGTTTTACCGGTATTTCAAAGGAAGATGCTCCGAGGAACTAGCATCATTGATTCCTTCGGCACCGGTGCATAGTTGGGAAGC
Organism: Glyphotaelius pellucidus; assembly: GCA_936435175.1. Lineage (NCBI taxonomy): Eukaryota > Metazoa > Arthropoda > Insecta > Trichoptera > Limnephilidae > Glyphotaelius > Glyphotaelius pellucidus. Next base: position 19,657,659 of record OW386553.1, read on the forward strand.
ATGCCAAATGCGCGCCTAACATTTGGATACAGTTGACATTTGTCACATGAGAACAGGTCGATTCTACGACTCATACAACATAGGTCTCTTTAAGACCCGGGTTCACTCCTCACTCCTTTCTTTCCACAAAAAGACCCTTCATACATCCTCCCCAAAGGTGACAGGAGGGTAATTATTTTCCTCAAGGCCTTCTTTGTAGAGTTGAAGTAAAAAAAATGTAAATCCGAAGTCATAAATGAAAGAGATAGTATGAGAAAACAAAGTGCAATATAATCAATCAACATATGTTAGAAGAAAGAGTACTACAATGTGCGTGCCACTAAAACTCCGAAACGTGTCATGGTACGATCAAGGGAGTTATATGGGTAGCCTTCTACCCCCCATCCACGAAGAAGGTTCCCGTTTTTACCTCGAAGATATAAGGGCTGGAAGTTTCGCCCTCTAGAAATATCTAGAACAGTCCAGAACACTCAACAGTATTCGAGAGCATTCTGCAACATTCCAGAACATTCCGGAACATTCTGGAATGTTGTGGAATATTCCGGAATGGTCTGGAATGTTTGGGAACATCCAGATCATCGTGGAACATTCCAAAACACTCTCGAACATTGTGGACCATCCAACACAGGAAACTTCATTAATGGAGTACTGAACGCAGTTGGCAAAAATTTGATTTGCCCTAATTGGTGAAGCTAAGCAGTCCAAAATGGAGTGCTGATACCAACTCTGATGTATGACAGTGAGGCATGGAACTGTAAGAGGAAGGATGAAAGCAGACGGAATGCTGTAAAAATGAGATCCCTGAAGATAGTCTGAACATGTGGAGCACATAAACGAAGAAAGGAGAAAATAAGTTATAGGAATATCCATTTAATTGTAAACAAGACGTCTTTTTGTAGATTCTCTACATTTTTCAATATTGTTCAATAACTAATTGAACTTTCTGGCATCAATTTCCTTATTTTATTCGATTAATTCTCTTTTGTATTGTTATTAATAGATTTCCCTAAAATGGTTTTAATCAAATTTACCTTTAACATAGAAAAAGTTTCTCTAGAAAGAATAATATTATCTAATCCTGTTTCAGCGGTTCTCAACAATTTCTTAAATGCATGTCACCCGAATCAATGCGGTTATAAAATCTTATCAGCTTAAAAATTCAAAATTTCGTTGTTTTGGAAAATAGCTGAAATGTCAGCATTCTGCTAATAGTCCCTCGGACCTCGGGATTGTTTTGTCGGAAGGTATCCGTGAACTAAAAACTGTTTTTTGAAATTCTGTATAAACATAATTTATGAAATATAATTTTTTTTATGGAAGTATAAAAAAGTTTAAAAATGGCCCACCTTACGTTTTTTCTAAATTTAGCGATAACGAAAAAAAAAACACATTTTCTTAATTCTCAAAAATTAATAAATTTTTTTCAAATTGCTCTCCGAAACTTTATGACAATAAAAGTAATATAGTGTTCATTTTAATTATTTTATGGTTAACTTTTAGATTTTAATATAAAGCGTGATGTTTTCTGTTTCTAACACCTTTTAGATCATATTTCTAACCTTGATGGTAAGGGAGACACAACGATTTCTGAGACCTATATGAACATTGAAACGAAAAGTTAAAAATGAAAAGTGAACAAATTAGATAGGATTTTATATTTTCACGGATAAAAGAATTTTTTATTATTTGTTTTTGGGGTTTTATGCCGTGTTGCTCTACCTCCTTCTTTAGCCAACGTTTCGGACAGCGTTATAGCGTCCATCATCAGGGCAGATGTGCATCACACATCTGCCCTGATGATGGACAATCTCCTAAACGTTGGCTAAAGAAGGCGGTAGCGCAACACGGCATTACACCCGAAAAACAAATATGTAATGAAAAAAAAGTGAACAAATTAGCCTGAAGGGTTACGCAACCATGCTTGCTGATATAGGAACAGATCCTATTTTTTCAATGGAAATACTTTAATTGCATAAAATATTCAAACAACACCAGATGCGCATGCATTATTGGCTGAGAACTCTAGGAAATGTGATTCATTAATTTCTATTAGCTGTTTGCTGAATCATTTTTGTCAGAATTGATTTAATTATTATATCTTTTATCAGATAACACATACATAATTGTAAAGTTCATTGGTATTTTTTTAATGATTCTAAGAAAATAACACACAAATAATAATATTTTGGGTAACGGCATGCTACCAGCTAATAAAGGAAAATGTAGTAATTCATTTGAACGATATTTCACTTGGTTACTTGAAATATTATTAAATTTCTAAGTTATTTTAAAACTTCTTAACACTGTACGAAAAGGTGCATTATGTAAACACGGAAAAAAGTTGATGTGTTTTCCACTAACGAATTTCATTATTCTACAAATGTTGAATTTCATAAATATGAAATATTTATCATTCTTGCTATGCGTCCAATGTTTTTATTTGAAAACAACAAACCCGCTGAGTGTCTGACCTAATAAAGTATTGGCTATTATCAAATCCGATGACCACTCGGTAGAGATGGGCGTTTCCATTATTTTAGGAAAACAGCTAAAATATTTCTGTTTCAAATAAGCTATTTCATAAAGCTACTTAAAAATAACTAAATTCTTACCTATATAATATATATATTTTTTTGTATTATGAGGACCTAATATAAATAATAAACTAGGTACACATATTTAATTTTTTCTTTGTTTTCCTTAATCGTCCCTAATTACCCAATATAATGAATACATATTCTTTGATTCTTATATTATGTACGATTTAATTATCACTGGTTTCTCACATTTCACAAATCGCCATATTAAACAAATAGTTCTTTTATGTACGGTGTTGTTGTTATTAGCGATAATCATGGAATCCTTTTTATTCTTGCGATTAATTTGTTACAAAACATTCATTGAAAAGGACACCCATTGTGAGGTTACATGCGTATACATCAGGAATGGGGAACCTGCGGAAAAAAGCCGTGCGCATTTTTGGTGCGGCCCGCAAGCTGTTTTGGTGCGTCATGCTGAAAGAACCGCAAAACAAATTGATTTAGGAGGTGGGAATGGTTTTTTTCACGGTGTGTCAGGTACATTTTTAAATTAGTTAAAAAAATAGATAAATAAATATATAAAATGATTTTTGAAAACCTTTGTGGAGGGCTGTAAATGTGCGAATGTAATGTAATAATAATAAATCTTTAATTGATGAAATTTGCAACATTTATAACTAAGAAAATACATGTTTAGTGTAGTTTACAATATTTCAATATCTTTGTTTACAATGGTTTATAGATTACATTAGTTCAAATAGTTAACAAACATAAAGAAAATTAATATATATATGAACAGTAGGTTAAAGGTGTATTTAAGAATGAGTGAGGTTTCTCAATTCAGTTTTAAAATTTAAGTTGCGTGTACTATGCTCTGCAACAACTGAGGAAAATGATTTTCAAGTTCTGATAGTTTTGAATCTGGGGAAACGCCCACACACTTCACACTCAAGCTAAAACCAATTTGTTTTCTAAATGCCAAATGAATTTCATTCTAAAGTTCTGAGTCTAAAATTCTAATATGCTGAAAAATTCTGTGGAAAACCATTTGCTTGCGTGGAACCATAATTGAAGCTTCGCATACTAAAGTTAAAACCTGTTTTGTGTTCAGAAAGGAATGATAAAATTTCAGTTGTGGGTTCATCTGCAGACCCATTATGAAGGAAACCGATCTCGAGTTCCATTCAAAGAACCATTCAAAGCCGCAGACTATGTGCTGCCAGAATCGAATATGAGATAAGCTTTAAATTTGAGTTGCACACCACGTGCTGCAAAATTCGGAGGAAAACCATTTGCTTGTTCAACTATTATTTAAATTTGTGGACTCTTACGCAGATTCACTCTTGAGTTAAAACCAGTCTTGTGTTCTAAATTTAACATAAAAATTCGAGATGCGAACTCCTCTGACACCTATTTTCGATATCTGAGTGCAATTATAAATTTTTTTTGCGCCCCGCGGGTAATACTACAAAAATTCAAATGGACCCCGACGGTAAAAAGGATCCCCACCTCTGATTTAAATAATAATTACATTAAGTTTATCACTTATTTAAGTCAGCTATGGGTAAAATTTCTTCTTCAATTCAAAGAGCTATTTTATGAGTAGTTCCAAAATATCTGCTAGGTGGAAGGCAGTCCTCCTGTTTATTTATGACAAACAGATATAATATTTTCGTTGAACATTATGATATTTACCTCTTATTCCATCAAAATGTCCAGATGACTCCAAGCCAAATATTTCTTTAGTAATATAATGTGGTAGATCCTATGTGACACCATCTGTGGGAAATAATCTCTGACACTGGAAGTAAGCAATTTTTTTATTTATTTATTTTTTTTGTTATAAAAATACAAAAACAGTACAAGGAAGCTTTTGACTGTCCAACTAGGAAGGACTCCCGTTCTAGGACAGTCAAATTGATAAGTTTCGAATATATTAGGTACATGAAGATTAATATATGTAGTGTTAAGTAAGATTGAAAAATTACATTTATCTAATTATAACAGATTTATAATTAGTTAAGCATCGAATATAAAACGTATAGTGTTTTCGAATTTCGAATGAAATAAAAACAGTAAAGGCAAAGAAATTAAACATTTGGGTAACAAAAGAAATATAGTAAATAAAAGTACGTACACAATAAAAACAGTAAAGGAAAAGAAAATAAAAGCAGTAAAGGAAGAAAATAAAAACAGTAAGGGAAAAGAAATAACATTTGGGAAATAAAAGAAATATAAGGCGCTCGTAAGACATAATTATCTACTGAACCAGTAACAATTTTGTTATTTTTGAATACTAAAAAAAAAACAGTATACAAAAGAAACAGAAGAGGAAAATAAAATAAAAATTTTGGAAACAAAGAGATACATACCATTAACCATTTTAGTATTATTGGATACAATCAAAACAGCAAAGAAAATCAGCATGAAAACGGTAAAGAAAAGAAGATTAAAATTTTTAAAATTTTGGGAACACAAGAGATGTACAGGGTGCTCGTAATATATAATTCGCAATGAACCACAAGTTTATTATAATTATATATATATATTTTTTTTTGTCCAGGAATGACCAAGATCAAGATGTCCAATCAGTCATCCGACGGCTCGGGAGTTTCTCCGGGAGGATCCGGCAGCTCAGAGTTTGTGGAGAGACGTCGGGCTTCCTTGGAGAGATATCTGAACCGCACCGCACAGCATCCCGTCCTATGCATTGACCCTGACTTCAGACAGTTTCTTGAATCGGGTTAGTAAATCAACATTAATATTTTGACTCATCATTTTAGTGCACATGCAAGTTAGGTAGTGCGAAGAGCAGTTATGAAAACCAGTCAGCCAATTAACCTTCAGTGAGATATCCGCGACAGCTTAATAATCATATAAAAGCTGTTTTAGATATTCTACGATTAGTAAGCCGTATTATTTTTTCATAATTATGTTTCTTGGTACTTTGTTTTGGTCAAAGGTTTGAGTGACAATTGACTGTGAGCAGCAAGATTCGTAGATCACCTTACTCCCTATCAGGAATTTTACTTTCATGGAAGCATAATACAAAAAAAAAAACATATTTTGCTTCTATGATAGTTAAATTCCTTCTTCTTAGTTACTTACTTACTAAAACAGTTTATATGTGTGAACAACACCAACAAAACCAACAACTTGTTTCCAAGGTAGTCCGAATCTTTGTACTATGTTCAAAAACAACTCGATGCACTCGAATTTGCACTAATTAATATAAACCGCACTTGAATTTGCACCACACAATTGATACAAACCGCACTTGAATTTGCACTATTTAATATAAACCGCACTTGTATTTGCAAAATAAACTGTACTTGAATTTGCACTAATTAACATAAACCACACTTGAATTTGAACTAATTAATTATAGGTATGCATAAGAAACTGGAAGGAGACATCAGGAGACCGTGATATGATACATTTTGTATTTTAAGTTTGTTTGACGTGCATTTTGGCTTTCCAAGCAGGCATTCAAATAAAACAATATATAAATATTCTTACTTCCAAAGGGAACCATTATGATAATTATTTTATTAAAAAAATGAATTAAATTAACATGCTTTATCCCTACAGAAATGGACCTACCAAAAGCCACCAGCACTTCGGCCCTCAGTGGCGCCGGTGTCTTAAGATTGTTCAACAAAGTTGGCGAGACAGTCAACAAGATAACCTACAAAATGGACGAAACAGACTCTGTGAGTATCATACATTGAAAGATTTTTTCATATTAGCGATGAATGTTAGCCATGTGTGGAAATAAATTAAATGTTAGGTTGAAATGATCCCTAGCTTTCAGTGTTTATATTTATATAAAGTCGTTTTTAATTCCTTTGACTTGCCCTATAATATTTAAGTTCTCTATCCGCAAACATGAGACTTTAAGCCCCATTCAACAGAGAGCAAAACTTTCGCCGCAGTTTTTTTTGTTGTGGTAGTTGATGTTCAGTAATTCACATCTCATAGAACCATCCGATCAAATATTATAGTTTTCTTTTAAAATTTGAGCCATTCACATTTAATTTTAATGATTTTCTGTAGATTAAAGATGAAGTTTTAATAATGAACAGTCATCAGGTGAAGTTGGTTGCCAACTCTGTCTGTAGCTAGAGTCAAAAGTTTTGAAGACTTTTGTAAATGGGGTTTTACAGGCGCTAAGTTATTGATATTTTTCATAGATTTGTCATGAATTATCTTGGAGAACTACTGATTTTTAATATTCTTAAAATTCCAATTAGTTTCTGATAAAACTATGAAAACAAACTTAGTTTGTTCTTGCAATAAAACAAATTTGTTGATAGAGTCTTTACATGGGGCACTTATTTTTTTAAAACTTTTTTGAAATAAATGTTTTAATTTACACCACAACAAACGTACAAGTTGCGTTGAAATCTCGTAACAAATTATTTCTAGTGCTCCTTGTTTTATAATAAAATTTATGTCTTAACGGGTTCACCGCTAACTCTAATTTATGTAATCTTCCAATAACTTCCTTACAGACAGCCAAAAAAAATATGTTGGAATCATAACGCTTGACTAAAATAATCATTGTTACGCAAATCTAATTAGGCGATGAGTTTTGATTATGAAAAAGAACATTCTTACTGGAATGGTAATTATTATTATATTATGAAAGGCAAATTGGCTTATCAGCTTTCTAAAATATTCACTGCTACAGCTCTATCTTTGTGACTGTCCATGTTGTATGTTGTATTCACGGATAATTTTATTTTTCATAATTCAACGTAAGCAGAGGGATGGCAAGGTAGGGATCTTTACCAAGCCACAATTGATTTTTTTAGTACTTAGTTTGTTTCAAACTGTCCACATTTTATTTTCAATGATAGGCACAATGTAAATAGCATTCAGTTTTAATGCTTGGTTTTAATGTGTTTATGACTTGCGGAAATTGGTATAGAATATGTTAGATTGGGACTTCTGGTAAGCTGTCCAGTTGAATGATGATACGCTTAGAATCGCCACATCGGAGAGATCTCCGATATTAATACACTCAAATGCATATTGAGTTTTTTGGAAATAAATTATTGTAAGATTATACTTAAGGAAAACGACATTAACAAAATATCTATTACATATGTAATTAATATCTTTATTAACCCTCCGCCTGTCGCGGCTTTTTTTTAATGCGAGGAGTTGCGTGGGGTCGCCAAGGATGCCAAAAATAAATGTGATTAAATTATTTTCACAGCACACATTTTATGTGTTATTTTAACTGATTATAGTCAGCTAACAGGGGCTGCATTGAAATAAAAAGAAACAATTAAAAATTAGATATTTTTTATTATTAATATAAAAGCTTAAAAATCAACAAGGAACATTTTTTAAAATAATTTTGAGTCATACTTATTTTAATAGTAAACTTTTAATAAAATCTAAACAAGCTCTACCAAACTTATAACTATTTGAGATCGATACAGACTTATTATTATTACAAAAAAGAAATCGACAAAATACAATGAAAAAACATATAAACTTGGTTTTTCATTGTATTTTGTTGATTTTTGTTGAGTCTCACGCCGAAACACATGTCGGTATCTCACAATTCACATGCACAGACTGAATGTCGTCGGCGCTAGCGTCAAGTATAGTCCCTTTTGGGAAGCTACCTAAAGTAAGGATTCAGTGGGAACATTTAAAATGTACATAATTAGCATTTCTGTAAAGCCTAGGTTTTTACCCCACGCGACGGGTCGAGGGTTAACATCCGGGTCAGATTGCACGCATCACAGAAATAAATGTGTTAACTAAAATATAAAATAAAATTATATCTTTTCACTCATTCATGTAATATTTAGCACAAAACAAATTCTATTGCAAAGTGTTTCTGTTTAAATAACTCATTTTGGGATGGGTTATATGGGTTCCAAATTAGGCTACTTTTTAAATTTTATTTTACAAATAACTGAAAAAAAAAAAAAAATTTCCTAAGCATACCTACAGCAAACCTTATAGATGGTTTTACTGTACACAACATACAGAAAAGACAGATGAAACATAAATTTGCAAGTTGTATGATCAAATATAAAGGCAATTTTATGTATTCTATATCGATGGTTTCATGTTTTGTATTAATCTTTGTGTAAATTTGTTGTTGTCTGAATGTTTTTATGACTAGAATTTGATCACTTCATAAAAAGCTGTATTTTTTAAACTTTTTTTAAAGCTGAAATTTTGTTAGTTTCTGCAATATTCATCTTAGAAGATTGCATGAATTCAGTAGGAAATTTTATTGAAAACAAATCAAGCACTTTTAATTTATTTTTATATGACTTACGGTTTGTTTAAATTAAAGTAAAACTGTGTATTGATTGGCATTTATTAATTTAGAATTATTTGTTAGAGCATGTTTAGTTTATTAATCATTCATGTTTTCAAATGATACGTATATATTATAAGTGAACACATTAATTTAATTTTTTTATGAAATAATTAATTTCTATTTCAATAATTAAATTATTACAGTTTAACAAAAGATGTTAGATTTTCTGTATCTATTATTTTATTACTGTATGAATATATTTTAGCTTGTCTTTTGCAAGGGATCAGTGTAAAACAACAGAGAAAAATATATTAGTTTGTCTTCTGCAAGAGATCAGTGTAATATGACAGAGAAAAATATATTAATTTTTATTCTGCAAGAAATCTGTGTAATTATGACAGAGAAAATATATTAGCTTGTCTTCTGAAAGAGATCAGTGTAATACAACATAGAACAATATATTAGCTTGTCTTCTGCAAGAGATCAGTGAGATACAACATAGAAAAATATATTAGCTTGTCTTCTGCAAGAGATCAGTATAATACAACATAGAAAAATATATTAGCTTTTCTTCTGCAAGAGATCAGTGTAATTAATACAACATAGAACAATATTAGCTTGTCTTCTGCAAGAGATCTCTCGAGATCGAGATCAAGAGATCTCTTGCAGAAGACAAGCTAATATTGTTCTATGTTGTATTACACTGATCTCTTGCAGAAGAAAAGCTAATATATTTTTCTATGTTGTATTATACTGATACAACATAGAAAAAAAAAAATGTATATATATATTTTTTTAAATTTTGCCGGCAACCCGGGCGTTTATTGAAATAAAATATCGTTTACAAACAAGTAAGTAACCTGCCTCACTAGACAATGTCTGCTCATATTAGCTTGTCTTCTGCAAGAGATCAGTGTAATACAACAGAAAAAAAAATTAGTTTGTCTTCTGCAAGAGATCAGTGTAATACGACAGAGAAAAATATATCAGTTTGTCTTCTGCAAGAGATCAGTGAAATATGTCAGAGAAAGTATATTATCTTGTCTTCTCCAAGAGATCATTGTCTGTAATTCAATAGAGAAAACATATTAGCTTGTTTTTTCTGCAAGAGATCAGTGTAATACGATAAAAATAATATCAATATTGGTAGTTCCAGAGGTTTTGCATTTGCTGTTTTTTTTTTACTTAAATAATCATTCTAACATTTCAATCAATAACACTTTGTTAACATCGATATTTCCAAATATCCATATTCACCCACTGTAGTTAGGGTGAATTGTACTTGATATTAAATAAGGATTACATAATAGAGAATACATTAACAAATAATAGTACATTTCAGTAAATCACTGTTATCATGCCGTTTTAGCAACTAGGGCAGGGAGCATAGCTTTCCTTTTCCATTGTCCATCTTGCGCTACTTGGGTCAATTTGTAGGCCCAGTCTTTTATAAGAGTTGGCGAGATAGACATCTAAAATTTGAATATAGGAAGGCTGTGAGAGGTGTAAAAAAAATGAAATTAATTAAATAATAATGAAATTAATCAAACTTACCACTTGAGGATTTGCTCTCATGAACCAACAATCGTAATGTATGAAAAATGATCAATCACTCAAATTATCCCAATATTAATTATTTTCTTGTAGATACTGTAATATCAAATCATTATTTTTATATTCATAAAATAATTTAATTTAATCACAATTTACAAAGAAAATTAAAAAAGATTCCCTTTAAAAACATTGTCGGTAAAGGAATCTATTGGCACGTATTATTATGATCAAATAATTAGTAAAAATTATGTACATATTGTCAAAATTAATTTTGAAACCAAAATATTTATACTTTATTAAGTTCACTTAATTTGGTTTTTACAAGGTGGATAAGTTTCACAAAATACCAGAATACTGCGTAAAATTTTCTATTGTATAATGTGTCAGATAATAAATACATCTGTATGCGCGTGTTTAGCATGAAATATTCTCTAGTATCTTAATTCAATTCTATATTCTAACTCAATTCTGAGAACTGATATAAATTATTAGTATTTTAAAACCATGTAAAAAAACCGGGTAAAAACGGAATTAACTTTATGTATATTTAATTTAGAATCTTGGAGCTACACCCTGCCTGCATTCAATTCTTCTAGCGATTGATTAACAATGGTACGAGCTTCAAAAACTCACGTTGGTATTACGTCCCCAGTGGTTCGAGGAGCGCTGCGGCATGGTGGACGCCCTGGACGCCGCCTTGCGCCGCCTTCACGGTGCCGCGGAAGCCCTGGCTGGCGGGCGCCGCGAGCTGGCCACACTGGCCGGGGGCTCTGCCAGGTCCGCGGCTGCGCTGTCCGGCGCCGAAGAACATGCTGCACTGGCACGGGCGCTGTCGCAACTGGCCGATGTCCAGGAAAAGGTAATGAAGCATGTATAATTTATATGCATTGATAGATAATCAGTTTTACCCTGGTGAAGGAGCACTTTTCAAAATCGAAACTTTGCTTGAAATGGCTTAACCTGTTGAATGTCGGGCGTATTTCGAAAAACTGCGCAGATTTTACCTTGTTGCTTTCTGGTTTAAATATCCGTATAAAAACAAAGGAATTGCTTTTTTTGCGTTTGTTTTCTGTTTACCAGATAATATATCTTATTATTCATGTATATTACGTGGTAATATTGTAAGAGTTTTTTTCCAGAGTAGCTAACTAACTAAAAAAAAAAGATAAAAAAATCTCCCATTTTGGAAATAATTGTCAAAAAATATAATCACTCAAATATAAACTGATTTAATTATTTCTTTCAAATCTGAATACATACCCAACGTAAAAAACACAACTCTAAGGAGTTAGCTACTAAATAAACACTTTTATACGCATTTGAAAATGTAAAACTTCGATTTTTTCGCCTTTGACCCGCAGTCATAGAAAATTAATTTTAAAATATTCTAGAGTAGCTAGATTGAAACTATCGGTTACGTCTGATCTTGTCCTTCATACAGTTTATTTATACATAAGTGTTAAAATCGTATTTAAAAAAAAAAGCTAAAAAATTTTTGTGGCCGCAAGCGGGCTTCCAGCAAATGACAGGTTAAGCTGTGCTTAGTGTCCTGATCTGAATAACAAGGTACTTCCCCACCTTCCTCTTTCCATCTCCTTTCCATCCCCGCTCCCTTCAGTCTTGCCACACACCCCAATTCGGAATGCCATATTCCCACTGGCTCCGAGCAGTTTTAACTCCGTTTAACAATAGTGAACCCCTTCTCACCGGTGTCACCATTGGCCACTCACAGGTTGATCCTAAAGGCAGAAAATAAAATAATCTCTGCTGACGCTCGTCAATAGTCATCAAGAACATACTAGCTAGGAACATACTGCCTTCACATATCTTTTTAAGCTGTGGTGGTTGAGCCTTGTGCACTTTTGATTTCTTCCATTTTACCTACAGAAATTGAAATAACTATAGAAAGTAGAAGAATGTAGAAAAAATTTACATTTATGCATACTCTTAATTAAGGCCTCTGCCATATTCTGTCAGATGGTTATGGTTGAGTGTTTCCGCTTTGCAATAAAATCCAAATAAATGGAACATTTCTGAATGTATCCGAAAACTAAAAACTGTTTTTGAAAGGTGATGAAATATGCTTTAAAATTTTATTATTAGAAATATAAAATTGCTACATAAGATCAGTTGTAACAAGGTCTGTGCACCCTTTTATACACACTATATTTATGGTCTCGGTGTGTGGCACCTCTAGTACTTGCTCACTGACAGTTGGGCATTGGTCAGATTGCCAGCCCTACAATATTTTGGAATGGAACTGTTGCCGATCCTGCAGGCAGATTGAAATGAGCAGAAAGCTTTTCTCTATCTTTTGTGAGATCGAGATAGATATCAGGCAAGATCTCCTGTCAGATTTGTGTGATTTTCTACGCCTGTTATTTGCTTTTTCAATGGGCTGATGTCAGAATTTCAGCTGTGAACTGTCACGTGTTTTAGTTTCGGTCGTTTTAAACACGAATTCCTGCAAGTATGCATGATTATTTATTCAATTAACAGCCGTAGAAAATCACACAAATCTGACAGGAGATCTTGCCCGATATCTATTTCGATCTCACAAAAGACAGAGAATAGCTCTTCTGCTCATTTCAATCTGCCTGCAGGATCTTGCCAGATCTATCTCAATAGCTGTCACGTGTTTTAGTTTAGGTCGTTTTACACGAATTCCTGCAAGTATGCATGATTATTTATTCATTTAACCTCTGGTTTGCCGATTGCGCGCCCGGGACGCGCCATAAAAAAAAATAAAAAAATTGAGATGCGATTTTAAACCTTATGTATAAAGAAAATGTATGAAGGTTAAGGTCAAAATCGCTTGGGGCATTCTTGTTCTTGACATAACGGATATAAGGAACACACCTAGCCTCTCAAATAATCATCTTTGCACATATCTATGACTTTCGAAATGACATTTCTGCCGCGATTTGAGCTGTCAAACTTTGAGCGTCGCATGTCATGAAAAGATCGATAAAACTATCAATTTGTCAAATAAACGCAAGTAATATTGTTTGTAAGCATAGTTTATTGTTCAGGGAACGTGTTTCGGTAAATATTATACATGATAGCATAAAATAAATCCGCAAAATATTACGTCAAAGTCAAAACATCGCGAAATTTTCGAGTTTCCTCCCGTGGCATTTAAGAGGTTAACAGCCACAGAAAATCACACAAATCTGACGGGAGATCTTGCCTGATATCTATTTCGATCGAGATAGATATCGGGATAATTGCCATGTTGAGTTACCACAATCCCATTGTGACATTTTGGCGCCCAACGTGGGGCCCGCACCCACGACCCTGAGATTAATAGTCTCATGTTCTACCGACTGGGCTAGCCAAGAATGAACCGCTTCCTTTCAAATCTGCTCATCTGAATCCGCCTGCAGGATCGACAACAGTCCCTTTCCAAAATATTGTAGGGCTGGCAATCTGACCAATGCCCAATAAGGAACTCCAGTGAAAAATATTATGGCTTTAAAAAAATATGTTCGTATAGACCAATAAACGCTGATTCTGAATATTTTAGACTGGTCAGTGGTTGAGTGGGCATCGCGTTTGGGTCCCACCCGGGCGTCCCGTGTTCGATTCCTCGACTGGCTAAGTCCTCCATCACAACACAAGCAACATTTTCGGCTTTCTGTGGTGGTAGTAGGAGATTTTCAAACATTGTTGGGTTATTCGTAACCCGGGAATGTTTGTCTTTCTTTTAAAAAAAAATATAAAAAAAAAAAAATATAAAAATAAGTTGTATTTAATAATATTTAATGTAGAGTTTTAAAAAAAATATTAAAAAGTCCATTTTAAAACAGTTCATTAAAACACCCTGTCAAGTTGGTATTATTGAATTTGTGAGGCGTGACGTCACCGCGTCCATAAAATGCTTCAATGCTGAAATTCAAAATGGCCGCCGATGATCAGCTGATTCCAGTTGCCTACGAAATTCATACTTCGGTTGGTCATGATGATGTCAAACTAGATTCGGTGGTTTTCGGGGATCTTGAAAAATTAAAACTGACATTTATTTTAACTATTAAAACTAACTATAAAAATAAAAATAAATATGCAGTTATTTAAGTTAGAAGGTCATTATTCATTTAAAAAAATAAAAAAAATTGGACTGGAGTTCCTTATTGTCAATAAGCAAGTATTGGAGGTGCCAGACACCGAGAACATAAATATAGTGTGTATTAAATTCACAAAGTTTCATATATTTTTTTCATATTACAGTCAGAACTTTGGTTTTATAGAGGTGTACATTTTAATTTTTCAGTGTTTAACTTTTAGATTTGAATATAAAGCGTGGTGTTTTCTCTTTCTAACGCTGCTTATTTCTCACCATGACAGTAAGGGAGACACAACAATTTCTATGAGACCTATATGAGCGGTTCCCAACAGTGAACAAATTAGCTTGAGGGTTTAAATGTTTGATATTATTCAAAATATATTTTTTTATTTATTTAGTAAAATATTATACAAGTGTATTTCACATATAAATGAATGTGTTTAAATAAAAATGCTGCAATTCCTAAATACATCATCGCACTTTCAGCAGGATTTTTTTTCCACTTCGATAATTTTCAATCATCCTTGAAGAGTATGCCCTTTTATCACCAGATGGTTCATTTTTGAGGATGAAAAACTCAAAAAAATTGGAAGTAAAAAGATAATTACAGGCGATAATAATAATTACTGATAAATTACTGCTGTGCTTGATTGTCTAACGACAACTAATAAGAACTGATAACAAGTACTGAGTACTGACTTTGTTTTTGCTTTAAGGTAATAAGTACTGATTTTGTTTTTGCTTTCAGGTTGAAAATCTTCACAATGAGCAATCCAACACAGACTTCTATGTCCTTTGTGAACTTCTGAAGGATTACATTGGTCTTCTGGGAGCCATTAAGGATGTGTTCCACGAACGTGTTAAGGTATGAATTTTTTCTTTCCAATACATTCATTCAGTCATACATTTAAATGGCAGTCCGCTAAATTTATTTGTTGAATTTAAGTAGACTCTTTTAAGATCACTTTATTTTAACTCGTTTTTTTATATAATTTTACAATCTTACGAAAATTATAATCTAAACACAGACAAAGGGCCGTTTACTTGTGGATTGGGATGAGGAAAAAATGCTAGTGGTGAGTCCGAAAACGACAAACACGTTTGCACAACACGTTTGGAATTTAAAAATGCCCAAACAGTTATTTATAATCCGGACTAACAGTTTGTCCGTTTTGTCGACTCTTCTATCTTATATCACAAAAGCGCGAGAGTGAATGAGACAGAAAACAGAACCGCTCCAAACGAAAAACATTATCTTACCCTCTCGCACTAACATCGTAATAATATGTGAGAGTGAGATAGATATGTTGCAGGAGAAAAACAGTACCTCATCAATAAAAAATAGTATCTTACCCTCTCGCACTAACGCCTTAACATTATGTGTGAGTGAGAAGAGGCAGTAGAGGTACCTGTTATTTTAGGAAATAACATTAGCTTAACGTTTCACACTGAAGGGGCATACTGGCAAAGAGCGAGAAGGCAACCTGTTATTTTTAAACAGGTTGAAAAATTGAAATCAAATAATGCAAAGGTATTCCGCTGTTTTCTGTTATCTCTTCTGTTCTCAGAACAGTAGAGGCAACTGTTATTTTAAGGAAATAACATTATTAATGAAATAAAAATTTGTTATGTTTCCAAGAGCTCTTAATTACATATCAGGGTAAACATGGTAAATGAATAATGTTCTGATAAATGAATTCGGCCGCTTTGAAAAATATTTTAAAATACCATTCACATAATGTAATTTTAATGGCAATAGTCAGGGCCAGGGTTTTATTGCTATGGACATATACAGATTCTGGATACACCCCCAGAAACGCTACTGCTAAACTTGTTAACAGTAACAGTGCTAACTGCTATTTCATACAACTGCCTTAAAAATAACCTGTTTTTTTCCAACAGTTGGGGAAAACTGTTGGCGTTTTACAAATAACAGCTCGTTTTCGTTTTTAAAAAAGAACAGAAACGCCCACCTCTAAAAAATGTCATGAAATATGAGCTGTTAAGAATTAGCCAAGCTGCACGGTGTTGCCGGTTATCGGATAATAATGTGGAAAGTGTAAAAATGTTTTATACAATTTGTTACGGTGCTTGGCTACAGGGCTGAAGGCTAAAGAAGAAAGAGGGAGATATAAACAAAATGTGTACTCTAATGGATTTGGCTCATTTGGGTTTTGTATTGATATCGCAACCAGAGTTGAGTTGAATACAGTACTTGTGCAGATGCATTGCTTTCATACAGCATGTTTCAAACTTGAAATCGACTTCGACTTCAGAAAAGAAAATTTCAGTGAAGATTATAAAAATACTGTTTTTTAAATAATGAATAGAACCCACTGTAGAGCTTTTAAAATATTCAAATTCGATGATCGTTTGTACTTGCCGTCCCTTTCTCGCTCATATCAGTTAGTAGGCTTAACCCGTTGGCCTCAAACTCCAACCACGCTAGCCTGGCGGGTCTGAAATATGTCGGCTTTAATCCGACAAACGGACATCCGCGTAACATCTGTTTTTTTAATTTTAAATGCCAAACGCACTATATATATTTAAGCATTCATTAAGCAGTATTGGCAATAAAAACTTTCTAAAGTTTTTTACCTGATATTTTCAAAGCAATTTTTGTTAGCGAACTGCGTCATTGAGAGTTTGTCAAAATGGCTTGAGTCTTGAAAATCTTGCAAAGTGGCCCTCCACGTCCCTGTTTGCTTCGAGGACTATCACACAAATAATTTTTTTTCTTATAAGTATATATATATATATATATATATATATGTAAAAAAAATAAATTATGCCAATAAGATTAACCAATGTACAATTTTTTTGATTGAAATAAAATAAATTCCAAAAAAATAGCTTTTTTTAAAAATATCATTTTTACATCCAGATTTAATCATATTATAATTTTATTTTAAAACACAAAATATATTTTCTACATACCTTGATTCAGTACAAGTAAATAAAAAAAATGTTACGATTAAACATGTAGTTCAAAAGTTATATTAGATTTAGTACACCACTAAAGATTTAACCGTTTGATTGCCGATCGTCGACTTTCGTCGATTCGTGTTTTAACGAAGATTGCCGATCGTCGATTTCCGTCGATTGCGTCAGTCGTGCTCTGATTCGCGCGTACGTCGGGTGTGGTGCTGCGGCGTTGGTAAATATTATTCTAATATTATCTTAATAGTTGTAAGATCGTAGTAAACCGTTTAAATTTCAGATTCATTTATTATTTTTTTTAAAGAATTTATGGGGTTTTAAAAAAATATATAGTTTCATAAAAAATGATGTTTTTTTGGTGGCATTTTACAAGAAACTGTATGCATTTTTTGGCACTCAAACGGTTAAAATATTTGGTACAAAATTAATTCGGATGTGAAGTACAATTTTTAGCTTAACAATTCAGAGGCCAATGGGTTAAGCAAGTCAAAATGCTGTTGGTAGTGTGTGCACATACACTTAGGACGGGTTGTTTTAAAAAATTTGAACAATTTATCAAATTTATAAGTTAATTTTCACATTCTGTGTAAGTTCTATTCTAGTTCTGATATTATATAGGCCAGTTGCTTCATAAAACTGAAATAATCACAAAAATTTAGAACTTTCACAGGATGTGAAAATAAACTAAAACATATTGATAAATTGTTAAAATTTTTTGAAACAATCCGTCCGCTTCTCTGTTCTGATTTGTAAGATTATTTTATTATAATATTACATTATGTGACTTTTGGTTTTTAGGTTTTCCAAAACTGGCAACACGCTCAGATGCAGTTGACAAAACGAAGAGAGAACAAAGCCAAAGCAGAGTTGGCGGGAAGGAGTGACCGCATTGAACAAGCATCCTCCGAAATTATCGAGGTAAAGCAATAATTTCCTTTCTTTAATAATACAAATTAGCCATTTACACATTCTGTATATATATAACCTTGTATTAAATTATGTGTGTTTTCCGTCTGCCTCACATTGCATCTCTCAGTAAATTTGTATGATCCATTTCGGCTTCCAGATGGTGGCCATTTTGATGGTTCAGTAAAGATTCTTTTTCAAATGTGAAATCGTTGTGTTCATTTGGACTTTCTTATCCGCATTTAAAAAAAAATTGTACCTACCTGCCTGAAGACAGTTTAAAAAGAATTGTCTTTGAGATAGTGATTTTTCTTTGGAAATTCCTTATTTGAAATAAAAATGTTACAAAAAATATAATATGTTTTATAATTAAGTAGGTAGGTATTTAAGTATCTAATTACAATTCTTATGTTTTAGAGAAAGATTTTGTTTTGATTTATTAAATATAGAAATATAATTTTTTAGTCGCCAGGTCTACTGTTAACATAACTACCAGTTATTTTATTTTATGTTAAAAATGTACATTTTTTGAATTTTAGTGGGAGGCAAAGGTGGAACGGGGCCAGCTGGAATTCAACAACATCTCCAGCATGATAAAGAAGGAGATGGAACTGTTTGAAGTTTCCCGCGTCCGGGAGTTCCGAGCCACCATTATCCGATACCTGGAGGATCATATGGCGCATCAAGCCCAGGTTTGTTATCTTTGTAACTATGTACCTTCTATCTACCTGCCACTCCACCAACAAATTCACTTGTCAACCTAGATACAGCTGAAAGGATTATATAACTGCCTGATATACTGTAATACCCTATTCTTACAAAAGAATCCTTAAAAACAAAAAACAATCAGTACCAATTCCTTCACTTCTGCTTTTTTGGTTAAGATCATCTCATTTTGTTCAGTTCATTGTCGCCATGTGTCTGTTATGTAATTTTAATGTTTTTAACGTTTCGGACAGCATTGCGGATTAGAGGTGGGTAAGTTCTGCGTTTTGCCGGAGGCCTCCGAGGAGTGCTTCGTTTTAAATGCACTCGAGTTTTAGGAGCGGGTCCCGGGCTCGAGTTCTTGGTTGCGGACTGGGCGCTGGGACGGCGCACCGAGGCGGGACGCACGAGTTCGGACAAGAACTCGGTGGCGGCCCCGAGTAGAGCCCGCAGAAGAACTCGGACCCGGGACCTGCACAGGAACTAGAGCCCGACAGCGTCCAAGGACCCGGACAGACTGAGTAGGTACTGGGCGCTGTTGCGGCGTACCGAGGCGAGACGCACAAGTTCGGACAAGAATTCGAAGGCGGCCCCGGATAGAGCCCGCAGAAGAACTCGGAGCTCGGACAGCGCACAAGGACCCGCACGCGGACTCGGGACTGTCACCCGTCGCTCCCGTCGCGCCAGCCGGTAGAGGCATTCAGGTTGTCATCCGGCTCCGAGTTCCGCGTTTGGGCCCGAGTCCGCGCTCCAGTCGAGCTTCACATACGGGTGCGAGTTTGCATGCGGGTGTCAAGCGCTGGGAAGAGGCATTCGTTCGAGTTCTCTGGGAATGGTTGGTTTGAAAAAGGAGTGGGAGTGGGATCCGCTTCTCGCAAAGGACTCGAGTTCAAGAACCCATTTCGGCTGAACCTACTCATCGCTATTGCAGATGGGTAGGGCAGATGGGTAATCAGACATGGCAGATGATGGATTATACATCTGTCCTGTATAATGTATACTGCAATGCTGTCCGAAATAAGAGTGCAACAGACCATTACACCCCAAAAATAAATCACAATAATACTTGGCCGTGAAAAATCATTTATGTCTATGAATGTTTCTTGGATAAAATCCTGTCCCCGTGAGCTCCGAACCTTTCTTTCTGTTTCATGCATCGTTTATGAGAAAGAGCGAGAGGACCCAACAGTTTCAGCAGTATGCTCATTGATTATTGTAATGATGAAGGACTGACATTATCTGTGTAGTCACATGAAAAATGTTTAAATTATTTTTTTAGTACATTTAGCACTGCCGCTCAACGCCCTCCCTGTTGAATCACCGATGCAGCTAATGAGTTTTCTTGTCTCTTTCCAGCTCATCAAGTACTGGGAGGCATTTGTCCCAGAGGCAAAAGCAATTGCCTGAGGTTCGGAGAAGCTCCTCAGTCGTAATCAACATACCAAATGGTGATTCCTGTTGTAATATGTATTTGTTATAGACCATCTTTACGCTACAACTATGTCCACAGCTGTTGAATACATAACATGATATGTACTCGTACACACACTTCACAGGCTTCATTTCTATATTTGAACGTTTTACACAAATTGAAATGTAACATTGTCATCAAACGGCGTCATTTTTTGACATTTAAAAGGTTCTCGTTAAACTCTGATTCTAGGTTTCATTATTTTCAGGTTCTTATAGAATAAACGATGGATTAAATTATGCATTAATTTGGTAATTTTATGTGAAAGAAGCAACTGTCTACGAACAACAGAAAATAGTTAATTTTTGTTACGTCGGTCCCCCAGCACTCGGCGCATACATCATTTCTGTTTATTGTAAAGGAAAATGTACAACTGTCAATAGAGTGCCGCATGTGCCCGTTATTCGGTACAAATTGGGCAATGGTAACAGATAAAATAATAATCTGAAATAGTGACGTAACTGATAATAATGCATTCATATTAAATTTGTATTTTTGACTTCACCATAATGTCACTGTTGAAAAAATAATACTTATCTAATTGCTTCCTCTTAACTTTATGAAATACGGAGACAGTTTATCGGAAATAATATTGTCTCTCCTGAGCTTCCATATTATTTTCAAAGCAGTCTATTTTCAATTCCTTATCAATATAATGTAGTATGAAACGTAATTTATCACACATTTTTTGGGCTTAATTACAATACATGTTTAGTTGATTTTGCATCAGTTTGTTATAATCTAATTTCTCCCACTGACTGACTATATTTTTCGTGATAATTTGGTGACTGGTATAGTTTTCATATATGTAATATTAATTATTACGAATGGGAGAAATTCTGAATTAAACATAATATCTACATCTGTAGAACTTAATGCTAGAAATGTATAAGTTTCACTAAAAATTAACTGCTTTTGGAAAGAACTTATTAGAGATTAAAGAATTGGTTCTCTGAAAGCCTTTATGCACTAAATTATAATTGTATTTTTTAGCTGTATATGAATAGAAGCCAAATAAAATGACTTCATACTATCTTCTGTCATGGTCCTCTCATCTATTTCCAGTGAACTTGCTTGACCACTTATTTAGTTAAATAAAAAGGAAACACTTTGTTTTACGTCACTTTATTGATATTTTTTCCGTCTACCGGTTTCGGTACCGGTAGACGGAAAAAATATCAATAAAGTGACGTAAAACAAAGTGTTTCCTTTTTATTTATTTAAAATGTCAAGTCACAATGTGTTTGCTTCTTTTGAAAAAAAAAAAAAAACTTATTTAGTTAATTCTATATATATAAATGTTTACTACTGTGCTGAAATCCAATCTCTTTGAAATCTCCCGCGACCTAATACCTATGCAGTGTGCTGAGGGAAAAAATCCCACAAACAGAATTGTTTTTAGATTACCTATTGGATATGCCGGCGCTCAACGGATACAAATTTTTCATATCCGAAGGATATCTGATCCAACTTTTGGCGCTTGAGAAGTTAATGTCTATTTCAAAAGATCCATCGTTATCTGAATTATTTCTGAATATACATTTCATCAAATAATTTGGTGTTACTATTTTGTTAACACATAAATTATAATAATAGCTTGTGCTCAATTTGTGTTAAATTTATTTTTATTTTTACTTAGGTTTTCTCAGCTGTACTAATAAGTTACTTTTATTTCAATAAGATATTTTTTATATGGTGCATCAGCCCTTGAAAAATTCATACTATATTGATTTCCACATCTAGTTATTAAAAAAAAACTCAAGGAATTCTCTTTTTTAATTATTTCTTTTATGCTACAGATTTTTGTTCAGGAGAGATAAATTTTATAAATGAATATTTATGTGCCTAAAACACCCGACATTGCGGTAAAACCACATTCATCAACACAAAAGGCTCTTACGGAGGATTTGAAATATATTTACATGAAAGTAAACGCGTAATAATTGGATCGTCTTCAACCATAGTTAACTCACTTTTTTGCAGTTTCTGAGTTAGAGCTTGTAATGAGGGCTTCAAATCATAATCTAGTTCTGCCAGAGAGAACCAATCAGAGAAATACTGTCTGTGACTGGCAGTGGCGGATTTATACTTTCCATAAGTATAGGCCAATTCATTTGAGCCGCCCCTTCCTCCTTCTTAGAAGTTGCCACCTATCATAATCACTCACTTGTAGGCATGGCGCCGCCCCTAGGCCGCTGCCTATACGGCCTATTGACAAATCCAGGACTACTGACTGGTCAAGACAGTATTTCTCTGATTGGTTCTCTCTGGCAGAGCTAAATTTTGACTTGGAGCCCTCACTTCAAGCTCTAATTCCCGTGAATTAAAGTGATTGCGGACTTTAGTAATCCTCAATCATCAGTTTTGCAACAAATCAATATATGTTCATATTTTATAAGAAAAATAATTCTTTTGAATTTTTGCCGCGAATGTCCAGACTTCTGAGGAACTTTTTTCATTCAGATGAACCGTTTGGTTCCTACTCGCGGAGAGGTTAAATTCAAAATGTACAAAGTCATCTTATTCCGGTAACAATGGATGTAATACTACCATTAATCTAAAAAATGTAGTAATTGCTTAAACCTGTCGTTTTCCATTAATACAGCATTAACTTTGTACGTAGAGTCGGTTGCGTCCCTAGTGCAGATTTTGTGAACTCAAAAAATTAGTGGATTTAAAAAATGGCGTGTTTGTTAGTTGCTCCTGCAAAGTTAACCCTGCCAAACTATAAAAATCGCTTTCAATACATATACAATGTTATGGATTCTTATATTTAATCCTTTATCAACCAGCTTCGAACGGAGACAAATTTTTTTCTTATACACATAAATGCTGTATTTTTTTAGTTGTGGTTTTTTTTTTGTAAAAATGCTGCAAAAAGTGAGTTAGTACACTATGGCTTAAGACGATCCAATTGTACATTTAATTAGGGTACGATTTTAATAGTAAGTCAGTATATTTAGAGAATATCCATTAATAAACATTCTGTCGAGAGAGCAAAGTGTTAATCTTATCCCTGGAAGGGTTTTGAGATAAATTAAAAGAAATGTAAAAAATATTTTTAATAAACATAATATTTAAGATGTGAAAATATATTAAAAGAATTATCAAAAATTTATTCTTTGATTAATTAAACAGGTTTCGTTTTTACAGTTGAACAGAATTTAAACTATATTGGGATTAGATTACACATCTACTATGTATTTATA
Source organism: Glyphotaelius pellucidus (assembly GCA_936435175.1). Taxonomy (NCBI): domain Eukaryota; kingdom Metazoa; phylum Arthropoda; class Insecta; order Trichoptera; family Limnephilidae; genus Glyphotaelius; species Glyphotaelius pellucidus. The sequence continues at coordinate 19,681,342 of OW386553.1, forward strand.
ATCATATTTACTATAAAGTTGATTTTACTCCCTAGTTCCAGAGAGAATCTATCCTACAATCCGCTACATAAGTAATTTGTGCAAGAGACAACCTATAATGAGATGATTTTGATCATTTTGAGCTCGTTTTTAATTTGTAACTATCTGAAAAATTTATGCTATCTTCAGATAGTTATTAACCTCTGGGCAAGCGAGTTTTTGCAAACTTAATAACTATGTGGGGGGAGTGTGATTTTGTTTTGTTCAATTAATTTTTTGTGCGATATTGTAGATAAACTAATAATAATCTTATGTTGTGAACACAAATGTGATCGACATTAATTCCCGTGAATTAAAGTGATTGCGGACTTTAGTAATCCTCAATCATCAGTTTTGCAACAAATCAATATATGTTCATATTTTATAAGAAAAATAATTCTTTTGAATTTTTGCCGCGAATGTCCAGACTTCTGAGGAACTTTTTTCATTCAGATGAACCGTTTGGTTCCTACTCGCGGAGAGGTTAAATTCAAAATGTACAAAGTCATCTTATTCCGGTAACAATGGATGTAATACTACCATTAATCTAAAAAATGTAGTAATTGCTTAAACCTGTCGTTTTCCATTAATACAGCATTAACTTTGTACGTAGAGTCGGTTGCGTCCCTAGTGCAGATTTTGTGAACTCAAAAAATTAGTGGATTTAAAAAATGGCGTGTTTGTTAGTTGCTCCTGCAAAGTTAACCCTGCCAAACTATAAAAATCGCTTTCAATACATATACAATGTTATGGATTCTTATATTTAATCCTTTATCAACCAGCTTCGAACGGAGACAAATTTTTTTCTTATACACATAAATGCTGTATTTTTTTAGTTGTGGTTTTTTTTTTGTAAAAATGCTTTATCTCATTCCTTTGTAACATACGACTAATATTCCATCACGAAGTGAGTTACAAATGTTCTAAATTAAAACATTTTATTTTTCTATGTCTAAATATTACACATTTTTATTTTCGAGTATATTAGATACCCACCTTTATTTTTATTTGTTTTCAAAAACTATATTCGAAAATGTATGTAATTCTTAAATAATAATTATTATATAATATGTAAAAAGTATCTAGCCAGGAAAGAAAATTGCCGAATATAAATAAAGACATACATAATAATATTATATAGTTATGTCAAAATTATTTTATACATACAAGTGTAGTTACTTTACGATGTTTATGTAATGTTAACAGTGCCCTATATTTTGTAGGCTGTCCCAGAAGAGATAAGATTAAATTAATTACTGATCGAAAACGATTTATCTAACAGTTTTATGGTGAATTGGGAATGTTAGAGAATCCTTCAATTTTACAATCCCAATTTGTGAATATTATTATTTCCATGATTAAACTTAGAAAATAGTATTTTTTATAACATACATCAATATTGTTTTACAATCTGAAATATAAAATAATCTCATTTGGGTTAATCATGGTGAATTCTTAGGTAGCCGGTAAGGCTTGACGGTAGAGCAGTCGCCCAGAGAGCTCCAAATTCAGAGTTGATTTCCAGTTTTGGCTTACCTGTTTTGCTCTATCTATCATTAATAATTGTTGTCAAAGAGTAAGTTGTTGTGGCAAAGAACCGAAAGCTGATATATTATGTCCAAGTATGTTTTTTGGGTTTCAATTGATAGTAGATAACCATATTTTTCCAATATATTGTAATAAATTCTTCATGAAAGTATATATTGAATATCTAGATGCGTAGGGCCTTACTATTAAACATATTTTAAATTTTACACAACTGATAAACATGGAATTGTTCGTGTACAAGGTTAAACAATTGTTTATCAGTTTGTAAAATTTAAAACAAGTTTATTACTAAATTTATTGATATTTTAATGTTTTGGACGCACCATCTTTCGGTAATTTGCTACAATTTTTTTCCCTACTATTGTTATGTGAAATAATATTTGTTTGTGAACAATAATAAATTTGGCATCTTTTGAACTTCTAAAGCTTAAGAAAAAATGTAATATGTACTTGTCCGAAAATCACATACAGAAATATTTTTTCTCATAAAGTTTACTATAATTGCTTTTTCATTGATGATAATAAAGCACTTTGAATTTCTGCGATTCCCTCTTTATGCAATTACTTTTCAGAACTTCCATTAATCCGATATACCTTTATTTTATTTCCACCTGTAAGAATGGCAAAACGTCTTTTTACTAAATAAGTACAGTAATACCCCAAGTTACGTAAGCAATGCATTACGTAAACCTTCAGATTTTTATTTTTTGGTTTATTACCAGCGCATTCAGTTTGATGTTTCAATTGCATTGATATGAAATGAAGAGGTGATAAGTGTAAATATTAAACTAACCATGCTCTTGACACAAACGCCGTATAAATACTGTTAGACTTAAAATGTATCACATCGAAACACCCGAATGACCGTGGCACTCCGTTAGAGTAATAACTCCGAAAGAGGTTTGAAGCAATATTATTTAATTATATTGTACATAAAATGCCATTTGTTTAAACCAAGTGTTGATATTTAAAAAAAATTATGTAGCTCTTAGATTTTTTTTTGTAGTTTTAGAGATTACTTTTTACGTAAGTCGCGCGTTACGTAACTTGGAGTGTTCCTGTAAATTGATCGACGTTGAAATGACAACCACAATACATATTCCCTACTTTGCTAAGATTATTAGAGATGTATAAAATTGTGATTTTATAAGGAGTAGACAACACTGCCTGGGCACTGGATGTTAATAATGGTACATTACTGATGCTACAATACACTGCCAACATTAGAATAAATTCAAGCCTTATTATTAAAAATAACTTTCAGAGTGTATCAATTATTTTCTTCACAATAATTACTCCTTGGTCATGGTAATTAGCTTGAATGGTGATTTTGACTACATTATTTCCCAATCTATGAAGAAAATCAGTAATAAAGGAAATATTAAATTTATTCTAAGAACTAGATATTTCTCAATGGTGTTCAAATAGTTACTTAAGTTCATCGATTTACTGGTTGCTAAATACTATGCTAAAAGTATGTTCATATCATTTCCTTTCAGCTTTCAAAACTACAGATTTGTGAAAGGTTTAAAAAACATATTATTATTTGAATTTATTTGAAATGAATAATAATCCCTAGTGGATATTATTTATAATTATCTTTTTATGATAGATACATTTTGATAAATTTGTTATTTTCTCCATTATTATATCGTTGTATGCATAAATCTATTATGAATTATTCAAAAATAATTTTCCGTGTTTTAATCCGTTTATTGGTCCCAGTGTTTGCGATAATAAAATTGATTCTTTATCTATTTTTGTTTATAGGAATTTTCAATAACTGCCAAACTCTCATTATATTTGAAGATTGCAAATCTCCCCAATACAATTTTTTTTTTAGTTGAGAGCATTATATTTGAAGATTGCAACGTGATACGTCAGCTATATTATCGCCCAAAAGCAACAAGCCGTATCACGTACGTTCAGTTAAAAAATAACTGTACCCGAAACCCACAAAACGTAAGTGGTACGGTCGTGTACATCAAGTTTGTTCCTGCGTTATCGCGAAGCTAAGAGGTGTGTCCGGGTATTTTCGTCTCTCCCATATAAGTCACGCCGCTGCATATCAGTGGTACTCTCTATGCAAGTGAAACGGTTTATATAATCGTTTAAAAACCCAATGTTTTTTTTACCTACTTTTTGAATGATAACCCAGAGGTAGGGCGGTTAAACTTTCTTTGTCGTAATGTTGTTATTATCTTTTTTTGGTCATTGTTGATGAAATAACTTGAAAGATGTGCAGATGAAGTTCCTTTTATTAGTAATTACAATTCAAAAAGAGTTGTACACATTTTTTATGGTTGTTGAGTAAATTTCAAGTATTTAATTTAACGGATCAGGTCAGTAGCTGGCCTGGCGCTCTCGCTTGGGATCTCGAGGACTGGGCGGGTGATTCCAGAAGGAGCTCCTACGACGGGCCTAGTCAGATCGATGGGGGCAACTGGCAGCTCAAGGACTGGCCTGGTGATGTCAATTGGGGCTCCAACGACGGGCCTGGTGAAGTCGATCGGGGCACTTGGCAGCTCAAGGACTGGCCTGGTGATGTCAATTGGGGCTCCAATGACGGGCCTGGTGAAGTCGATTGGGGCAACTGGCAGCTCAAGGATGGGCTTGGTGATGCCGTGTGGTACCTCAGCGATGGGCTTGGTGATGCCTTCGATGTTGATGGGTCCTACGGTATCGACGAGGGACTCTGGAGACTGGTCACTGACGATATTGATAATGATCTGAACAAGTGGGTTGGAGGCTGGAATTTCAATGGGAAGTTGTTCAACTTCTGGGACTGGCATGGGGAAAGTTTGTGGTCCTTCTGGAATTGGCATGGGGAAAGTCTGTGGTCCTTCTGGGATTGGCATTGGGTAAGTCATTGGTCCATCGGGGATGAGTGGCAGAGGCTTGGTGAGGCTTGGAATGTCTGGGAACAATGGGGCTGGCAGGGGCATGACGTCTGGGTAGACTGGCAGTGGGCTGATGACGATTGGCAGGTTTGGCAGAACTGGCAGAGGGCTGATGATGGTTGGTAGGTTTGGCAGAGGGGCTGGCATGGGCACAGCGAGGTGTTCCTCTTCTACGATGGGCGCAGGGCGGTTGCTGATGAATGGAAGGTCGAAGGTTCCGACCGGGGAGCTGCTGGCAGCGGCCACGAGGGCGAGGGCGAGTATGAGGAACTTCATCTTGTACCTGCAATGACAAAAATTGTTTTATTTGATTCATAAAAATTAAAATTGCATTAAAATATTTTGCAGGAAAATTCTATTAATTTATTATTCTAACCAATTTATTTACGGAATTCTAATGTACATAAATGTTTTTAGATTTAAAATCGTGTTACGCATGTGTCCTGCGTGACTCTGATTCACTGGACTCTGGAACTCGGATTTGCTTTGAATTTAAGTTTCATTTTCTTTTTAAAATTGAAACTATCGTACATAGAATAGTGGAAAGAAATTAATATTATTAGCTATTTGGTTCTCACAAGTTGATGATATTTTGAAAGTTATGAATAAATATAGTTTTGTAACTTCCAACTAAATAATTTATGTTAACTATAATTAATCAATACTTACTGATTATTTCCTTTCAGACAGAAAGCAACTGAATGATGTTAATTGATTCTGTTCAGTTTATATAGCGGAAACTTTTATGACTGATTTGGATAAGATAAAGAAACAGACTGACTGACTTACAAAGTTCTCCAATAAAACAAATCCCCCAAATTAGATGATTTGTTGGCTGTGCGTTGCGGCTTCTACAGTACACATGTGATTAATTTATTGCTATTGTATCTCTTCTAAGTAGGGCTTTTCCAGTGTTTATTTGCCTAATTAACAACTAGTTGACCTATTTTCTCATCACTCGTCTAAAAAGAATTTTATCACGTAAATTTCCTAAAGTAATCTGAATAACTTCAAAAATATGAACATGCTACTGTTTCTAATAAGAAAAACCTGAATAGCTTGACCTATGTGGGAGAGTAGTATGACTCTTGGCTTTGGCCCCAGAGGTTGCTGTTTCAAATTTGGCGAAGACAATAGGATAGGATAGATACTGTTAAATTTCAACAGTTACGAGCAATAAGTGACTAACATTTTTGCCAAATTGAGTTTTTAAGCCATTGGTCCCCGAATTGTTAAGCCAAAAAATTGTCCTTCACATCTGAATTAATTTTATGCTAACAATTTTAAATCTTCAGTGGTGTACTAAATCTATACTAATATTATAAAGAGGAAGGATTTGATTGTTTGTTTGTTTGTTTGTTTGTTTGCATCGAATAGGCTCCGAAACTACTGAACCGATTTGAAAAATTCTTTCACTGTTGGGAAGCTACACTATTCCCGGGTAACATAGGCTATATTCTATTTTTAAAAAAATTAGGGATCTTTACTAAAACTACAATAATGTAACCCAAGGTCTAAAAAAATTACCGAAAATATTCTTTAAATCACGTGCGCTGCAAAAACTATTGATGATAGAATAAAATAATGTACTACAACTTTGTAGAACACATCATTATCTACAAAAAATGTCGCAACAGCATATGTCTAACTATTATAGTTATGCCACAATAAGTGTTCTTTTATTTAAAAAATTTAATTGAAATGCCGCCGCTAGAAAAGACTCTTTATTTGTATCTTGATATTAATTCTTATCAATATAAATTATTTTATATTCGAGACTGCTTCAATGTCTTTATATAACTTTTTGAATTATTCAATTCGGACATCCCATTCAAAAGATATCATGAGTTTAAAAATGTAAGTATTATACAATGTTAGCGTCACTGGGGTACGGGCCGTACGGAAGGACACCAACAAACAATCAAATCTTTTCTATCTTATATATAAAAATCAAAAATTGTTTGTTCGTATTTTATACGCTGTCATACCGTTCATCCGATTGCGATGAAACTTTGGTGATTTGTTGTGCGCACGCCCGCAAAGGATATAGGCTATTTATAATGGTAAGTTCTGGCGTTATTCAATTTGTATTAATGAAAATGTGCGTATTTCATATATTTTAGTGACAAGGAGGAAAGGCAGGGGGGAGGAGAACGGGGGAGGTGGGGTACGTGGGTGGGAAGACGAGGGATGGGAAGGCGGGGAAGGTAGAAGGGAAACGCGAAAGGGGAAGGGGACTCGGGAGGTGAACGGGGACGCACGGGAAAGGACATTCAAGGAGAATCAATTGATTTCTTTGCATTGCAACGCAAGCCGTGTTTTGTGCTTTGAGTTTTAGCTTTAAGCTTTGAAATTTAAGCTTTGAGCTTTGATTCTTGAGCTTTAAGCTTTGAACTTTATGCATTCAACGTTAAGCTTTACGTGTTGAGCTTTAAGCCTTGAACTTTAAGATTTGATATTGAATTTTGAGTATTGAGCTTTGTGCTTTGAGATTTGTGTTTTGAGCTTTAACTTTGAGCTTTATTTTTAAGCTTTGTGCTTTGAGTTTTAAGCTTTAAGCTTTGAACTCAAGTTTAGAGCTTTGATATTAAGCTTAAACTTTGGCATTTAAACTTTGAATTTTTGCTTTAAGCTTGAGCTTTAAGATTGAGCTTTAAGCTTTGAGTTTAATATTTGGGCTTTATGCATTCGGCTTTAAGCTTTGAGCTTTGCGCAAAGCATAAAGCTTAGCGCTAAAAGTTTAAAGCTTAAAACTTAAGGCTTAAAGCTCAAAGCTCAAAGCTTGAAATTCAATGCTTTAAGCTCAAGGCTTTAATCCCAAAGCTTAAAGCTCAAAACTTGAAGCTCAAAGCTTGAAGCTCAAGGATTTAATCTCAAAAATTAAAGCTCTAAACTTAAATTCAAAGTTTAAAGCTGAAAGCTTGAAGCTCAAAGCTTTAAGCTCAAGGCTTTAATCACAAAACTTAAAGCCCAAAGCTTTAAACTCAAAGCTTAAAGCTCAAAACTTAAAGCTTAAAGCTCAAGACTTTAATCTCAAAGCTTAAAGCTCTAAACTTACATTCAATGCTTAAAACTGAAAGCTTAAATCTCAAAGCTTAAAGCTCAAAACTTCAAGCTCAAAGCTTAAAGCTCAAAGCTTGAATATTAAAGATTAAAGCTCAAAGCTTAAGGTTAAAGCTCAATGTTTAACACTTCAAAAATTTTAAAGCTCAAAGCTTGAAGCTCAAAGCTTAAAGCTCAAAGCTTAACCCTTCAAAAATTTGGTGTATTTTGTCAAAAGGTAAAAATGTTTCGATATATTTTTTTTTTTTTTTTTTTTACATGAAATACCGCACAAGAGTCCCAACTGCTCCCGTCTGAAGCCAGTGAGACTATGGCATCCCCAATTGGGGTATGTTGTGAGGCTGAAGGTAGTGGGGGGGGGGGAAGGAGATAGGGAAGAGGTAGGTGGGGAAGTACCTGACTATTCAGATCTGGTCACTAAACACGGCTAAAGCCATTTCAAGCAACGTTTCAATTCTGAATGGTGGTCTTACACCAGGGCGATACTATTAGTATCTTCCACTCTGATACTATTAGTATCTTCCAATCGATATATATCGATTTCGCAATAAAAATTCAAATAAATGGAATATTTGTAAACGTATCGAAAAACTAAATAGATACTGGTTTTGAAAGGTGAAATACGCTTAAATAAATGGTATTATTAGAAATTACAAAAACATTTTTTAAATACAATTTTTTTTAATGTAAACTTTAAAAAAATTTAAAAATACTCAACTGACATTTTTGATATTAAAATTACTGATCTATAGAAAATGTGTTTGTTTCTGTCTATGTTTGTGAGATGTTTTGCGTTGCTAAACCGTTCATCCGATTGCAATGAAACTTTGGGGATTTGATGTGCGCATTCCCGCGATGGTTTATATACGTGTAAAGTGAGTTCTGGCATCATCTGGGACGAATGGGAAAGGGTAAGTAGAGCGATTTTTTTTCTTTATTAAGTGGCATAGCATATGCCGGGAACTCGCTATTGTATTTAAATGCCTGTGTCAGAATTTGGTAAATTGAATTATGTAATAGAAAGTACCTACCCTAAAATTCTAAATCTATACTAATATTATGAATGCGAAACTGCGTGTGTTTGTTTGTTACGCTTTCACGCATAAACTAATAAACCGATCTTAGAATTTTTTTCACCAATAGAAAGCTACATTATACGCGAGTAATATAGGCTATATATAATGGTAAGTTCTGGCGTTACGAAATTATAAATATTAAAATATTATATTTATTTTACGTTTTCTGTCGAAAAAGGCGAATTATTTTTTTTTTTTTTTTTACAGTTATTTTTTTTTTTTACAGTTATTTTTTTTTTTTACAATACCGCACAAGAGTCCCAACTGCTCCCGTGTGGAGCCAGTGAGACTATGGCATCCCCAATCGGGGTATGTTGTGAGGCTGAAGGTAGTGGGGAGGGGAAGGAGATAGGGAAGAGGAAGGTGGGGAAGTACCTGGCTATTCAGATCCGGTCACTAAACACGGCTAAAGCCATTTCAAGCAACGTTTCAATTCTGAATGGTGGTCTTACACCAGGGCGATACTGATAGTATCTTCCACTCTGGAACGTGCCGCAAATATACTATTTATTTTAAATGAATAAATTGTGAAATAACACAAATGAATCAAATAAAATTTATTTGCGCACGCCGGGTTCGAACCCGCGACCTTCGGATTGTGAGTCGAGAGTCTTGCCTCGGGACCACGGAGGCCGGCAGTTATTGCTTACGTCAGAAGAAAAGCAAAACAAATCGTTGCCGTGAAAACCATATTGATATATATTTTTTAAATCAGTAATCTCAGTTAATATTTATCTCTAAAAAATGAATCGCCGAAATGTATTTACGCGCATGACTTCCGAACAACGGCATCAAATTGGATTTTACTACTGGTGAGCTCTGGCATTATGAAATATGCAAAAGGTGGCATGCGAGCTGTTTGAAAACTGAATGTACCGGGAAAGAATGTATGAAATGCGGGAGAGGGACTCGGGTAGGGGGTTCGCAGGAGGGGGAGGAGGGAAACCCGGGAGGGGGAGGGGAATCTGGGAGGGGGGAGGGGAGCTTGGGAGGGTGGTTCGCGGGATGGGGAAAGGGGTATTGGAGTGGGGGGAGGAAAGGTGGAGGAGGCGGAGTAAGAACGCGAGACGGGAAGAGGACGCGGGAGAGGAAGGAGAGGCGGAAGGGGAACGGGACGAATGGGAAAGGACACGCAGGAGAAAATAATTTATTTATTAAATGGCATGGCAACGCATGCCGGGTACCAGCTAGTCTATTATAACTTTTAAAATACATGCTTAAACTTATAATTTTTAAAAAATTTACTTGTGTATTGAGTGAAGGTTTATAAAAAACATCAAAGATGTCACCGGAGACCAAAATTTCATTTATATTTTTTACTCCAAATAATGTCAGGAATCACTGGTTAAAGTAAGTCAAGTACGTCCCCACCCGGTAGAATAATCTCATTTGGGTTAATCATGGTAATTCTTAAATAGCCGTAAGGCTTGACGGTAGAGCAGTCGTTGTTTATCAGTTGTGTAAAATTTAAAACATGTTTTATTACAAAATTTATCGATATTTTAATGTTTTGGACACATCATCTTTCGGCAATTTGCTACAGTTTTTTTTCCCTACTATTGTTATGTGATATAATATTTGTTTGTGAATGATAATGAATATGGCATCCATTGAACTTCTAAAGCTAAAGAAAAAATGTAATATTTACTCTCCAAAAATCACATATCAAAATATTTTTTCTCATAAAGTTTACGTTAATTGCTTATTCATTGATAATAGTAAAGCACTTTGAACTTCTGCGATTCCCTCTTTATGCAATTACTTTTCAGAACTTCCATTAATCCGATATATCTTTATTCTATTTCTGTCTGTAAATGGTAAAACATCTTTTTACTAAATAAGTACAGTTATACCCCAAGTTACGTAAGCAATGCGTTCCGTAAACCCTCATGTAACTTGAATTTTACGTAATAAAATTTCTAGAGTATTTGCAGTTTTTTTTTTTGGTTTATTACCAGCCCATTTGGTTTGACGCTTCAATTGCATTCTATAAATGATTAATAAAGTAAAAAAATGAATGCTATTTGGCGGTGATAAACGTAAATATTGAACTAACCACGCGCTGCCTCTTGACACGAAGAAATTCAATCTAGGTCATTTTTACTTATATGCAAACAAATATCTGCTTTCTCTTTTGCACACTTCTTTCGACTGCCCTGATTGATCGAACTAACTTAGTACTCGCCAAGAGCCCACAGGAGACGGCGATGTTGCCTTGGTAAGACCCTTCATATTGGAGTTATCGTACTGTTGTAGGTCTAGTTAATATGTTTAGGCTTTTTGTAATTTTTAAATGTGTTTGAAAAGTGTTTATAAAGAAAAAAATAATTATATAAAACTGTTAAATTGTTATAAAACATTTATTGGTTAGTAGAAAAAAGAAAATTTAGTTTAGTTTTTTTTTTAAATATTTTTAGTTTACCCTTTAGAACCGAAAGGATCTCAATTTGTACCAAATTTTTGTATTAACCCTAGATTACTACTCTACGTCGCAGAGGCGCCCGCGTTTTTTATATATTGCTCTCTCTTTTTATCCCTCGCGCGTATCGCATTGACGTTCAAGGACATCTCAGTCATCGGCAGCTCGTGTCGCAGGACGGTTATTGCGTTACGGTAAGTTTGCCAGTTTTTTTGATATTACTATGGCGCTCCAAAGACGTATGAGTGGCTTGTATGTAAGTTTTGCGCTATTAATCTAATTATTAATCAAAATATTTTTTTGTTACTTTGTTACTGTTAAATTGCCTAAGTTTAATTTGAGATTAAAGATTTTATAATAAAAAATATATAAATATAATATAAAATTGTGTTCTTTTTTTTAGTAATATACAAAATTATAGAAACAGTCAAAACATATCAATCATACTTATAGTTTTTGAATAAAATCATTAGTCAATAAGATGCGCCTCGCGGGCGGATGAGTAGTTTCTTTGTACGTCGCAACATGAGTAGTAGTCTAAGGTAAATTAGTAATAGTTGTTTTTTCAGAGTCTAATAAATAAATATTTAGTATTCTAATTATGCGTTTCTTCATTTCCTAAACAGTTAACACGAATGAATAATGATAAAAAATAAAAAATTACACGTAATAAACTATGTTACAAGTGTATTTATTCATGTAGGTAAATTTGACCTATGATTGGGCTTTTTAGATAGTAAAATACGACTGGGCTTCCAGGGTTTATTGATTTACAGGTTGCTAAATATTATGCTACAAGAATTTTCATTTAATCATTTCCTTTCACTTTTCAAAACTACAGATTTGTGAAAGGTTTAAAAACCATATTATTATTTGAAATGAATAATAATCCACAGTGGTTATTTGAAATGAATATTATTTATGATTATCTTTTTACGGTGGATACATTTTGATATATTTGTTATTTTCTCCATTATTATATCGTTGTTATTATCTTTTTTCGGTCATTGTTGATGAAATAACTAGAAAGATGTGCAGATGAAGTTCCTTTTATTAGTAAAGTTTTAAATTACAATTCAAAAAGAGTTGTACACATTTTTTATGGTTGTTGAAATTTCAAGTATTTAATTTAACGGATCAGGTCAGTAGCTGGCCTCGCGCTCTCGCTTGGGATCTCGAGGACTGGGCGGGTGATTCCAGAAGGAGCTCCGACCACAGGTCTGGTCAGATCGATGGGGGCAACTGGCAGCTCAACGACTGGCCTGGTGATGTCAATTGGGGCTCCAACAACGGGCCTGGTAAAGTCGATTGGGGCACTTGGCAGCTCAAGGACTGGCCTGGTAATGTCAATTGGGGCTCCAATGACGGGCCTGGTGAAGTCGATTGGGGCAACTGGCAGCTCAAGGATGGGCTTGGTGATGCCGTGTGGTACCTCAGCGATGGGCTGGGAGATGCCAGATTCGATGTTGATGGGTCCTACGGTATCGACGAGGGACTCTGCAGACTTGTCGCTGACGATGTTCAGAATGATCTGAACAAGTGGGCGGGAGACTGGAGCTTCAATGGGAAGTTGTTCAACTTCTGGAATTGGCATGGGGAAAGTCTGTGGTCCTTCTGGGATTGGCATGGGGAAAGTCTGTGGTCCTTCTGGGATTGGCATTGGGTAAGTCATTGGTCCATCGGGGATGAGTGGCAGAGGCTTGGTGAGGCTTGGAATGTCTGGGAACAATGGGGCTGGCAGGGGCATGACGTCTGGGTAGACTGGCAGTGGGCTGATGACGATTGGCAGGTTTGGCAGAACTGGCAGAGGGCTGATGATGGTTGGTAGGTTTGGCAGAGGGGCTGGCATGGGCACAGCGAGGTGTTCCTCTTCTACGATGGGCGCAGGGCGGTTGCTGATGAATGGAAGGTCGAAGGTTCCGACGGGGGAGCTGCTGGCAGCAGCCACGAGGGCGAGGGCGAGGATGAGGAACTTCATCTTGTACCTGCAATGACAAAAATTGTTTTATTTGATTCATAAAAATTTAAATTGCATCGAAATATTTTACAGGAAAATTCTATTAATTTATTTTTCTCTCCAATTTCTTTACTGAGTTCTAATGTACATAAATGTTTTTAGATTAAAAATCATGCTACGCATGTGTCCTACATGACTCTGGTTCACTGGACTCTGGAACTCGGATTTGCCTTGAATTTAAGTTTCATTTTCAAAATTGAAACTATTGTACATAGAATAGTGGAAATAAATAAATTTATTTGTATTACATAAATAATTAAAAATATTACTAGCTATTTTGTTCTCATAGGTTGAGTTTCTTACATATTTTGAAAGTTATGAAGAAATAAAGTTTTGTAACTTCCAACTAAATAATTTATGTTAACTATAATTAATCAATACTTACTGATTATTTCCTTTCAGACAGAAAGCAACTGAATGATGTTAATAGATTATTTTCAGTTTATATAGTGGAAACTTTTATGACTGATATATTTAAGACTTGCAAAGTTCTCCAATAAAACAAATCCCCCAAATTAGATGATTTGTTGGCTATGTGTTGCGACTTCTACACTACACATGTGATTAATTTATTGCTATTGATGTGTCTGTTCTAAGCAGGGATTTTCCAGTGTTTATTTGCCTAATTAATAAAACTAGTTGACAGATAGCATGCTGGGTTATATTATTTAACTTATTCTATTTTCTCATCACTCATCTAAAAAGAATTTTATGCTTTGTGAATTTCGTAATGTAATCTGAATGAACATACTAATGTTTCTTATTAGAAAGACCTGAATAGCTTGACCTCTGTGGGTGAGTAGTATGACCCTTGGCTTTCACCCCAGAAGTTGCTGTTTCAAATTTGGCTAAGACGATAGGATAGGTACAGTTAAATTTCAACAGTTAAGAACGACGAGTGGTTTACATTTTTGCCAAATGGTTAAGTTTTTAAGGTCTCCGAATTCTGAAACCAAAAAATTGTCCTTCACATCAAGGTATATAAAAAAAACCATCAAAAATGTCACCAGAGACCAAAATTTCATTTATATTTTTTACTCCAAATAATGTCAGGAATCACAACTAATAAGAGAGATTGTCGTGAGTGCGGGGCGAAGGTACATGTTTATCTGGAGGGCTTAGCTTCTTTCTAAATTATTTGGCTTTTTCTTGAACCGATTTTCCCGAAAAATGTTCCACATACGCGTTACAATCAGTGAAATTTGTTTTACTTTGCCATTTTATTTTACCTCTTTCCGTTTTAAAGTTATGTGTTATTTTTATTTATCTATTTTTAAAAAATATATTTCAAAATGCATCCAAAATTAGTTGAAAGTTAACAAAATCACATAAAGCTTCACACGTTTGGGTTGAACCGTGTCATAAAACTTCATAAGAGTTCGAGTGTGAATTAATATATTGTGAAAGACTAAACAAAAAGTGTATCCCGAGCAGCTCTTAAAGCAGAGGATAAGTCTTTTTTTTCATTTTAAATAACACAATTTTAACAAATTAAAATTTATTGCTTTCAGATGTGTAGAATTTTGTTTCGATTTACAGATGATATGACCTCTCTATAGAACACTTGAGTTTTTGATTTATTGCCCGGAGAGGTGCACACATCTGAGAGTACACCATCGAATATTATTTTAGGACATAAATTGTTGACATACACAAATCGTCAGAGTTACTCTACTTACAGAATTGCTTGTGTTTTTTGTTTTCAGCCGGTTTTTATTCATTGCATTTCAGAGTAATGTCTTTTGCTCGTGCATGTTGATTTCCTGGTTAGGTTTTTGTTTTATTTAGGTATTTGACGGATATTACAAAGGGAGAAGGTCTGATAATGGATCTTGGCAACACTATTTTACTAAATGCATATCTTAATTTCAATTTAATTTATTTATGTTTGTTTGATTTATCAAACTGTTCATGTTTATTTTCAGTCAGTTTTTATTTTTTCTATTCAGTTTAAAATTAGCATTTTTAGTGAATTTCAGAAGTTAGTTCTCTACTCGTATACAGATGTATTCATACGAATGATACGGAATTTGAATAGTAATTTGAAAAGTACGAAACGAGACGAGCCAAGAAGAAATCAGAAAAGACTGGAAGAGACAAGAATGGACAAGAAGGGTCTGTAAGCAGTAGGAAGATTCAAGAAGAGACAAGAGACAAAACGAGCCAAGAATGGGCGAGAAGATGAAAGATGCAAGCAAAGGCAAGACTATGCAAGAAGAGGCAAGAGGATCCAAGAAGAAACAAGAAGATCCAAGAAAGAAAAGCCACGAAGAGCCAAGAAAAATGAGAAAATCCAAGAAGGGGAAAGAAAAGACGGGAAGATCCAAGATGAGTCAAGAAGAGACAAGTAGAGATGAAGAAGCATGAAGAGCCAAGAAGAGATATTAAGAGACGAAAAATAGCAAGAAGAGGCAGAGCCTAGAAGAGATGAGAAGGTCTACGAAGCAACAAGAGCCAAGAAGAGATATTTAGAGATGAGAAATAGCAAGAAGAGCCAAGTAGACTCTAGAAGAGATGAAAAGAATCAAGAAGAGGCAAGAAGAGACAAAAAGAAGTAAAAAGGTCCAAGAAGAGACAGTAAAATCCCAGAAGAGATGAGAAGAAGCAAGAAGAGACTAGAAAAATCACAAAGGGTCAAGAAGAGCCTAGAAGAGCAGAGAAGAGACGAGAAGATCCAAAAAGATCCAAAAACAGCCAAGAAAAGCCAGAAATAGCCAAGAAGATCCAAGAAGAGCCGAGAATAGGCAAGAAGAAAGAAGCCATAAAGAAAGGATTAAAACAAAAACAAAAAAAAAAACAAAATATCATAATGCTCAATCCATTCCTTTATTCTTGCCCATCCTAAATTCCAATATTGGCTTATAAGGTTGCCATGTACACCGGTCGATTAAACTCCAACCTCCTCCCTATCCTCAGAGCATGTTCCAAGTCCTAACAAATCAGTGCCCCCTGGTGTACCGGTCTCACCGGGACAAGAGTGCTCCTGGCTGGGGTGGTACAATTGTATCGTATCATATATAAATAATGTCAGGAATCACTGGTCGAGTCAAGTACGTCCCTTAACACCCTGTAGAATAATCTCATTTGGGTTAATCATTGTGAATTCTTAAATAGCCGGTAAGGCATGACGGTAGAGCAGTCGCCCAGAGAGCTCCAAATTCAGAGTTGATTTCCAGTCTGGCTTACCTGTTTTCCTCTACATATATCAATAATATAATCATTGTCAAAGAGCAAGTTGTTGTGGCAAAGAACCGAAATTTGATATAATGTGTCCCAGTGTGTTTTTTTGGGTTTCAATTGATAAGTAGAAAACCAATATTTTTCCAATATTTAGTTCTTCATGAAAGTATATATTGAATATCTGGATACATAGGGCCTTACAAATAACATATTTTAAATTTTACACAACTTATAAACAAACATGGGAGTTGGGTAAATGATTGTTTGTCAGTTGTGTAAAATTTAAAACATGTTTTATTTGCTAAATTTATCTATATTACACATCATCTTTCAGTAATTTGCTACAGTTTTTTTCCCTACTATTTTTACGTGAAATGATATTTGTTTGTGAACGATAATAAATATGGCATACATTGAACTTCTAAAGCTTAAGAAAAAATCTAATATGTACTTCAGAAAATCACCTATAAAAATATTTTTTCTCATAAAGTTTACGATAATTGATGATAATAAAGCACTTTGAACCTCTGCGATTCCCTCTTTATGAAATTTCTTTTCAGAACTTCCATTAATCCAATATGCCTTTATTCTATTTCCGTCCGTAAGAATGGTAAAACATATTTTACTAAATAAGTACAGTTACATAAGCAATGCATTCCGTGAACCTTAATGTAACTTGAATTTCACGTAACAAAATTTCTAGAGTATTTGCAGACCAGCGCATTCGATTTGACGCTTCAATTGCATTCTATAAATAATGAATAAAGTCAAACAATAAGTGCTATGTGGCAGTGATAAATGTAAATATTGAACTAACCACGCGCTGCCTCTTGACACGAATGCCGTATAAATACTGTTAGGCTTAAAATGTACCACATCGATACACCCGAATGACCGTGGCACTCCGTTAGAGAAGCTCAATAACCCCGAACAAGGTTTGAAGTAATATTATTTAAATATATTGTACATAAAATGCCATTTATGCAAACCAAGGGTTGAAATTTAAAAAAAATTGTGTTGCTCTTAGATTTTTTTGTAATTTTAGAGATTTATTTTTATGTAAGTCGCGCGTTACGTAACTTGGGGTGTTCCTGTAAATTGATTGACATTGAAGGGACAATCACAATACACATCCCCTATTTTGCTTCGTTTATTAGAGGTGTGTAACATTTTGGTTTTATAAGGAATGGACAAAACTGCCTGGGCACTGTATGTTAATAATGGTACATTACTGATGCCTCAGTACATTGCCATTCAAAACATCAGAATAAATTCAAGAAATTCAAGCCTTATTATTAAAAATAAATTGTATGAGTGTATCAAATTATTTTCTTCACAATAATTACTCCTTGGTTATGGTAATTAGCTTCAATGGTGATTTTGACAATTTTGACTACATTGTTTCCCAATCTATGAAGAAAATCGATATGAAGGAAAATATTCAATTTATTCTAGGAACCAGATACTTCTTGATGGTGTTCAATTAGTTACTTAACCCTAAAAGCCCAATCTAGGTCATTTTAACTTATACGCAAACAAATATCTGCTTTCTCTTTCGCACACTTCTTTCAATTGCCCTGATTGATCGAACCAACTTAGTACTCGCCAAGAGCCCACAGGAGACGGCGATGTTGCCTTGGTAAGTCCCTTCATATTGGAGTTATTGTACTGTTGTAGGTCAATTTGACTTAGTTTAGGCTTTTTGTAATTTTTAAATGTGTGTGAAAAGTGTTTATGAAGAAAAAATAATTATATAAAACTGTTTAATTGTTATAAAATATTTATTGGTTAGTAGAAAAAAGATTTTGTTTAGTTTTTTTTTTTTTTAAATACTTTTAGTTTAAAAGAAGCAAACTAAAAGGATTTCATTTTGTACCAAATTTTTGTATTTTAGTAATTTTTTCAAAGTCTAAATAGAAATATTATTCTAATTATGCGTTTTTTCATTTCCTAAACAGTTAACACGAATAAATAGTGATAAAAAATAATAAATTACACAGAATAAACTATGTTACAAGTGTATTCATTCATGTAGGTAAATTTGACCTATGATTGGGCTGTTTAGATAGCAACATATGATTGGGCTTCTAGGTTCATTAATTTACAGGTTGCTAAATATTATGTTACAAGTATGTCCATGTAATCATTTCCTTTCAGCTTTCAAAACTACAGATTTGTGAAAGGTTTATATTATTATTTGAATTTATTTGAAATGAATAATAATCCACAGTGGTTATTATTTATAATTATCTTTTTATGATAGATACATTTTGATAAATTTGTTATTTTCTCCATTATTATTAAATCGTTGTATGCATAAACCTATTATGAAATTTCAAAAAATAATTATCTGTGTTTTAATCTGTTTATTGGTCCCAGTGTTTGCAATAATAAAGTTATTTCTTTATCTACTTTTGTTTCTAGGAATTTTCATTAACTATCAATCTTTCATTATAAATTTATTTGAAGATAGCAAATCTCTCCAATACAATTTTTTTGTTTGTTTATTTTATGGTTATGTTGTAAATGGTCAACTTTATATTGTGCCGTATTGTGATGAAACCAACTGAAGAGCGCTTTAAACTTTCTTTGTCGTAATGTTAATGAACAAAAAAAGATAATAACATCTTTTTTTGGTCATTGTGGATGAAATAACTCGAAAGATGTGCAGATGAAGTTCCTTTTATTAGTAAAGTTTTAAATTACAATTCAAAAAAAGTTTTACACATTTTTTATGGTTGTTGAGTAAATTTCAAGTATTTAATTTAACGGATCAGGTCGGTAGCTGGCCTCGCGCTCTCGCTTGGGATCTCGAGCACTGGGCGGGTGATTCCAGAAGGAACTCCGACCACGGGCCTGGTCAGATCGATGGGGGCAACTGGCAGCTCAACGACTGGCCTGGTGATGTCAATTGGGGTTCCAATGACGGGCCTGGTGAAGTCGATTGGGGCAACTGGCAGCTCAAGGATGGGCTTGGTGATGCCGTGTGGTACCTCAGCGATGGGCTGGGAGATGCCAGATTCGATGTTGATGGGTCCTACGGTATCGACGAGGGACTCTGCAGACTTGTCGCTGACGATGTTCAGAATGATCTGAACAAGTGGGCGGGAGACTGGAGCTTCAATGGGAAGTTGTTCAACTTCTGGAATTGGCATGGGGAAAGTCTGTGGTCCTTCTGGGATTGGCATGGGGAAGGTCTGTGGTCCTTCTGGAATTGGCATGGGGAAAGTCTGTGGTCCTTCTGGGATTGGCATTGGGTAAGTCATTGGTCCATCGGGGATGAGTGGCAGAGGCTTGGTGAGGCTTGGAATGTCTGGGAACAATGGGGCTGGCAGGGGCATGACGTCTGGGTAGACTGGCAGTGGGCTGATGACGATTGGCAGGTTTGGCAGAACCAGTGGTCCTTCTGGGAGCAGAGGGGCTGGCATGGGCACCGCGAGGTGTTCCTCTTCGACGATGGGCGCAGGGCGGTTGCTGATGAATGGAAGGTCGAAGGTTCCGACCGGGGAGCTGCTGGCAGCGGCCACGAGGGCGAGGGCAAGGATGAGGAACTTCATCTTGTACCTGCAATTACAAAAATTGTTTTATTAGATTTAGATTCATAAAAATTAAAATAGCATTGAAATATTTTGCAGGAAAATTCTATTAATTTATTTTTCTGTCCAATTTCTTTACTGATTTCTAATGTACAAAAATGTTTTCAGATTTAAAATCATGTTACACACGTGTCCTGCATGACTCTGGTTCACTGGACTCTGGAACTCGGATTTGCTTTGAATTTAAGTTTCATTTTCGAAATTGAAACTATTGTACATAGAATAGTGGAAATAAATAAATTTATTTGTATTACATAAATAATTAAAAACATTACTAGCTATTTGGTTCTCATAGGTTGAGTTTCTCACATATTTTGAAAGTTATGAATAAATATAGTTTTGTAACTTCCAACTAAATAATTTATGTTAACTATAATTAATCAATACTTACTGATTATTTCCTTTCAGACAGAAAGCAACTGAATGATGTTAATTGATTCTGTTCAGTTTATATAGTGGAAACTTTTATGACTGATATGGATAAGATAAAGAAACAGACTGGCTGACTTACAAAGTTCTCCAATAAAACAAATCCCCCAATTGGCCGTGCGTTGCGACCTCTACAGTACACGTGTGATTAATTTATTGCTATTGTTTCTTATAAGAAAAACCTGAATAGCTTGATCTCTGTGGGAGAGTAGTATGATTCTTGGCTTTGGCCCCAGAGGTTGCTATTTCAAATTTGGCGAAGACGATAGGATAGGATAGGATAGGTACAGTTAAATTTCAACAGTTAAGAGCGACAAGTGGCTAACTAACATTTTTGCCAAATTGAGTTTTTAATAACCAAGTGTTATACTGGCTTTTACAATGTCCTTCATCAATGAAAAAAATGGTGAAATGATAATTTAAATATTTGAATTTCTATGATTGTTTTTATCATTTTGACCAAAATGTTGTAGGCATAAAAACTTTAGTACAGTTTATAGTCAGATTTCTATCTGCTAGTTAATATTAACTCACAAAAAATTTCTGAAGTAGCCTCTAAAATGATGAAACATCTGATTCCTATAAAATTCATAATTAATAAATGCATAATATATAATTCCTATTAAATTATGCATTACTACCATAAATATTTTTATTTAATTCAAACAAGGAATTATATTATACTAGCCTTATACCCTGCTGCGCTCAGGACAACATTCGAGAGTGTTCTGGAATGTTCCACAATGATGTTCCCGATTTTCTATTCCTGAAAATTCCAGAATATTCCAGGATATTCTGGAATGTTGTGGAATTAGAGAATACAATCCCGAGCATGTTTTTAAATCCCGGGATTACGGGATTTTCGATACTTAATCCCGGGATCCTGGTACTATCCCGGGATTAGGAAATGTGGTAAATAATTGGGATAAAATAAAATAAAAGCAAAGATAGTATGTTCTTAAACATTATTTATTAATATTGACACAAGACAACTTATATTGAAATAAGGGACAAAAAATAATAAGAAATAAAAAAAATGCTTGGAGTTTTGAAAAAAGAAACAGAAATATCAAAGCATCCAGTGTTCGACTTCCAAGCCTGCTTCTTAATTTATTACCGACATAAGCAGCGGCTGAGAATGCTCGCTCGGATTCTACACTTGTTGGTGGAATGGTTAATACTTAGATATTTGTAAGTCAATTCTAAATGAAATCCCCGGACTCCTCCATTTTCGAACAGGCCCATTTCACGCCTTATCTATTCCAACCCCGATTCATTTTGTACTTCAGGATCTGACCTTGTCGCTCGCTTGAAGAATAATAAATGAAAAAAGTAATTCCTAACTGACCTATTTAAACTTTTGTAGAATGGGAATTCAACAAAATTATAACACCGGTGATCGGGTGATTCCCGTGGTGGTCCGTTGGGGAATTACCTATTGAACTATACCGGGCGGGGAAATCCCTTCAAAGTTTAACGATAAACATATTGTTAGGGCTGTACCTGTGAAATTATTTAACTGTGCTTAAGGTTTACTCTTGTCCTATAATCTAGTCAAGATAAGTCAAGGCCCAACGGATTATGGAATGCAAACTAGACTTGATTGTGGCAATCCTGAAAATCCCGAGATTAGCCGAAGTACAGTCCCGGTATTTTCGGGATCAAAAATGGGCCGGGATCCCGGGATTGTATTCTCTATGTGGAATGCTCTTGAATACTCTAGCTGGGGTATCCGGCTTCGCTCAGGAAGTTGTTATGAGATTGTGGTAGTTAGAATAAAAGGATAAACTTTAAAATATAAATTTTTTTATTATTAACAAATTATAACTATTTACAATATTTGTTCATAAACAACATTTCAATTTTAATTTTTCGAATTTCCTACTCGAGAGCAAGCTGCGTATTGCGATTGTCGTGAGAAAAGCAGGAATCTTTGAAGTTGATGCCGCAATGTTTTAAAGTTTGTCCTTGCGCTTTGTTGATTTTAAAATTATAGGCTAATTTGATTGGAAATTGCAGTCTTTTAAATTGGAATAGCATAACTTTCTAGAGCATTAGCGAACCATTCAGAACGTTCTCGAAACTTTTAGACTCACCGGCATACTCCCCACTCCTTCCAGAACTTTCTAGAGTTATATCGAACCTTCTAGAACTTTCCGGAATACTGTTCATGAAGTTTCTAGAGGGCGAAACCTCCAGCCCTTATATCTTCAAAGGCGTGTCCTTTATATAAAAGCGGGAACCCTCATCCTAGGGGAGATAGAGATTTACCACACCATATAACTCCCTTGGTCGTACTGGGACTCGTATCTGAGATTTTGCGGGCCGCATGTTTTTTAGACTTTCTTTTATAATTATTATATATTTTTATTGATTATTATATATATTTTGCCCAAAGAAAGGTTACTTTCTTCAGGTAGTTAGATACAGGGCAATTGGAGCAGACCGCTCCAGGACACCTACCACATTGCCCTTGAGATTAATTTTTATAAAACGGCGTACACAAACATACAAATCAGACCTAGGTGACTACTGGTTTTGACAAGAGGCGCCAAAATTTGACTCGCACCAGGCGATGATTGGCTTAAGGTCGGTTGGCTTAGATGGTAGGTAGGATGCGAGTAGGGCACCCAAGGGACTTAAGTTGCGGTGACAGTTAGAAACTATTCCAATAGTAGAAATATACAACAATTTCACATTTAAAAAAGAATCTTTACTGAACCCTAGTAAATGTAATGCTGCTTTCCCACCTGATTTATTAGTTAGCCCTATTTGAAGTCGATTCAACTTTGGGTTTCTATTCCATAGTCTGTTCTCACTGATCTATACCATGATCCTGGCTTTGGCCACCTAGACAAAGGCTTGCTTGAATAATGAAGTGGAAGCAGCAGATTTTCGAAAACGGAAAAGGAATGCACAAACAAATTTGCACACAGATGAAATGCAAAACAGTCAAGTTAAAAATGAACTTCATTACACTCAGTCAATAAATATTTACTGCTGCTGTGTTGATATAAAAAGATAACCAGTTACCTACCTACCTGTCCAGTAATTTATGATATATTATTTTCTGTGTTTCCCCGCATTAATTGCCTGCTGACTGCCCGATTAGGTGTTTGATTATTTTTTTATGATTTCAGTAATAATTAATTACTGATCATTAAAATACCTGAAAAGTTTTCAACTTTTTGACATAATGATATATGCTAAATCTTACACATATGTAGGCATTAGTTGCAAAATTTCATCAGCAATTTTTGATATCATTTCTTTATTACATTGGGTTTTTACACATAATAAGGAACTCCAGGGAAAACAGTAGATATGACTTAAAAGAACAAGCATTCAGATAGACCGGTAATGCTTCGGGGGCCTTTTCGCAGTAATTGATATTTTCAACAAGTTCAATTTTATGGGATAGGTACTCGACCATGTTTCTGAAAATAAAAGTAACGAAAGTGAGTTTTCACGAACACAGATGTTATTTGTGGCGCAGCGTGTAAGGTGTGGCATCAAATATGCAATCGAAATCGGGTTCTGAAATTCAAGCAGATGTAGTAATACTGTTGATGTAATGATGTGAAATTTTAGGCAGGTAAAATAAACAATGGGTACGTATATACCTACTGGCTCTGGACACTTGGGGCATTCATATGGTATTAAAAAAAATCTAAGCGGGTGATTCCATCGAGTGCAAAATTAATTATGCCAAGCTGTAGGTATCCTATCCCCTGTAGTCCGCAAACAAAATATAAATTGGCCCTCTGGCTAAAAAGGTTGATCACCTCTAATAAAGAGCGACAAATAATAGTACCCTTTACACACAGAGTTTGGAGCGGGACGTGCCCCGCGCCACTTCAGGCTGCCGCGCAGAAAAGTAA
Source organism: Glyphotaelius pellucidus (assembly GCA_936435175.1). Taxonomy (NCBI): domain Eukaryota; kingdom Metazoa; phylum Arthropoda; class Insecta; order Trichoptera; family Limnephilidae; genus Glyphotaelius; species Glyphotaelius pellucidus. The sequence continues at coordinate 19,705,469 of OW386553.1, forward strand.
AGACCGAAAGTAAGATAACGGTTTACAGCGCAGTTCACTGTGAGACTTTTCTGCGCGGCGGCCTGAAGTGGCGCGGGGCACGTCCCGCTCCGAACTCTGTGTGTAAAGGGTACTAATGTCGATTCTGAATAGGTAAACATTTAATTTTTGTTGAGGTTATGTTTTCACGAGGCCAAAAGTATAATAAAAAATACTAGCAGAAAAAACCCGCTTTCGCTGCTGGGCCCTTTTGCAGGCAGCTTTTTGATGGGCTTTGCCCAATTTAGTAGTTACCTGGTAGTAGAGTTTTATCCCATTGTATGTACAACAGCAATTTTAAAAAATTGTGCTTAGGCATAAATTTACTAAGGTAAGTACTTATTCAATTTTCTACCCAAATAAAAAACATTTGTGAATGCCTATATGCTTGTCGTATAACTTTGTTCACTTGAAATTCACTGGGCGAATGACATCTAATTTCTACTAAGTAACAAACTCCCAAACTAAGAAATTTACTGCCAATCAGATCTCAAAAAACGAAAGAACGCCGCCGAAGTAGTGCATTTTGACAAAAAAATCCGAAATCCCATAGCAATTTTTAACCAAATCGATTTGAGAGCTCTAAAATTTCCATTTTTATATCATTAGAGATTCCTATTTTCATTTTTAGTATGTACTAACATCTACTGTGGCATAATAGAACGCACCCGAAGGATTTTAACCAGCGATTTCTGGACATATTTGTAGTAAAACATGTAGATTTCACTTTGCTGTCCCATGATTTTTGTTCCATTAAAAACAATACAAATATTTTTCCACCACACATCGCACTTAATAGACGGATATTTATAGCCTAGCGGGTCACGTGATAAGCACCCGATCTAGTTTCAGCAGCACGGTAACATACTAAAAAGCGCATTTATCACATGATCCCTCCGCGACGTATAGGTGTGTGATCAGTGGCGATGTGTGATAAAAAAAATATCATCGGACATCAAAATCGTCTACTTTTCATATTTCAAATATGCTCAGGAATCGCTGGTTAAAATCCTTTTACGCGATGTTTCATATGTATAGGCAGAGCTTCAATTTTCAAATTTCATAATAGTCTAAAGCAGAGGTTCCAAAACTTTTTTTTTCTCTTAGACCACTTTCAAAATTTTACTGGTCACGGTGGACCCCCTACTGGTACATTTCTACCATATCCCAAAACTCGACACGCGTTGTACTGAATATTGAATGGCGAGGTGTGGACTGTCACAACGGAGCAGTACCGACTACAGTCTACGACTTTTTCAAACAGGGGCAAAATGGACCAGTATTTGAGATTACATTTGCCACGACGAAGGGGGCGTAATGGGATATGGGACAGGGGGGAGGCATGGGTATGTTCCCATCCCCCAGTACAGTACACCCATATCCCAATACGCCTCCCCCCCCTTGCCAAGCTGGGCATTTTAAGATGTCATGTATAACTGGTACAACAACGTGCGCTGCACGCCAGTCGCTCTAATATGGAGGGGGCGTAATGGGATATGAGATGGGGGGTGGGATGTGATGTGGATATGTGGCACGGGATGGGTCTCAATCGAAACCAGTTCGTGGACCCCCACTTACAACTTGCAGACCCCCATTTCTTTATCGCGCCTACGTGGACCCTTGTCGGGTCTCCCGTGGATCCCTAGGGGTCCACCTGGATCACTTTGGGAAACACTGGTCTAAAGGAACCGATTCCAAAAATAGATCCAATGATCGCTTTTATTATTACCGTGACGATCCACGATTACGGTACCGTCATGGTACAAAAAAACCAGTAATACTGCAGCTCTTTCAAAAGATTAGATAGAATGTATGTAGGTCTGTTTCCTCCAAAGAAAAAAAGTAACACTGATAAAATTGAAGTGTGAAGTGTGAGTGAATTCCAAAAATTCTAAAAAGTCAGAAGTCAACGCGCTGACGGTTTTGCTTTGTTCTTAAACAGATAATGCTGCAGCTCTTTCTTGCACACTTTAGTGTGCAAAAAAGAGCTGCAGGCTCAAGCTCAACAAAGAGCTTTTTAACTGTCGTTATTTATAACGACAGTTAAAAATGAGACAAACGGTGAACGTACGCCTGCACACCCCATAGGAAACATACAATCATTATTGTTATACATCTCCCTCTCACGTATAAAGATAATGAAACGCAATTCCCGTTGCCGTAGCTGTACCGTAATAAGATATATCTGTTTCCTCCAAAGGAAAAAAGTAGTACTTCGGAGGAAACAGACACGCGTATATTGTGTGTCTCATCTTTTGTCTCACAATTATTTAATGCATAAGAGAGAGCTGCAGTATTATTAGGATAAAGAATGTACATTTTAAGCTTTTTTTGCCGTCACTGTACCGTAATTGTGGATCATCACAGTAATAATGAAAGCTCTCAGTGGCAGCAGAGTCACAGGAAAAAAACCCCGTGACAGGAATATCATCCTACACGAAGTTGGGTTTACGAAGAAACTAGCAATTTCCCGGCATGCATTGCAATGCCACTTAATGAAGAAATTGTTTCTTCCTGCGTGTCCTTTCCTATTCGTCCCGTTCTTCTTCCGCCGCCCCTTTCCCTCCCACGTCCCTTTTCCTCATGCGTTCCCCCTCCACCTTCCCCGCCTTCCCTCTCCCCTCTCTCGCTCTCACGCTCCCCCGTCCTGCCAACCCTCTTCCTGCGTTCCATATATTCAGTCCCACTACATTCAGTTTTCAATCAGCTCGCATGCCACCTATTACAATTTTTTTATTCAAATTTTCATATATTACAAATATTCATGGTATATTCGAAGAACAATCAATCAAATTTGGTACCTAACATAGGTACCTATTTAGCATGCCTTTAATTCTTACATACTTAGCGCTTCAAGTAAATTAATTAATTAGAGAGCTTATTCGAAAATTGAATTTTGATTAATCAAATTGTAACATTTTTGGCAGTTTCGCAAGAGTTTTTGTATTGATTAAAAAAATTTCAGATGTATTGTCATGTGGTTGAAATAATCCAGAAACCTTCGCGGGGGTGAAAAGAAGGTATTTTGAAAGATTCAAACATTTCCTATGCTTAATACAGCAATGCATAGACACTTGTACACATATTTATAAGCAAGCGTATTTTGATTTATACATACATATAGATATGATTTAAACAATGTTAGACAGAGAGAATACCGCCCTTTCAGGTTGCATACAAAAAATACCATAATTTGAAATAATTCTATGAAACAACAGTTTGCACTTGAAATATTTTAGATTTTCACAACAAAAAGTATTTTCGGTATTTGTTTTTGGAGTGTTCTATTGTGTTGCGATATCTCCTTCTTTAGCCAACGTTTCGGACAGCGTTACAGTGTCCATCAGTAGCACAACACGGCATGACACCCAAAAAAAAATAACGAAAAAAAAACAATTTTTTCTTTTAAAAAATACATTTTTGCAAATTTTTTATTAAATATTTTTTTATAAATCGAAAAAAAGTGAAGTAACAATAACTTTCAGAATACCTTCATTTAAATTTTTTTGTTTTATTTTTTAGTTCATGTGTCGATTTGTAAAACTACTAAAATATGAAAAAATTATTCAACTCCTTTCAAAAACAATATTTAATTTAGAAATGGTTCATAAACAGCAAATTTTTCTGTAATCGAATGTAATGCGAAAATATATTTCGCGAAATCTCCATTATAGTCATTCATCTGCTTTCAAAAACAGTCTTTTATTGAGAAATAGTTCATAAACAGCGAATTTTTCTGTAATCGAATGTAATGCGAAAATATTTTTCGCGAATAATCACATATTTCTCAAATCAATAATTTATGACATAAATAACAGAGCCACCTCCGTTTACAACATTCTAAATGTACATTCTTTAGATTTAGATGATAATACTATTGGAGGTACTTATTCTGCTACGAGAACGTGCTTAAAAGAGTACAAGCATTTAAGTTAGACAGTGAATAAATACGTACACACAGAAAAAAAATTCCCGTTTTTGAATTTGGAACTTTCATCCACTTCTAGATAAAAAAAACTTTGGTAATGGTAAGAAAAGAAGATGTGAAAGTAGTAGATCTTCCTTCTATCTATCATCATTCGAGCAACAACAGATTCCCTGATCGTTGGATTGGTGGGAATGGTCCTGTTTTGTATGTCATTGTTTTGTGGAGATCTAACATGGACGCCTAAACCCTACATCAATATGATATTGACAAAATCCGTCATCAGTTATCAATTAATCAGAAATATTCCAACTGACCATTGTCAAATTTTATCGTGGCTTCCCGAGTGCCAATAAGCCGTCAATATACAAAACATTTTGTTTAATGTCGTTCGTTATGAAAAATAAATGGCTTGTTAATGTATAGAGGTGAACTAACGAAGCTCTTAGCTTTGAAAGAAATCGTATACGCAATCCCATAGACTTAAATACTTCATCTAAAACGCGAACTATTTATTCGATCTTGGAGTTTTTTTAATTTTTTTTTTATATGAACACCGCACAAGAGTCCCAACTTCTCCCGTCTGGAGCCAGTGAGACTATGGCATCCCTAATTGGGGTATGTTGTGAGGAGGGGAAAGAGGGGAAGAGGAAGGTGGGAAGTACCTGGCTATTCAGATCTGGTCACCAAACACGGTTGAAGCCATTTCAAGCAACGTTTCAACGTTTCTGAATGGTGTTCTTACACCAGCGCTATACTGAGAGTATCTTCCATTCTGGAACGTGCCGCAAATATACTATATATTATTTTAAATGAATAAATTGTGAAATAACACTTATAAATAAAATTTATTTGCCACACAGCGATTCGATCCCGCGACCTCCAGAATGCGATTCAAAAGCCTTACCGGTGGACTACGCCGGCCGTCACAATATACATAAAGTGATTCAAATATGACCAAAGACTTCATTAACTAATTAACCCCCGATATGTTTCAACAAGTACATTCGGACTGCCAATGCCTATTTAGGTTAGTATTTATGGGCAACGCCTGGGACTTTAGCTGGTTCAGAGATATGCGCGAATTTAGCAAAATCAAGTTTTCTTATGACCGGGTACCTAGCATGGTCGATCGATATAACCCTATGTCAATACGATATCGGCCAAATCCGTCATTTATGGTCAGTTAACAATATGTGCTAGCACGCTCAACAATTGATAAGGGAAATTACAACCGACGATTGATAAAGACCTGTCAAATCGTATGCATTCTAGCCTGCGACCGTAGCACGGTCGATCGATAAAACCCCTATATTGATACAAAATGTAATAAATTCGTAGTCTATGGTCAGTTAGCAATATTTGCGAGCACAGTGACCAAATAATTCCGACAGTCGGTTGATACAAGGCGCCGTATTTATCGCGGCTTCCGAAGTGTCGGATAAGCTGTCAATTTACATATTTTTTTAAATAATGTCGTTCGTTACGCAAAATAACTGGCTTATGAATGAATGGAGGTGAACTAACGAAACTCTTAGAATTTAAAGAAATCGTGTATGAGTCCCATAGACTTAATTCATTTAAGAAGCGATCAATTGATTGCTTTCAAATTCGAGAAACGAAATTTGTTAAAATGTCGTTTTAACTAATTAACTCCCGTTTAGTCTCAAAAAGTACATGCGAGGCGCCAATATACATTGAAGTTAGTATTTCAATTCGAAATGGTCAATTTATTGGAATTTTTAATTTTTACGTACAACATTTGAAATTTAGGAACGTAAATTCATGAAAAGTCGGCCGGTGTTGCCATTGTATATCAATTTCTTATTTATTCCCCTTCGACGTCGGTCTGGCTATCGATGCTGCAAGCGTGCTAGGGTGAACGGTTACTTATCGATCCGATATTGTAAAGTTACTATTTCACTCTGTGCCTTGTTTGACTGGTGATAAACACAACTTTAAATAATGCCGTTCTTTCTGCAAAATTACTGGTTTATTAATGAGCGGAGGCAGATTATAGAAGATCGTAGAATTGAAAGGCGTCGTTTACGCGATGAATTGAATCCGTTCGAACTCGGAGAGACCGAATTTAGGCTTTTGTTTCGCATATCTCGCGTAATGGCTAAAGATCTTATTGATCAATTAACTCCCTTTTTATTGTCAAAAAACACATGCGGACTTCCAATGTATATTAAAGTAAGTGTATTTAATATTATTATGATACCTCAGTAAATATCAAGATGTAAATCGATCTTTAAAATGATCAAAAGATGGAAAGATCATGATTGTGTACAATACTGTATATTTCTTACTATTCATATGTAAAAGCCCCGAAAAAGGGCGTTAATAAGTAAATAACAATAATGGATTATGATGATGACAGGTATTAGCACCAATGAGCTTCTTTGCTACAGGAAGCTATCAACGTGGAGTAGGCCAAGACCATATGTTGGCCATAGGTCAAACAACGGTCAGTAAGTGCATCAAATCGTTAATGAAAGCAGTTTTGGAAAACCTCTATAGAAGGTGGGTACATTTTCCTGCGACGAATGACGCCCGGAAACAAGTCGAGAGAGGCTTCAGGAATAAATTAAACTTTCCTCATGTTCTGGGCGCCATCGATTGCACCCACATCGCCATCGTCACCCCTTCCAGACATGAAGAGCAGTTTAAAAACCACAAAGGGTTTCATTCTCTCAATGTTCAAGTGGTAAATATTTTTTTTTCACAAAAATTACATAAATAAAACGCCAGTTGGTGGTTTTTCACATTTTATTGAAGGTTTTATATGTTTGATAAACAGGTCTGTGATGCTACGTTGACAATTTTAAGCATAAATGCACGCTTCCCGGGTACCGTCCACGACCAATTTATTTGGAATAATAGTAATATCAAAACGGAAATGACCAGACTATATAATCAGAGAATTGGGACTTATTTCTTGCTAGGTATGTATGTCAGCAATCTGCTTTTGAGAAAAAGTACAAAGCCGCATAATTTAGTAGCTATATGTACTTATTATAATGGTGTTTATGTTTAAATCAGGTGACTCGGGGTACACTTTAGAACCTTATCTCATGACTCCAATATTGGATGCAGCTGAGGGGAGTGCTGAATGCAAATATACAAAGGCGCACTGTAAGGCGAGATGTTCCATAGAACGCCTATTTGGGGTATGGAAGGCCATATTCCGTTGTCTTAGGAAGGATAGAGTTCTCCACTACGAGCCTGAGGTTGCTGGTCAAATAATCACAATGTGCGCTATTTTATACAACATGATGAAGCACTATAAGTCAGTTTTCTTATTTAACTATATTACTATTATATGCATTTAAAGAAAGTAAGGCAACAATTCAAAATAATAATTGTTCTTTAATTTCAGGTTAACAGATGATTATAGTGAGGATATGGTATTAGAAGAGGTTGAGCTACTAAACCAGGCTGAAGATGTCAGCAGAGTGGTAGCAGCCCGAGGAGTGAGGGAACAAGTGGTTCGGAAGTACTTCTCCGATGAATAAATTATTTAATAATTACAACATAGATCCCGGTAAATTATTAAGATTCATTTTATCAGGAAAAATTACAAGATATTAGTGATAAAATAACAATTTTAGAATAAAATCATGCCTTGTTTCATGTACAGCACAGTACACAAATAATATAATTTAAACAAACAGTTGTTGTGAAATTATAAAACAATTATGAAATTGCAAGACGGTTAAAACCATTCGAAATAAAAAATGAAATAATCGGTATTCTATTTAAACCCTTGTTCTTAAGTACAATCTATTTATAAAGGATCATTGTATAGCAGTCAGTGCAGTGAGTTTAAACGTTTCAATAATTTTATATTAATTACAGAAACTATAAAAGAAAGTATGGCAACAACATGTTAAATTGCTCCCTCATTTCACATTAAAAGGTGGTGAGGATAATATATCCTTCCAAGACTAATAAGAATATGTAATTGATGTTATTTAGTACATTCTTAAATTGACACTTCAAGTAATGTTGTTAAAATGCTGGCAATTCCATTTTACTAGTATTTACTTTGAAAACTAAATAACCTACTAAAATTTATTTATATTTTATTTTTAGGAGAAGGGAAGCTTTCTATTGATTTGGATGAAAAACTGCATTCCATATGCAGCTAAAATAAAATACAAACAGTATTAATGGAAGTAATTTTTCTGCGTTGCTAAAGAAGATCCACCCTGACCAATAGAACCCGTCTAAACAGAATGCTTGAGCATAAATATCGGCCAAAGAAGCATGTCAAGCAAAAAAATAAAAATATAAAATTGACACCTGAATTGAACCTTACACAGGGACATCTCCGCCATGGCGGATGAAATAACACAAAAATCTATACAATGTGCAAAGTTCTTACAATAAATAAATACATGGTAAAAATTATTCTTCTGATTCTGACTCCAAATGTAACTCAAAGTCGGGTGAAGTGTGGGATGTTGACGGCAACGGAGATGTTGGTCTAGAACGAGAAAGAAAAGTGCTTGAGATCTCATACATAGGAAAATAATTTATCTATGTCATTTTAGGGGATGCTGTGTGGAGGGTCTTATTAAGTAAGGAAAGGATAGGAAGTTCTGGAAAGAAAAAGTATGAGGGGTGGGTAGGAATCTGAGGGTCAGTGTGTCCAGGAGTGACAGACGTATGAATCCATCCCTCCAACTGCAGTGCAAGGCGAAAAGTCAAAAGGCCTCCCTCACCAGTCTTTCTCAATCCGGCCCGCCACGCAGCACATGCATCCACCACCAAGACCTGGACAAACCTCACCTAACTTAGCAATCCACTTGGACCTACGGCAGAGGTGTTGGTTATCCAACAAATGGTTCCCGGGGCGGCGGTACCCATACCCGTGGCCTCTGTGTTTCCTCCCTCCTACAACATGGGTCTCTACAAGACCATGTTCACTCCTTCCTCTCTTCAAAAACACCCTCCACACAGCATCTTCAAAGATGACATAGGCCCTGAGGGAAATTATTTTCCTCAGGGTCTCCTGTGTGGAGTTAATGTAAAAAAAAAAAAATACCCGCCTCCCAAATTTTAAATTCATTCATTCTACTTTCAACATTCCTCTGCCAGTTCCATGGCTCGTTGCTTGAAGTGTATCAAGTTTAGTATCACCATTCCATTGTGGACTGCTAACCTTGGTTTTTTGGACAACTTTTAATTATCGTGTTCAGCCTTTCCATCTCTTGTGATTATACTTTACTATGTACGAGTAGTCCCCAATCATAACTAACTTAGCAACACGCCGTTTCGCTGCAGGGGTAGGCAGAGAGTACGAACCGCCGAACAACTCTATCTTGGCACACACTCCTTGCCTCGTTCACATTCATACATGATCTTCTATCATTCTGACTCTTCACATGACCCAACTCAACTATCTGATTCAGTTGGTCGTGTCATGTCTTCCTCGGGCGTCCCAGACTTCTTCTGCCATTCACATTTGCGTCATATACTCTCCTTACACTACTTTCCTCATTCATTCGCTCTACACGCCCAAACCATCTGAGTGTCCCATTCTTAATTTTACTCTTACTCTTTACGCTTACATCAGCCTTGAACTTTATTAAAGGGACTGGGTTATTGTTAAAAGATTGAGGCAAAATTGGAGATAGCACAACAGGCCTATGGCCTAAGTGCTCACGGGAACTAGTCATAAACCAACTACGCAAAAAAAAAACATCAGCCTTGCATTCTTTGCGGATCTCTACGTTTCTCACACAATCGTACATGGTTTCACCACACAAACGCCTCCGGAATTTCATTTCTACAGCTTTCAGTCTACTTTCATCCTTCCTCTGCCATACCTCAGGGTAGGTATCAGCACTCCATTATAGACGGCTAGCTTCGCTTCTTTGGACAGTTTTTTATTAGTAAATATAATAAATAATTGAAATAATGTAATACCTCAATAACTGATGTCGGAGAAGGCGAACTCTTTCTTCCTGAGTAGCAGTGTATCTCTGAAATGATAAATGATAATTCATTCATTTACCTTCTATAATAAATTAGTTATAAAAGCCAGCTTTACACACTCGTTGAATCATTTAAAGTTTATATTATTAAACATTTACGTTTATTAGCTACTATTTTACGTTGTTGATCTGGGTTAACTGATTATTTTTAATAAAATTCCAAAAACTCTAATTCGTTAGACCACATCATTGAATGCATCATCACAGACACATTTGGCAGGCAACTAAAGGGGTGAGTGTCTACCTGAGTGTAACCTGAGACCAAGCGACGCGAAGAGAACCTTCGACTCCGGCCCAAAATACCAACATACGACCGAGAGGTGGCGAGCCGAGGTAAGAGCACACTCTATTCCTGTGTCAGGGAAAATTTTTTGTTGAAACAGGTTTCAACAAAAAGGAATAGAAAATCCCTCAAAAATGTCCCCAATTCGATCTAACGTTGGAAATTTGTTAATTTACTCTGAAGTGACAAATAACAATTCATTAATTTAACTTAAATAAAAAATAGTTGACATACTAAAAGGAAGGTTTATAAATTTGAAAGTACATTGGAGTAATTTGAAGAGAAATAGGAAATACCTCAAAAATGCCCGACATATTTTTGAGGACTCCCACTAGCTCCTTGAAGGTGTCGTTGTGCGCCTCTTGGGCCGCTGCCATTCGGCTTCCCACATCTGGCGTGGCAGCCGACTTCCTTCTTTTTGATTTGCTTCTAAGGCCGGTTGCTTCCTGGACATTTTGTCCACTATCCAAGTCGGCTGAGGTTTCGTGCTGCTCATTGGAATACTATAAAACACACATATAATTGGCATTGGTGATGAAAGGTTAACCACATTTTGACAGAATGCATTATATTGATATTCTAAAACAATAGTTACCTCAATCTCTAGCACAACTTCTTCTGGCCCCTCCCCTATACTGCTTTCAGGCAGTCCACTGCCCTCAGAACTGGCTCTGCCAATAATATTCATGACTTTTTGAGTGATGTCCGTCAGCGCAGGTATTTTGGCAGTGTTACCAGTGCTGAGGGCAGCTCGCTTGCGGTTTGCATTTCTGGCACGACTTTTACATTTCAGGTCGCGCCATGTCTGAAAAAGGCAAAAATAATACCAGGTTAAAAGTGATTTAAGGACTTGATATCAAGTGTCTCCATAATAGTTTAGAAGAAGGTAAGTATTTTCGTAATAAGAAGCAAATAAGTCAGTTTGTTTAGGTAGGTATAAATACTCACTGTTTTCCACTGTTCGGCTGACTTAACAGGACCTAGCTCGGCCAGGTGCTCCGCCAACTTCTGCCAGGTTTCTCTGTTCTTCTGAGCACCTTGTGGTCCAACAAATCTTCCAGCAGCAAATTCTGAATGCTGAGCCATGTAATCTGTTAAGAAGTTAAGTTGCTGGCTCGTCGAACGAACTTTCTTGCTGAAATTATAATAACAGCATTCTGAATGTCACTGTCCTTGATCGTAATATTGTAACTACAAATTTTCAACACAATAATGTAAGATAAGTTTATAGGTAACAGTGGAAACTTTTCCGTATACAAAATACAAATAAATTACTTACACTTCTTTCGGACTCGACGTTGACAATTTATTATTTTCGGACATTGCTGTATGATGCGCGTTGGTACGTAAAGCGTAAGTAAATAAACAATAATTTGACGTTTCAGATACCATAGACAATTGACTGCTGCCTAGAAAATATCTCAAGTGTTGCCAGCGTATGTCAATTTCTTATTGATTGCCTTAGCAATATCGGTTCGATACAAAATCGTCGGTTGTTACGCTTTGTCGATTCGATATTGTAAAGATACGATTTCAGTGTGCTAGGGCCCCTGTGGATATTAATTTTATCATTTATGGTTGTATGTAAATTTAAAATAAGAAAATAATTATTTTCGAAATTCAGAATCGTAATTATTTAATTACTTCTCACCTTTTTAAAATTCACATGCTTGTGCTTTCCCTTTGCTTCAATTGGCGGGATAGGTTTCTTTGTAGCGTCATTTTCAATCATTTTTAGAACCGTAATTACTTCATCCCAGGAATCTCTTAGACTCTTACTGGCATCTGCTCTTGCTGACCATTGCGTGAGGTTTATTCTATTGTGTGTCTTTCCTCTTCTTATTTTATAAACCAATGCCAAAACTGAAATGACTAATTACTCGGTGCTGATTTAAAAAAAATACGTGTAAACACCTACTCGTCTTCTCGGCCTAGCATAATTCGCCCATATACTCGTCTTCTCGGCCTAGCATAATTCGTGTAAACACCTACTCGTCTTCTCGGCCTAGCATAATTCGCCCATCTACTCGGTACGTGTACTATCTAACATGAACAGGAATGAATACTGAGAATTAGCGACTTTTACCACGTTTAATAGATAGAATACTCTATCTACCCACAGTGTTTTTATTTATAATCGCACACAAACTTAACGGCTTACCAAAGCGAGCGAGCGCCGCCCCCTGAACTCTGCCGCCCCTAGGCCGCGGCCTATAAGGCCTATTGACAAATCCAGGACTGCCTCTCCCCCGTTTTTCATCTCATCAGTCTGAACTCGACTCCAACCTTCCGTGTAATTATGAAATATGACCATTTAAATAAAATTAATAGGTATATAAATAAAATTGTGTTTGAATTGTTCATTCGTGACAAAATTCTGCTGTAGATGAAATGATATTTAATATTTTTTTGCTCTTTTAGATATAGCATGGAGAATACAATATAAAGACCACGTTAATTAAAAGATTAAAAATTATAAATCGTGTGTTTTTGTTCCTATCCCTGAATAGTATCTTTATCTTTTATGATTTCTTTGTGATAAAGACATTGGTATAAAAAGCTTTGCGGAATCATTTTACATCACAGTTCGCCGATTGCAAGGATCAGACAGTGAGTAAATATCAAGTATTAAAAAACAAAAAAATAATTGTGTTTTTTATTTATTTTGTGCATAATTTTATAAGAATGAAAAAAAGTTAGAATACAAAACCTCAAAAATAGTCTTAGCCATAAAGGAGTACTTTTTAAAAATTGTTTCTTATATTGTTTCATAGTTAAGTCATGCAAAAACATTTTTTTAGTGGTTTACGCATATATTGTTTGTTATGTAAATAATAATTGTATTGTAATCCCAATTCATCATAGAAAAGCTAGTAAAAGCTTCCATTTATCCATAGCATATTTTTTTATGTTTATATTGTAAACCGATTCGTCGTAAAGATGAGTATAAATAGTATTTAAATAGGATTTCACGATTAAAGGGTTGGTATAAATATCAAACGAATTTATTTATAAACATTTTTTTTTTGTCGACTTATGCACTGGTATACACAATACATAGAGAAGCAGATTTTTTCTTGATGCATTTGAATGAAAATATGTGTTATACTTTTGTTATTCGGCGGTACATCCTCTCTACATGTCTCTTCGTGGTCACTACTTATATTTTGTGTAATTAGGTATACCGTATTTTCCCCAAACTGGCAGCACATTGTATATAAGTACGTCGGGGGGAGAATTTTCGGCCGATCAACTGTCATGGAACGAAAATGTAAATAAAATGTGAATGCGCCACAAATTGTGATATTAATTAAGTTTTGTTTTATCTAATTATTTATCACTCTCCCCAGATTCAAGATGAAGTTCCTCATCCTCGCCCTCGCCCTCGTGGCCGCTGCCAACAGCTCCCCCGTCGGAACCTTCGACCTTCCATTCATCAGTAACCGCCCTGCGCCCATCGTAGAAGAGGAACACCTCGCTGTGCCCATGCCAGCCCCAATCTACCCAGACGTCATGCCTCTGCCAGCTCCTCTGCTCCCAGAAGGACCATTGGTTCTGCCAAACTTGCCAACTGTCATCAGCCCACTGCCAGTTCTGCCAAACTTGCCAATCGTCATCAGCCCACTGCCAGTTCAACCAGAGCTGCCAATCCTCACCAAGCCTCTGCCACTCATTCCCGATGGACCAATGACTTACCCAATGCCAATCCCAGAAGGACCACAGACTTTCCCCATGCCAATCCCAGAAGGACCACAGACTTTCCCCATGCCAATCCCAGAAGTTGAACAACTTCCCATTGAAGCTCCAGTCTCCCGCCCACTTGTTCAGATCATTCTGAACATCGTCAGCGACAAGTCTGCAGAGTCCCTCGTCGATACCGTAGGACCCATCAACATCGAATCTGGCATCTCCCAGCCCATCGCTGAGGTACCACACGGCATCACCAAGCCCATCCTTGAGCTGCCAGTTGCCCCAATCGACTTCACCAGGCCCGTCATTGGAGCCCCAATTGACATCACCAGGCCAGTCGTTGAGCTGCCAGTTGCCCCCATCGATCTGACCAGGCCCGTCGTAGGAGCTCCTTCTGGAATCACCCGCCCAGTCCTCGAAACCCAAAACGACCGCCTGAGGCCAGCTACTGATCTGATTCGTTAAACAACATTCTAATTGATATTTGTTTAATTAGAGCTATTTATCACCAAAATGTTTACATCCCTTTTCGATTTGTTTTGAAAATGTAATAAAAGGAATTCCATCTGTACTTCTATAAAGCATTTATTTTTTTCATCGATTTACAGAAGTAATAATTTTTAAGGCACAATAAAATTGGCACTGGTAAAATAAAAGGTAAGTTCTCTCAAAGAACTCACAGATTTAAACGGTACGTAAATACATTAAAAAAAATAACCCAGTGGCGTGATCCATATTTTTTTATAGAAACATTTCACCAGTTTTCCTCAAAATTAAGGAGTTTCCGGAATCCCTTGGTAACCCGCTGGATGCCACACTGAAAAGCCAAAACCTGTAATTCAAATTTGAACTAGATTATTTGTCACAGGGAGAAAATAACGTTTTTTAAGAAAAGAAAATAAATATTAAAATAACTCAAAAGCGTTTTTAAAGATATGTGTAATAGAAGTAGAACATTCTCGACTGACATAACATTTTAAAAAGAATTTAAATATAATTTTATCCGTAAAATATTTATACTGGAAACAACGAAACATGAATAGCGAAAACTTAAAAGGCCGTAAGTGCCAAAAATACCTAAAACGATTTTTTAAGAAATGGTTAGCATATATATGTCAAGTAGACGTGGGCAAAATTGAATGAATGAATTAAATGAATAAATTCAATCTTGTGACATACTCGATCTGATTCTCTTTTTCAAAAGGAATTAAATCTTAATTCCTTACCATTGGCCTTGCATCCTACGATTTTTTAACAGCACCATATTTCTTTTTATTTCTATTTATTTATTTTACAGTTAAATTATTTCATGTTATATTGAGGTAAGAAAATAATAATGTGCTCTGTAAATATTGTAGTATTTTGTAGGAATTTAGTTAAATATTATTCTGGTTATTTGCTGCGCGGATAGGCAGGTAGGTAGAGGCAGGCAGATAGGCGGCGCGCCGCGAAATGCCTGTCACGTGTAGTATCCCGCGCAGTAAATCCATAAAAAATAAACCCGTAGGCCCGAGAGTCAAGTCCCCCAGCCCAAGCGACAAAACCGCCAACCGACAAAGTCACGACGAGTCAGTCAAGAACCAAGTAATTCCGAATTCCGGTGTCGCGTCTTTTTCACAGTCGTCCCGCAGCTCCCACTTATTCAAGGAATTAATAATTTTATTCCTCATTCATTTGTGTCGTCATATTCCTAGATGTCTGTGCGGACCGTAGCGCTCAATCCCAATCTCTGTTTCACTTACTCAAGGAATCAAAACATTTGTTTCTAATTCAGCTGTGACGTCTTTGTCTCAAATCCTATGTCCCACGTGTCGAGTCAATCTGATCGGACAACTCAAGTCCGTTGAAGATTAACTAGGTCCGCGGAATGCAAGTTATTCAAGTCACTGCAAGACAAAAGACATCTATTAGTCAGAAGTTCCTAATTCATCCCTTAATGCTGGCAGAGATTGGGTTCGTCGTTAGTTCCCGCGGCCAAGCCGTCAACTTAGGGCGAAACTTCCCACTTCCTGACCCCGAACTCCTGCTAAAAAAAGCGAAATTAAGTTCTATGTTTTTTCTCCCTCCCACCTGCGATAATTATGCAATGCGTTTAGAAACAAAACGATATTTATTTATATTATTGTTTTTTATGGTATCTGCCTATCTATCCGTAAACAAAACATCAGTCAGCTGTCGAGTGTCGAACCGTGATAAATAATAATCGAGTGATTATTTGTTCCGTTATTTTTGTAAGAAATTGTACGACGCGCGTCGCTTAGATTTCAATCAGTTTTTATTTGGCGCAAGGTTTTAACTTTACCAGTGAGGTAGGTACCTACATGCATTTAAAAATATATATTTGGGTAAAGCTTATTCCAGGTGACCGAATCGGATATATGAGAGCGCGATAATAATATTTTTTTTTTTTACGTGAATACCGCACAAGTCCCAACCGCTCCCATCTGTAGCTAATGAGACTATGGCATCCCCGATTGGGATATTTTGTGAAGAAGATGTGGGCAAATTATGTGTATTTTCTCTTTCTTTCTTGTTATATGTATAATTTTTATGTAAAGACAATTGGAGTGTGTATGTTTTTTTTTATAATTTTAAATTTTAATCTGGTTTTGAGTACTCTTTATATATTTTTTTTGAATTCATTGAATTAAAAGAATGAATTAAAGGAATCAATTCAAAAGGCAGGGAGAATCAGACTGAATCGATTCAGTCCTGGGAATAAATCTGCCCATGTCTAATGTCTAGGCCAATGTCATACAGAAGTTTACAAGTGTCACTGATCGACGTCAACGACCCCCGAATCAAGAGGTCGGTACATTGAATTATACAACGGTTTACTCTGCAGGTGACCTATCACTCGATAAGCGCTAGTGATATGCGAACCTGTAATTTTCTGTCAATACCAAGAAATTCAAATGGAATATTGATTAAAATAAATATTATGTTACTACTTTTTAATTGTAAATACGTATAAATTATATAAAAAAAACACTAAAATGCTCGTGGTTAGGCTTGTTTTTTATTTTTGCATTAAACCCGAACTAAAAAACTAATTCATAAAATAGGTTCCTACTTTGGGTTTTATTAAAAAGAAAGAAAAAAGTAACCTTAAAACCTACTTACTTATCACTGTGTCAAATCGTAAGAAAATGGCCTCAAAGTAAATGTGAAGATTTTGTCAAAAATTAACAAAAAAACATAATTTTGTTTCCCCGTGGACAGAAATACGTGTTCCTTATTGTAATTAAACCTGACAGAAAGTATTTTTTTAAACAATTTGTGGGATCAGACGCGCTTCTGCATATTTTAAAGCTTAACAGTTCTATCGTCAATATTATTCATGTTTATATCCGAGTTATCTGAATTAAATAACTATACCTAGCCAGGGCTGGGCAAAATAAATGCTTTGCTGTAATTAAAATACAAAATACTTCTTCGCATGTATTTAAATTACAAAATACTTTCAAGTCGCCTATTTGAAATACAAAATACGGTATTTTAACCATTTTTTTATTTCAAATACAAAATACAAATTACAAAATACATTTGATTTTGGTAGAACCTTTAGTTGCAATAAATTGTCGTAAGTGCCCTTATCTAAGGGTGCGTTTCCATAGAAGCAAAGCTGAGTAGAGTGAAACAGAGACGTGTAAAAATTGACCAATAATATTGCTTGGAAGACACATCTCTTATCCGCTCCACTTGTAAAGTTTTGTAATTTGACGGAATTTGATCATCGATTATCAATTAACTCACGCCTTCAGGAATAAATACAGCGAAACGATGAAAATGACAATTGACTTTGACGTACAGTGTTGCCAACTCTAAATATTAACATATATTGCTCTGGATTCTAGCGTTTTTGTCTACGTATTATCTATATCAGTTTATTTTTAATTATCATTATTAAGAACGCTAAATGTATTTTGAAGCCATAAGTATTTGAAATACAAATTACAAAATACCTCAGCATCAGGTAATTGAAATGCCAATTATTACAAAATACATTTTTAGGAAGTAATTGAAATACAAATACAAAAGACGTATTTGTATTTCAAATACGTATTTCAATTAAAAGTAATTCAAATACTGCCCAGCCCTGTCCCTAACCTACGCTGAATTGCAGAAGCAAAATGACGGATGAAAAGAAAAAAAGACCTCACGTATTCAATACCCTACTTCAGTGTTCCGCAAACTTTTTGTGATCAAGGTACACCTAACAAAACAAAAAAATTTAGAGGTACACCAAAGAAAAAAACAATGTTTATTTAATATTTATTATAAAAATCAATATAATATGAAAACATGGGTTCCATGCCACGGTACAAGGGTTCCGCCGCCCCGGGAACCTTTATTGGATAACCAACACCTCTGCCATAGGTCACCCCAAGTGGTTCGCTACGTTTGGTGATTTAGCAGGGGTGCCCGGGTTCATGGGGTGAGGTTTGTCAGGGTTATGGAGACGGATGGCCAGGACACACTGAACCCCAGATTCCTACCCACCCCTTAAACCCTTTTCCTTCCCAGAACTCTCCCCCCCCCTCCTTTCCTTAAAAAAAATCTCCACACAGCATCCCCAAAGATGACATAGGCCCTAAAGTACTTTAAGGTTGGGATTTCCACCAAGATTTAAAAACCCAATAAAATATTCATTGATATGATGTGATACGGATTTATTTATTTATTGTTTGAAACATTTACAGAGTGTTAACAATTATTACAGTCATAGAATTGTCGTTGGTATATTACATAGATATTAACACTCCAATTAGAAATGTTCACGGCGTGAGTAATCAACGTTAAGTTGTTACTAGACGGAAATGCTTGTAGTGATAACAGAAATAATGATAATCAAAATGAAATATAAAACAAAGTAGTGTCAAATATAATACCCTGCAGAGAAAGATGAAATAAATAAAGGGTATAACAATAAAGCAGCTACATAACTGTTCTCCACGAAGTGTCATGGTAGGAGTTTGATAATTTGTTTTTTTAAATATGTGAGATTGTTTGCGAAGATATCTATATTGTCACATTCAATGGTATTACATAGACAACACATTCGAGACACAGGATTAAAGTACGCAATATTGTTATTAAACAATTCAAGATGGAATATTTTATGACTCCTTAAATTACGTCTATAAGGAACTTTAATACGAATATTGCTCAGACAATGATTGATTTTAAAACAATATGCTGCTGTATTCTAAATATTTATAAAGGTAGTATCATGTAACTAAGAAATTTCATTTATAATTTTTTGTATCAGTTTTATGTAAAAGGTAAAAGTTTTTACACTAGTTAGTTTTCAACAAATATTTATTTTTAATAAGTATTCAGTAATCAGTGAATTAAATGGAATGATGACAATTCAGTTTTTGGATAGACGTTTGTTTCAATCGAAACAATGGGCCTGTTAATAACGGGAGCCTGAATCACTGGTCTGATGATGTCAACTGGGGCCTCAATGACTGGTCGGGTTATTCCAGCTGGAGCGTTGATGGCTGGCCGGGTAATTCCTGCTGGGACCTCAACGACTGGGCGGGTGATTCCTGCTGGGACCTCGACGACTGGGCGGGTGATATCAGCTGGGACCTCGATGACTGGGCGGGTGATTCCTGCTGGGACCTCGACGACTGGGCGGGTGATATCAGCTGGGACCTGGACGACTGGGCGGGTGATTCCTGCTGGGACCTCAACGACTGGGCGGGTGATTCCTGCTGGGACCTCGACGACCGGGCGGGTGATATCAGCTGGGACCTCGATGACTGGGCGGGTGATTCCTTCTGGGACCTCGACGACTGGGCGGGTGATTCCTGTTGGGACCTCGACGACTGGGCGGGTGATATCAGCTGGGGCCTGGACGACTGGGCGGGTGATTCCTGCTGGGATCTCGACGACTGGGCGGGTGATATCAGCTGGGACCTGGACGACTGGGCGGGTGATTCCTGCTGGGACCTCAACGACTGGGCGGGTGATTCCTGTTGGGACCTCGACGACTGGGCGGGTGATATCAGCTGGGGCCTGGATGACTGGGCGGGTGATTCCTGCTGGGATCTCGACGACTGGGCGGGTGATTCCTGCTGGGACCTCGACGACTGGGCGGGTGATTCCAGCTGGAACCTCGACAACTGGACGGGTGATATCAGCTGGGGCGTTGATGACGGGTCTTGTGATAGACTCTGGAGACTTGGCACTAACGATGTTCAAAATAATCTGAACGAGGGAGCTTGAAGCATGAGAAACTGGAATCTCATTTGGAATTGGCATTGGGTATGTTGATGGTCCTTCTGGAAGAAGTGGGGCCGGAAGGGCCATAACGTTGTGTTCCTCTTCTGGTACTACGACGGGGTAGGTTTGAGGTCCTTCTGGGATGGGTGCAGGGCGATGACTGATAGCTGGAATGTCGAATGTCCCGAAGACGGGAGAGCTACTGCCAGAGGCCACGAGGGCGAGGACCAGGACCAGGAACTTCATCTTAAATCAAATAAAACAAAATTTTTGTTGATCTATCGTTATTTATTTTTGGGGTGCTATGCCGTGTTGCGCTACCTCCTTCCTTAGCCAATGTTTCGGACAGCGTTACAGGGTCCATCATCAGGGAAGTTGATGGGCACTATAATGCTCTCCGAAAAGTGACTATAGAAGGAGGTAGGGCAAAACGGCATAACACACCATAACCATAATACTTTTGGCCGTGAAAAGCAAAACATTTATTTCTTTTCTCTCTTTCTATTTTTCCTAGTTTTTCCTATTCTATTATTGTGTGCATACAGGTCCTACTAGTAGTTCTGAGAACAGTGGACTTCGTGTAATGGTATTCGTCGATTACACTATCTTGACAGCTCGCAACTTTCATGCGCTCTGGCGGAATCAAAAGATACTATCAAACAAGGCTACCATCGAGGATTGACCGGTTACGGAAAACCAAAACGAATTTACAGAGGCGAAATGCTAAATGGTAGAATCAATACAGGATTCGCAACGCTCAGTCAATTAAATTAATTTTAAGTATAAAAAATCCGTATTAATTGATATTTCCTATGTAACAAAAATAACAATAATACACGAGTAATAAGCTTTAATTTTAAAATGACATGTGATTAAATTTTTAGAACAGGCATCTGCTTTGATAGAAACTAATGTTGACTGGGCCATAATGCATTCACACCTATTTGCAGCTTATCCTGAATGCGCACACACTTATCCATCTTATATTCTAATATAATATTTGATACGACTGTATTCGCAAGCAAGTACATAGTACAAAAAAATAATTTTTTGAAGTGAAAAAAATGGAGCTACCGAAATTGAATGAAGGTATTTATTCAAAACTTACCTTTGTTAGTGGTTCGTTATTGCTTTTCAACTGACAACTGAAAATTTGACAATATTGTCCAGTTAATATACATTTTTCACTTATATGACGATGTTATCGCAAGAAAAAACCACCACCCAAAAATCTTCAAAATTAGATTAATTTCGTGTAATAAAATTTTAATGACTTCTAAATCGATAATTAACCATTTATGGCGGCATATAATTTTTAAACAAAGCAGATTAGCGTGTCTTTTGTACTTTAGGTAACTAAATTTAAAGAATAATAACATTGTTAATTGAATACCAACTAATCCGTGATTCATCGATGGTCCACAAGTCATTATGTTAACTGCCTACTCATTGTGAAGTACGATCAGTTGATCAATTTTAAGTAATTCAATATACAAAAAAAAGGTTGTTTTTATAAATTGTGCAATAATCTGATAGCATTAATTCCCCAGCAACTGTACTGTTGAAATTTAATAATCCGACTCAGAGTACAGTTCTGACGCCGCGCCATATGGAAACCATCTGTTAACGTGAAGTTTGTGACTAAGCTTTGCAACTAAGCGACTAAGCTATTGCAAAATATAGGTGTAAATTCACTACTGCAGACCGCTAACGAACAAACAACAGTTCACGTCAAATAAATTAGGATTAATCGTTGTGAACTGATGTTTGTTCGATAGCTATAATAAAAAATTTAAAAAATGTGAGAGCTCGGTTTTGAACCACCTCCAGATCAGCTATCAATTTCTTTGAGGCAAAGCCCCAGACACAGCAGAGATAGGAAAGGTGTGAATGTACCATAGTACCATGTACACTGATGTTAGTAAAGGAATGGGTAGTAATCCTCGAAGACTATATAGTACATCAGCTATGGGGTAATTTTCTCCTTTACATGATTTATCTGGAGATCCCACGAGAGTTGGGAATCTACGATCAGGCCCAAATATTTTGTGCTCATTTTCTTTTCGAGGCAGTTATCACGCAGGCATTATAAAATGCTTTTTTTTAACGTTTTATTTATTTACTTAAACACCCATGGGGCTTTTACATATAGTGCAAAATATGTTTTTGACAAAATACAAGAAATAACATAAAATGTAAGAAAACAAAATATAGCTAACACAAAATATAAGAGTTGTCACAAAGTACGTAACATAGAATATATGGTAAGTAAAAATAGTGCAATACATGTTTTTCACAAAATACAAGAAATAACATAAAATGTAAGAAAACAAAATATAGCTAACACAAAATATAAGAGTTGATACAAAGTACGTAACATAGAATATACGATAAGTAAAAATAGTGCAATACATGTTTTTGACAAAATACAAAAAATAACATAAAATGTAAGAAAACAAAATATAGCTAACACAAAATATAAGAGTTGATACAAAGTAAGTAACATAGAATATATGGTAAGTTTAAATAGAGGTAAAGATGATTTATGAAGTAGGAATAAATAGTTGGCACATACGTCGATTGAAGTTTGCCAAATTTAATTTATTATGAAATACATCCATATTGTTTAAATATTTGTTACCAAGACTGTGTAAACGCTGTATTGGAAAATGCAAACTATAGTTGGAATGAGATGTGTGTATATGAAATGTTAATATTTGTATAGTCGTTCGTGTAGGTACATGTAGATAGATTTATCATTTGCAGGAGTTCACAACAGTCGAATTTAGAATATAATAATTTGAATAAAATGGTTAGATCGTTAATTTTTCGTCTGTTTTCCAAAGTTGGAATATTTACAATATTCATTAACGACGGGTAATTAATGTTCTCTAAAGGGATGTTACGTTAATAAATAGTTTGTTTTTTCTCAGCCAGCTTGCGAGCTGGGAAAAATCAACATTCATTTCCGTTTCAAGCTCTGCTAGGTTCAGTTTATTATTAAAAATTACTGTATCGTCCGCATAAAGTTATAGAGTTCCTTTAATACCCCACTTTGTTAAGATATGTCATTCACACTGTATTCACTTTGTATTGTTATGTCATTCACATAGATTAGAAATAGCAACGGTCCAAGAATTGATCCCTGTGGCACTCCACATATTATTTTACCTAATTCACTAGTTTCTCCTCCCAGTTCAACTGCCGAAAAGCGATTTGATAGGTAAGATCAGAAAAATTACAGAGGAGTACCAACAATACGCAAGTATTTCAGTTTTTCGATTAATATGTTATGATCCACCGTGTCAAACGTCTTCTTTAGATCAATAAATATTGCCGTCGTAAAATCACCATGATCCATACGCTTCTGTAGATTTGATATAAAATCGAAAGCTGCACATTTATGCAGATGCATATCGTCGTCTGAAATCGTATTGTTTTGACATGAGAATTTTGTTTTGTTTAAGAAATTTCAATAGTCTTTCTTTAATGATACATTCAAAGATTTTAGAGATAGCGGGAAGCATAGAGATTGGACGATAATTTTGAACATTTTTTATGAATAGGAATTATTTTCACAATTTTTGGTTTGTTTGAAAAGATACCCTTTGACAGAGAAAGATTTATTAAGAATACAAGGTCATCCGCCAGTTCCTACTTTGAAATTTTTGGAAAGGAGAGAGGTTACGCCATCGGAACCAGCTGCCGCTTTAGACTAAAGGTTAGATATGACACGTAGGATTTCATTTTTATTTGGCCTGATCGTGTTAAAATATTGTCTTGCAGGAGGTTCCGTGTAGATCGTATTTGCTTAAGTTTTAGAAGTTTTTATTACTAATGCTAAACTTTCCCCAACTGAGAGGAAAAATGAGTTAAATGCAGTTGCAATTTCCTTTGGTCCCCTTTCTTCGTCGTCATTTATGACCAGAGATTCAAAAGTAATTTTTGGGTTTCGCGAGCTATTTGAGAGAATGGAATTGATTGTTTTCCATATTTGTTGTGGCCTCTTCATGTTTTCACTAAGCAATTTTCGCAAACACTTGGGGTGACCTATGGCAGAGGTATTGGTTATTGAATAAATTATTCCCGAGAGGGCGGTACCCATACCCGCCTCCCAAATATGATATCCTATGTAACATCCCTATCTAAAACAGACCTGACGCTAAGTCATAAAACGCTGACGCTTTTATAGCTAGGTCTGTCACTAGCATGAATTGTAAAAAATGCCTCTTTAGGAAACCTCTAATCACGTCTATGTTAATAATATATTATAATAAAAACAAATATAAAACTTTTTTCCACTTTAAGTTTAATGACCGTAACCGTAACACGTCTATGTTATTAATATAGCGCATCCAGGGAAAACTAATCAATTTTGTGAGCCTGGATGAATTAATAACATAAAAAATACTTTGCATTTTCCAGATATAATAGATAGTCTCCAAATTTTTTTTGATTATGTTTTAATTTTAATCACATTGTTTGGCTTCTATTGAAATACAAGCAAGAGGAGTCATACTTACGTGTAGAGTGTACTCTATGAAATAACAGAATTAAGTATTGAAGAAATTATTTATTTAGATCAAACAAATCTAATTGAAAGCACTTGGTTAACTTATTGAATAATTTGAAATCATTGTAAAAAGGGATTTGACTGGGATTGTTTATCGAAGGTTCTTAACGGATGAGGTCGAGGGATGGCCTCTCGCTCTCTGGGTAGAAGTCTGTTGGGACCAACACAGCGGGCCTGGTCAGGTCGATGGGGGCACTTGGCAGCTCAAGGATGGGCCTGGTGATGTCGATTGGGGCAACTGGCAGCTCAAGGATGGGCTTGGTGATGCCATGTGGTACCTCAGCGATGGGCCTGGTGATGTCAACCAGTGATTCTGGAGATTTGTCGCTGACGATGTTCAGAATGATCTGAACAAGTGGGCTGGAGACTGGAACTTCAATGGGAAGTTGTTCAACTTCTGGAATTGGCATGGGGAAAGTTTGTGGTCCTTCTGGGATTGGCATGGGGTAAGTCATTGGTCCATCGGGGATGATTGGCAGAGGCTTGGTGAGGATTGGCAGCTCTGGTTGAACTGGCAGTGGGCTGATGACGATTGGCAAGTTTGGCAGAACTGGCAGTGGGCTGATGACGGTTGGCAAGTTTGGCAGAACCAATGGTCCTTCTGGGAGCAGAGGAGCTGGCAGGGGCATGACGTCTGGGTAGATTGGGGCTGGCATGGGTACAGCGAGGTGTTCCTCTTCTACGATGGGCGCAGGGCGGTTACTGATGAAGGGAAGGTCGAAGGTTCCGACGGGGGAGCTGCTGGCAGCGGCCACGAGGGCGAGGGCGAGAATGAGAAACTTCATGTTGAGCCTGAAAATGAAGAGAGTGCTATTTAACAAATTTTGATTCAGAATCCCAAAGTTCGCATTGCTATGATTTTTAATTATTTCAGTTTTATCAATGCTTTATAAAAATAAATGCTAATACATATTAAAAAATGCGGTAGTAAGCTGCAACATAATCATACAATACTTGCTTCAAAAAATGTAGCTAAGAATCGTTAGTTGCAATAATTTCAATATCAATAACCACCTAGTGCATAGTCCATATGACGTCAAATCACTAAAGATTTTTTGAACTGCATTGGAGGTTATCCACCACATACCCGCCCTGGTATAAGTAACATATGGTTACTCCTTCAAGGCTCTCGCAAGATACTAATTTTTTTTGTTAAACGAAGCTACATTTATTTATTTTTGAACGAATCTAGACCTCCAGTGTCCCTGCATACGTTGTTAGTAAGCAGTATGCAAGTGCTTAACAGGAAACAAAATGCAAAAATATGTTAGTAAAGCAAATATGAATTAAACAGGGCAAAATGAGAAAAAAAAAACTAATGATAAATAAATAATTAATTTTTTGAACTGCAGCCCGAATCAAGCGCACATTCTACCAAACTAAACTTCTTGAACATTTACTTAGACAGTATTACCAGAGCCTGATTAAGGGTTCTAGCCGCTCAAGTTAGCGTTCTAATAGCACCATCTCATCAACCTGACTAAAAATCTACAGTATCCCAAGTTTGGGGTACCTATATGATTTGGTTAAATGGTCTGGAAAGTGAATCACTATATTAAAATACGGCAAAAGCACCACAGCCTAAATTTTTTCTAGGTTGGAATATAAGAACTGCGATTTCCTGGTATATTTATAATTTATACCCCCCTTGTACTCTTCTCACGGCGCTCGCATGATGGGGCGCAAATCAAAGCGAGAAAGCTAGTGAGCCTAAGGATCAATAGGGTCCCGAGTACTACCTTCATGGTTTTACACGGTGGTAAAATTACAAATAGACTATTTAATGATTAATTTATTCTAAGCAAGATAAAAATCAATAAACTCATTTTAAAAAATTTAAACTTTCACAATAGTAAATATGAAACAACACTTACTGCTAAAACACTGTTGTTTTCTCCACACAGAAAATAACAAACTGATATGATGATCAATGCTTGCTCTGGTTTATATACGAACTGTAAATTTGATGGGCAATAGATAAAATTGTGATAATATTAGTATTTGGCCATAAATAACGTATTCTTGTTAATAATTTAATTAATCAAGGCAATGTACGATGCACAGTGCACACCATTCAGTAATAAAATAAATCCTCCGTGTGATTACAGTTGTATCATTTGGAAATTTCCCAAACCCCACGGATTATGAAAACTTAGCAATGTAAAAAGTTAGTATGAAAAAAAGGTCACATCAATGATAATTGCACTTGTATTTTTTTAATTACTCGGAGTCAATGGATTTATGACACCCCCATTTTTGGAAAACCCATATGAGACTGAAGGAAGTGATTTACGATACATATACTCATTTTTCAAACAGCATTAGAACAAATATACTTGGCTCTATGACTGTCCCACGTTGTAACACTACCACAGCCCAACAATTCTATAAATATACTGGAGTGAAATGGTTCAACCAATTACCAGTTAATCTAAGATTGGAAACTAATTATAAAAAATTCAAAAAATCAATAAAAACACATTATTATGACTACATCTTATAATACTATACTTCTCAACACAATTGTAGTATACGGATATCCTTTTTCTTTCTTTATTTTTCTCCTTTCTTTTTTGTTACCTCCTCAACTTCATTTCTGTTATATTAATATGTATATTTTTATATATGTATGTGTACACATATGCATATGTTTTTATGTATGTACACATGCCGATAACATTTTGTATACGTATATATATGTAGGTATGTGTGTATCTACGTGTGTGAAAGCGAATACTTACATATATGACCTTTTTTTTCTTATTTCACTGTTAAATTCCTATCTTTTGTTTTACACATAAAAAAAATTACTATTTTTTTCTTTGTTAAATTGTGCTTTACATTCGTTTTCACCGCCTGTTTTACTCGAGCTCTGCTCTAAAAAAAGGTGAAATACTTATTAATTAATGTATTTTTAAAAGAAAACTTTTTTTAATTTATAAAAACATGTAACCTCTGTACCATTATATTCAATAAAAAAAATATATATATATAAAAGCCGCAAAATCAAGACTATAATATTATGTTAGCAAAATTAGGAAAAACCTTTTATTTCTTAATTTCGATTAGACTAAAATTTCTAAAACTTTACTTATGAAAATTCGTATCATATCGTACGAAAGCGAAGGGAGTGGGGAATTAGTTATAATTCTCAAAAAGATACGGAAAACGACGCAGGTGAAATATTTATCTATGGTATCCCCTATCAGTGACAAGGTCGGGGCGCCTGCCCTGGGCGGCAATTTTAGGGAGCGCCAAAATCGTAATTTATGTGTTTGATTGAAAAAAAAAATTGATTTACAAAGCGCCTGGCATCCTAAGTAAAACTGTAACAAGATCAGAGAGAAAAAGCTATTGGGACGTAAAGTTTGAAGAAATACCTTGACTGTCTGCTATCTTTCCTGGTTATTTATTTATTTTTTCAGGTTCTCCATAAAACAGTATAAACTAGAATATTATGGAGAAGATTACAAAATAAAAAAAGTGCATGGGGACAGTTTCACCATGTTGTGATGTATGTCAAAAGATAGTTACTGAACTCTCTGTAGGTAACATTGAAGATGTCGATGCTCAAAGCAGAATCGTTTATAGTGCAGGCGCTAGAGGTAGTTGAGTGTGCAAAATGTGAGGACCGAATTCCACCAATGCAGGACTTCCCAACCAGGGGGGCGTAGAGAAATGTCAGGGGGGGGGGGGGGGGCGTATTAGGTACGTTTGCATTTCCGAAAAGTATCTCATTAGTACTTTAAAAGTTTTATTTATTTGTTCTAAAATTACTTTGAAAGTTGTTAAGACATTATCTAATCTAATATAATTCAAATAAATAATAGAATAATATGTATAATTAAAAGAAAACTAAGAAATATAAATTTCAAAGGCCGTTTGATAACAGCCAACCAACCAATTACTTGATTTCAAATTAAAATTTAACTAAAAGATAATGTACTGCACATTTTAATAGCTTGATTTGGTGGCTTTGGCCGTGTTTGGTGACCAGATCTGAATAGCCAAGTACTTCCCCACCTTCCTCTCCCCATCTCCTTAATAAACAACATTGTTCTGCTTTACGTGCCCTTTAGTATATTCGATTGTATACACGGTGCCCGGAAAATCATAGTACGTACAAGTGGGAAACTGGTACATCACATTTCGAATTCATCAAATATTTTAAGTTAATTTTCATGTTCTGTGAAAGCTTTATTCAATTTATGATTAAAAGTGTACCTACTCTTCTATTAAAGATCCATAATAAATAAATATATTGTATCTGTATTGTACATATTTGAAATTCAAATAAATAATTTAGTTAATATAAAAAAATGTATTTCTTATTTTTGTTGAAACTTAGGAGGGCATGAAAATATTTTTTTTTTTATTCGGGGAGGCTCGGCGAAATAAAGGTTGGGAAACCCTGCACCAATGGATTTGAGTTAACAAAAGGTCAAAGATTAATAATGTGGATCTTGCCGGTCAATTTTTTGGTCCATTTTTTTTACCCCCTCTACTCTTATTTGTAAAGGGAATGTATTGAGTACACGATATTAAATCATTTTAATGATTATTTCAGTTATAATTTATAGTTTTTTCTAACGGTAAAAGTGAGGATGAATTCTTGAATGAAAAAGAAAACGTAAATAAAAGTAATAAAATCATATTTATTAATTAAAAAAACAGCGAAATTAAACAGAAATATACGTAAAGTGGGCAAACAATTATTCATTTTTATTTAGACATTCCTTATTGATACATTTACAAAGAGAAATACAAAATAATTCTAATTTTTTGCAACTGCAAGACATTGTACGACAATTTGCAGTACATTTACAAGGTTGAATTAGGGGGGGTATTCTAGTCTAGAAGCATGAATTGTAGGTGTTTTTTCAGGTGCAATAAAAAAAACCAATAATATTTTTGTAGCCGTTATTTTACCAAACATTTATTAAACATTAAAGAGTACATAAAAAAATCAAACGAAATGAAAAACGATTGATTAATGCTTGCAATATAAGAGATGAAAAATGGGGTGCAAAAGTAAAATCTAAAGTGTGTTTGATTTGGTCGCCGCAGAAGCTCGCTATCACGGCATTTGCTACAAGAAGTTCTGTAAAAGTAAACCAACTCAGTATGTAGGTAGACCTAAAGATGATAATTCAGCTAAAAATTTTCTAAAACTCTGGAGTTTTTTAGAAAATTCCCGCGAACGTCAGTTTATATTAGAGAAATCAGGGAAAATAGTAAAAGACATTTGTGGCACTGATCTTCCGTACTCAGATAAATTTCCGAAAAAGCAACATATTGACTATTTTCAAGATCAGATATATACATATATTTTTGGCAGAAAAACTGTCATGTGCATGTCTTACTCAAGTTATAAGATATTAGGTTACTGGTACAGAAACAAAGAAAAAAATGCAAATCTGGAATGTTTAAGAATTGTACTTTGCATTGACATGAACAATCCTTGATGAAGTCATTAAAAACAGTAGGAGCACTTACGCATGGGCGTGGGATTTCTCAATAAATGGATATTAGGAGCTCCATCATTCCTTTCAATCAGTGAAGCTTTTCATCAGAAAAGTTAGCAGCATGTTGAGCTTAGGGAGAGCCAGTTACGGGATAACCAAGACTTAACAAAAATTTTATACCGGTGACACACAATCCTTTTGCTCGAAAGTCTGGTGAATTAATTTGCATTTCTTCGGGATTAGTATCAGACTCAACTATAACATGTGACGATGCCTATGAGGTAGGGTTCAAAGCTATGAAGAAAATGACAGGGCAAAGTTTTTCACTCACAGCGAATTTATGGGGTGAGTTCGTACCTCACACTTAGTACTTTTAATAGGTATGTCTTGTTGCATGAAAAAAACTAATAAAGTTATATTTTTTTTTACTCCTATATCGTAGATTCACCTCCAGAAGTTACTGCACTTTAGCCTCGGACACCCTGTGTATACTGTGTTATATGTATGTTATGTCTACTGGTACCTACGGTTCTTTGCAGACAAATTTTCATAAAATAAATCTTTTACGAAAATAATACTAAATCCCATAATATAATTCGATCGTTGTGGCGCTTAAAGCTATACATAGTATAGATAATAGAATTCAGGAAAATGACCCTCAAGAAAACCATGTTCAAAACCTGTGTTATTTTTAAATTCCCATAAATGACTTTTCCTCTTACATCTTTATATTACCCGCCCACTTTTATGTTACTATGTGGTTTATAATAAAATATACACAATAAAACGTGTGTGTAATATATATTTCAGTATTTTAGTTTATTTAGATCAAACAGGTTTACAATAATTTAATCACTTCAAAAATGAAATTCTTAAATCATTTTTCGGGTTTATAAATGAAATTTTAGTAATGTAAAATGATCTTAACGGATGAGGTCGAGGGATGGCCTCTCGCTCTCTGGGTAGAAGTCTGTTGGGACCAACACAGCGGGTCTGGTGATGCCAGCTGGGGCAACAACGGCGGGCCTGGTCAGGTCGATGGGGGCACTTGGCAGCTCAAGGATGGGCCTGGTGATGTCGATTGGGGTTCCAATGACGGGCCTGGTGAAGTCGATTGGGGCAACTGGCAGCTCAAGGATGGGCTTGGTGATGCCATGTGGTACCTCCGCGATGGGCTTGGTGATTTCAACCAGTGATTCTGGAGACTTGTCGCTGACGATGTTCAGGATGATCTGAACAAGGGTGCTTGAGGCTGGAATATCGATGGGGATGGTTTGAATAACTTCGGGAATTGGCATGGGGAAGGTTTGTGGTCCTTCTGGAATTGGCATTGGGTAAGTCATTGGTCCATCGGGGATGAGTGGCAGAGGCTTGGTGAGGATTGGCAGCTCTGGTTGAACTGGCAGTGGGCTGATGACGATTGGCAAGTTTGGCAGAACTGGCAGAGGGCTGATGACGGTTGGCAAGTTTGGCAGAACCAATGGACCTTCGGGGAGCAGAGGAGCTGGCAGGGGCATGACGTCTGGGTAGATTGGGGCTGGCATAGGCACAGCGAGGTGTTCCTCTTCTACGATGGGAGCAGGACGGTGGCTGATGAAGGGAAGGTCGAAGGTTCCGACAGGTGAGCTGCTGGCAGCAGCCACGAGGGCGAAGGCGAGGATGAGGAACTTCATGTTGAGCCTGCGAATGAAGAGCGTGTCAGATTTTTACACAGATTTTTTTGTTATTTTGGCCGAAAGGACGATACATGCTACTAACGGATAAAAAATAGAGAGCTGCAGACATAATTTAATTTTATACACGTATAGCTAGTAATCATAAGTAGAGTTTCTTCAAATGAACTTTAAATTACACAATGATTGGCTTTTCCTGTTTTCATTTGAATTTTAAATAAAAACATTTTCTTTAATTTTGCTCACCGCAGCAGTGGCAGAAGAACCCGGTTTACTAGGAACTTTACGCCACGGTAGCAGTTTTCACACCTTCATGGTTTATCATGATAACACAATAAATAATTTATCATAATTTATCACTTAAAAGGTAGGTTTTCTTGCATAATAGATATGATTTTTTGGCATGTTGTACATGACGAAAGTCTAATGAAAAAAAAGTTTTCGACCTTGGCCGACCTTTGGATGTTTGTCAAAAATCCAAACAACTGCAGGTTTGATTTGAAGTCTAATGTTTGATTTAAAATTATAGAAAATTTACTACTTTAAAACAATATTGACTTTGTTGAAAAATTGATAACAATAGACTCTGACAGACCTTCAGGGTCTATTGTTATCGAATTGTTACAAGACTTACTGTTGACGCACGGTTGCTTTCTCCGAAACAGAAGAAATAGAACTGATGTGATGAACAAAGCTTGGTATGGTTTATATAGTTATTGAACATATGATATGCGAATAGATAAAGTAGTCAAATTCTTATTATTTCGTTGTAATAAATGCGTGTTCATTATTAATTAATACAGGTGATGAACGATTAACTTAGTTCGGTAATAAAATAAATCCAGCATGCGATTACAACTGTATCAGGTGGAAATTTCCCCAGACCAGAGATTATGAAAACTTAATTAGGGAAATTAAATAAACAAAAATATAGTATGGACAAAGGAGATCACACCAATGTAAATTGTTCCCTGAAGTTAGAGGAACTAAAACAGGCATCCCATTAGGATCAAAAAATAACCTGTAGTGCGGAAAGGTAATATTTACTTAGGAATACGATTGGGTAAAATCGAAATGAAATGCTTGTAAGAAGACGTCAGCTAGATGCTGTCTTTATTCAAAGGAGTATTCAATGGAAAAACGCAAAACGAAGTTTGAAAAAATGAAGTTCCGATAAACCAGCGCATTCATTCTTTCGGTACCGTTGCCCTGCACCGCCGGGAAACAACAAGAATTATCTTGATAGAGTTTTACAGAAAGCTGTAGAGAGTTCATTTAGGACGGATTATAATTGTTTGCGCACCCATTTGTGGCGTTTAAAAGAGATGAACCATTAGGATTTAAGAGTAGTGAGTTGTGTTGTTGCTGATCGTATCCAAAAGCCGGTTTTGAGATAGAGTTTTTGGATGTAAACTTAGTTGGACGAGAAGAAGTTGTTGTTGAGGAGGGGAGAGGGATGGATGAAGAATTGCTGGATGAAGCATCAGCAAAAGAGTTTTTGAAAGATGGGAATAGTTGAGAAGCCTGTAAAAAAGATAAGTTCTGAGAGGCCAGATACATTTTAATACTTGATTAGCGAGATTGTTCTGGGCAAGAAGAGTTGATGGCGGAATAAGGTCCGAGCAGTTGAAACATTTAGTGAAGAAAGAAGGATATTTGTCAGCTGGCGTTTTCTTCACATTTAAAACATCTGGGTGGTGATCTGCATGTAGCTTTGGAATGACCAAAACGAAACATTGAGCGGTGGGATGGGTGTACATTTCAACTGGTAATGAGTTTAAGAATAAATGTGTCTCAAAGGGAAGGAATTGTCCTTCAAAGGTGATGATGACAGATCGGGAGGGCTTCCAGAAAATATGCCCTCAGAGATCCTTGTAATTTAGCCTCCTTGCTTTTATGGGATTGCTTATATGTTGAGTTTACAATTGACTGTCCTAAAACGGGAATCATCCTAGTTGGACAGTCAAAACATTTTATAAATAATGTACATAAATGTGTAAATATTTTACTAAATAAAAATGAAATAAATAAATAAATAAAAAAATAAATGTTGGGGTTGAAGTGAAGACAGGATTTCTGTGATGCATAGATCGGTCGAGATACCTCTGACCAGACACATGCGAGTGAGGATAAAAGTTGGAATGTAAGGCTTGAATTTTGCATTTGATGAAATGCAGATGTTTTTGATGAAGTCGTTGGCGGCTGATTCTGGAGGAATTCAACGGAGATTCTGAAACGAGGAAGATTTCAAGTTTAATTGAAAGGTTCTTGCTGTTTGATAGGAATTTGCAAAATTCAAGAGGATGAATGATTTTACCTAGCTCAGTTTTTTGGGCATGTAATATGTACCTACGGGCCACGGGAATGAGGAGAATAACAGTTTGTTGGAGAAGGTTGAGAAAAGTGCTTGTGGGGACTGTGAAGTTGAGGCGATTCGTGTTTTATTGGGGAAGAGGGATTAAACTTCTTTTTTTACAGTTGAATGCAGAATGACAGATTCAGTCACAAATTTCTATTCAGCTGGAAGGGGGCGTGGGGGGCGGGGGGGAGGTCGTGAGGGGGATCTGGGGGCTTTGTAGGTGGTCCAGGAGGGAAATCCTCCTCCTAATGGAGGATGATAAATCCTCCTATTGGAGGAGGAGATGATCCTACTCCTTATAAAATTGGAATTCAGGGGGAAAACTGACTTCCGGAAGATCAGAAGGGAGAAAAATCCATAACGAACAACAAACACTCTACACTTTTTTTTTGTTAGAAAGCTAAAAAGGTTGGAAAAGATCACTATCGTTAGAAGCAAAACAAACAACTGATGACAGCCAAATGTTATTGTTGCGAGGCTTCTAGTACAGACCTTACTACTAAAAATAATATGACGAAGATGAAGTTTAAAAGTAGGTACGATATACATTTTTCGTATTATTTCGCCCGCCTGTAGGGATGTCCCTGTGTTATGGACGAAGTTTAAAAGTAGGTACAATATACATTTTTCGTATTGTTTCGCCCACCTACAGGGAAATCCCTGTATTATGGACGAAGTTTAAAGTAGGTACAATATATATTTTTCGTATGATTTCGCCCGCCTGTAGGGGAGTCACTGTGTTATAGACGAAGTATATAGATTGATTTGTTGCAGAATAAAATGATGGATTATAATATTCTTTATTTATACTGATATTGATTCCGTATATATTGAATACTTTGTGGGTGTGAAAATATTAATTTAAATTGAGAATCTGAGATATGGATGAAGGGTGTTTAAGAATGTATTGGTAGGTTTTATGATTGAAATGTATTGCTGACTGATTTATATACTGTGAGGATCCAAAGCGTTATTTTGGTTTTGAAAGAATGTATGAAGTTAATTTTCGGTTTTTGAGGTTATCGATTACCAATAAAAGTGCTTTTTTGTATATTGTAAATATTTGTACTTGCGGGAATTACAGTAATTATGACAAACGCTGTGACGTTGCAAGAAATCGATCGATTCGTAGGTACACTTCGACATTTTCATTTTTATTTTTTAAAAATTAGTTACTATTTGATTGTTATGGTGTTTAACTCAGTTCAATTATTAAAACAAAAATAAAATAAAGTAAATCAAATTTATGTTATTACTAGGATTATTGAAAAGTGATGAAATGCGGTTTCAAATGTTATTGTTAGAAATAAACGTGTAGTTTTTTAATATAACATTTTTTTGTCGTTTCATGTAATAATTATGAATAAATATTTAAGTTTCATAAATTTTTGTCAAACTGCGATCCGAATTTTGGTTGCATGGAAGAATACATTTTAATTTTTCTATGGTTAACTTTTAGATTTGAATATAAAGCTTGGTATTTTTTCTTTCTAACACCGTTAAGAGCATATTTCTCACCATGATAGTATGGGAGGCACAATGATTTCTATGATTCCTATATAAATGATCAATTCCCAAAGCGAATAAATTAGCCTGAGGGGTGAACGGGAATGCAAACTATAGATGAAATGGGATTTATGTAGTTATATAAAATGTTAATGTTTATCTAGTTGTTCGTGTAGGTACATGCAAATTTATTAAATGTAAGAGCTCACGACAGTCGAAATTAGAATTATTTAGAGTTCTGCAAATATTTTAGCTTTTATTATCGTTACATCGAGGTTACATCGAGGTCATTTATCAAACCAAAGTTTTGCAACATTTTCACGAATAATTTGTATGAATTTATTTACCCCTATTTTAATTTGTATGATGTGAAGATACAAGAGAACAACTGCCCAAATCTAATGGAACTTGGTGATAATATATTTTTTTAATATCTCCATTGTTTGTTAACATTACTATTCGGCCTTGTCAATAACGCAAGCATTTAGTTTTTGCCATTTTATTAATATCTCTTAAATTAGGGATTTCCGTGTCTGAGGTGTTATACAGGCCAAAACGTGTATCTTCTTAGCGTGCCTTGTATCACTACAAATCGTCGTCTTATTCTTAATTGTCCATACGACCATTAGAAAATTTTACAGGAGGCGAAGGTTTTCTTTCATTATTTCAATGAAACATTATGACAAGTGCTTAAGATAAAGCTATTTCCGTTAAGTTAAAAGTCTCATTGGTTTAAATCATTTTTAAAACTGTATTTTTTAATGTTAAAGTGTAGATTGAACAAAAACTAAAATGGTCGTTTGGACAATTAGGAACTAAGGCGACGAAATATAGGTAACAGAGGCACTAATAAATCGCTTGGCAAACGGAGTGTACAAATAATCCATTTTAGAGCAAAATTTTACAAAATTATTCACAAAATAAATAAAATTTTCTTTCTTATAATGTACCGGACGGGACCACGATTATGACTTATTATATTTATGTTTTGTTTTAACTTAGCGTCGCTTAATGACTTTACTTGTTTAACTTAGCTTCATTTAGAGATTCGACGAAGAAGAGGATGAGTTCCTTGAAGGCCGTCCTCTTCTTCTAACCTAAAGGGGGCTTGTTGGATGTTAAAACGAAGACGAAGACGTACCGTCTTCGTCTTCGTTTTAACATCCAATTGAGGTTTAATTTATACAATCCATTGAGGTTTAATTTAGGGCGACTTAGCAGTCACCCATGCGTGGTATAATAATGTATAACTGATGTTTTATTAAGAAAGTTAATAAATTTGTGTTTTATGGGCTATCGGAGAGGTCAAATGCGAGGACAGGGTTTTGCTGTGCCCGGTCTCGTTTTCGATTTCTCCGTACGCCACTGTGGGCGAAACTTGGCCTTGCCACAGGACCAAAATGCCTGGCGGGGAGCGGGAGGCTCCCGCTCCCCTGTCCTTCCCCGCGTCCTACCTTCGGGCGGACCAATTAGAGCCCTCCTTCTGGGGGTTAGGTATTTTGGTCCTGTTTGATGCCTGGTGTAGCTCGCACTGTTTAATTGAATTACGGGAGTTTGGCATTATGAATTATGAAATAAATAATATGAATTGATAGGCCAGACTCCCCTTACCATGTTTATGTAGGTTAACCTAGAGTAAGTTTAGTTTTAAGTTCAATAATTAAGATTCCCCCCAATAATGTCACTCCGGGGGGCCGATGATCTTTTTTGTATCTGACATAAAAAATCGAAATAAATTATAAGGAGAGAGGTCGGGAGGTTCAGACGGAAGCACGGAGAGAGGCGAATGATTGCTACTATGGTGACCTCAGCTATGATGACCACAGCAGAGGTCACGACCCGCTAAAACTCAGACTGCTCGGAAAAGGAGACAGTTTGCCGTTTCCACCCCCGCCGGCGGCACGGTAGGGGTGCGAGCTATATATACGGGGCCGCTACCCCTATATCGTCACTTCTCTCGACCGGCGCGGACAGCAATCTTCGCCTCTCTGCCTGACCCGACTTCTCTCCGGACTTTTTGGAAATATTGGACTTATTTCTTCCCCTCTGGACACCTCCACCCCCGGGACCCAGCGGCTACCAGGACCCAGCGCCTATCTACAGTCTTTGTGGGAGTAACCAGGACGTACCCTACATATAAGAAGAAAAAAGTTGATCAAGTGAAACTATCTATCACAGATAATTTTAGCCATAAAACTGTCGTTTCTTATATGAGTTTATTAATTTCTAATGAAAAAATACATTTTTCAGTAGTTTATGCTTATATTTATGCTAATAATGTAACTTAAACAAAACGATGATAGTATGGGAGGCACAATGATTTCTGTGATTCCTATATAAACGATCAATTCCCAAAAGCTAATAAATTAGCCTGAGGGGTGAACGGGAATGCAAACTATAGATGAAATGGGATTTATGTAGGTATATAAAATGTTAATGTTTATCTAGTTGTTCGTGTAGGTACATGCAAATTTATTAAATGTAAGAGCTCACGACAGTCGAAATTAGAATTATTTAGAGTTCTGCAAATATTTTAGCTTTTATTATCGTTACATCGAGGTCATTTATCAAACCGAAGTTTTGCAACATTTTCACGAATAATTTGTATGAATTTATTTACCCCTATTTTAATTTGTATGATGTGAAGATACAAGAGAACAACTGTATAACAACTATATATATATATATTTTTTTTTTGAATTTTTTTTATTTAACTTAAAAATGGTACATATTATAGTAGTACTGATCTTCCATTAAAAGCATTTGCTTGTGGATGGAAGAAGAGTTTACATTTTATTTATACATTTAAACAGTCACATGTTTCACATATATAATTAGTACAGTTAATATAAACACATCGCAATTAAGACCCTTTTACTAAAACTACAAGACATTCATGTATTCCGTAGGAGCAAAAACAAGTATAATTTTTAGTGTTACATTCATGTGGAAATAGGGAAAGCTGTCGCTGATTTCTTTAAAATGATTTTTGATGGAGTTCGATAATTGTATTTTGTCATTAATGATTCTGATTTTCATGGGTAGGTTGTTAAAGAAGTATTTTCCTTGGTATGAAAAATGATGTTGAGCAAAAGAAGTGTTTAGTTTCGGGCATACAAATTCATGTTTGAGTCTGGTACGATTTTCCGTTACGAATTTTTTTAAATTTAAACAAAACGATAGTAAAAGCTTCAATTCATCCAAAACATATTTCATAGTGTTCATAATTCTAACTGATTTACATAGTAAAGATTTGTTGAAAACAGTGATTTCATATTACGCTCCTCTTAACGTGTGTGGTAATTACATTGAAGATATCAACAGGTAAAGGTGTGTGAGTGTGTGAGTATATCTGGTACGCCAGAAATCAACTCATTTTCCCCTAACTTTGGTATAAATGCGTGGCAACTTTTCCAAATTTCTAAACTTTTTCAAATTTTGACATTCTTTCTGGAACGGGTAAACAATTTCGTTGGCCTGTTCGTGGCCAAGAGGACGTGATTCACCAAATTTCAAAT
The DNA here is from genome assembly GCA_936435175.1 of Glyphotaelius pellucidus. Classification (NCBI taxonomy): domain Eukaryota; kingdom Metazoa; phylum Arthropoda; class Insecta; order Trichoptera; family Limnephilidae; genus Glyphotaelius; species Glyphotaelius pellucidus. The sequence continues at coordinate 19,744,718 of OW386553.1, forward strand.
ATACAAGAAAAGTTCTAAGAGGGTTATTTTATAGTTCTATTTATTATATCATCGTGAGTTAGTTGTTTCACATTACTTGGATAGCAACAGAACTTGAATAAGACTTTAAAAGAACTTGAAAATGAGCTTTGAAACATGATGAATTGTTCAAATTCTATGAAACAACCTGCCTTACGAGTTTGCTGTAAGTTGACGACAACAGTTTTCTGTTGGTATGTATTGGTATAGATCTCACTTCTAAGTATTATTTTTTCAGTTGGTAATGATAGTGATAGTGATCATTAATAACTATCGCTTATTTAATCCAAATTCGAAATTGCGTTTAAATCGAAATACAGAATCCCTGTACAAAACGACTAAATTGTTATGTTACTTGAATGCAAGCTGCATACCAGCATATCCACTAAATTCTTCACCAATTAGCACAATAGAACGCCATAGGTCAGGTTTAATTATTATTTAGTCTAAGGTAGGACATGGGATTGTTTCCTTTGTACACTTTGTTTTATATAATGGGACTGTAATTCAATTATTATATTAACATCGGCAGATACAAAAAAAACATCAAATATACCTACTACGCAATCCTGTTTATTTACATCCAAAATATTGTAATGGAAAAATATTGTATTGCAAATGGAAACATTTTAGGGTGGTTATGGGATGTTTTTCACAGATTCTTAACGGATGAGGTCGAGGGATGGCCTCTCACTCTCTGGATAGAAGTCTGTTGGTACCAACACAGCGGGCCTGGTGATGCCAGCTGGGGCAACAATAGCGGGCCTGGTCAGGTCGATGGGGGCACTTGGCAGCTCAAGGATGGGTCTGGTGATACCGGCTGGGGCATCAACCACTGGCCTGGTGATGTCGATTGGGGTTCCAATGACGGGCCTGGTAAAGTCGATTGGGGCAACTGGCAGCTCAAGGATGGGCTTGGTGATGCCATGTGGTACCTCAGCGATAGGCTTGGTGATGCCTTCGATGTTGATGGGTCCTACGGTATCGACGAGGGACTCTGGAGACTGGTCGCTGACGATATTGATAATGATCTGAACAAGTGGGTTGGAGACTGGAACTTCAATGGGAAGTTGTTCAACTTCTGGGATTGGCATGGGGAAGGTTTGTGGTCCTTCTGGGATTGGCATGGGGAAAGTTTGTGGTCCTTCTGGGATTGGCATTGGGTAAGTCATTGGTCCTTCTGGGATGAGTGGCAGAGGCTTGGTGAGGCTTGGAATGTCTGGGAACAATGGAGCTGGCAGGGGCATGACTTCTGGGTAGATTGGAGCTGGCATAGGCACTGCGAGGTGTTCCTCTTCTACGATGGGCGCAGGGCGGTGGCTGATGATCGGCATATCGAAGGTCCCGAATGTAGGAAGGCTGCTGCCAGAGGCAACGAGGGCGAGGGCTAGGATGAGGAACTTCATGTTGAGCCTGCGAATAAAAAGCATGTTAAAATGAAAGCATATCAAAAATGATTTCAAATTCCGGAAGGAGCACGTCAAAAGGACGATAAATGCTAAACGGACGAAATCGAACGCTGCAGACATAATTTTACTTTATACACTTGATTTTACATACACGAAGATAGTAATCATTAATAAAATTTATTTCAATGTATTTTAAAATGTACATTTAGATTTGCAACACCTGCTTTTACTCGAATTTGAAATAAAACCTTTTTATTTCATTTTGCCACACACAGCAGTAAGACATGAACCCTAGTGTTTACGAACCTTACGTACGCCACGGCAGCAGTTTTGAAACCTCCATGTTTTGCCAAGAGGTATGTTTAGATTATTCAGTTTACTTGAATAACTCGGTAAAAAAACCACAAAATTAAACACATACATGTGAACTCGTAAAAAAATGAAATTTATTTATATATTAATAAGACTTAGAAATATTTTTAGAGTAGAAAACCTAATAAAAGTGTACAATGAAATTGTTCAATCTATATTACAATATGGAATTATTGGCTGGGGAGGAATACATGATTAATATACTTCAAATAGTTAAGATTGTTAATTTAGGTACAAAATCTTCTGAAAACCATCTAGATTTTCTACTGAAATTGTTTTTTCAATATGTTCTGTAAAAATGTATTACAAAATTTAATATTACACATTGAATTAAACGTTTAAATAACTTAAAATTAAAAATATCAGCCAGAAAACAGAATAAAATTAAAACCCCAAAATTTAATACCAAGCACATTCAAAATACTTCTATTTAGGCGTAACTTATTTTAACAACCTCCCAACCTAAAAATTATCGAAAATATTCAGGAATTTCAGCTTAAATTGAAAAATTACCAATAACAAGCGCCTATTATTATTTTCTTCAATCTTGAAATATGCTTCTGATAAATCTTGCGTTTTTCTTACTTATCTTTTTGTTATTATTTGCAATATTTTATAATTTTCTCACTTATATGATTTAATATAATTGAGCTAGAATTCCCTCACCAAATACAAGAAAATATAAATTTTAAATAATAAGAAAAGCAACTAAAAACTTTATATACTGTTTAAACACTTACTATTGACGCACAGTTGCTTCTTCCAAACAGAATAAGAGGAACTGAAGTGATGATCAAAGCTTGCTATGGTTTATGTAGTTTTTCAATAAATGATACGTAGGAAGATAAGGCAATCAGGTTGTAAATAATGCATGTTCATTATTTAGTCTAAAGGTTTTGAACGATTCACGCACTTCAGTTATAAAATAAATCCACCACCCGATTACTGTTGTATCAGTTGGAAATTTCCCCAAACCGCGGATTAGAAAAACTTTAAAAAATTGATAAATAGATATGTAGTATGGAAAAAGTAGGTCAGGGTCAAGGTCAAAGTACCGTGAACCATTCCCTAACAATTCAACGGCCAGGAAGTCTGTTATTGAAAGTTAAGTTAATTGTTGCATGTTAAGGCTTTAATGAGGCCACACTCCGTCATGCTGTTTTGTGGCCACCTAGAAGCCCTGATCTTTGATCTTCTTTGAACTTTTTCTTGTGGAGCTGTCTAATAATCCAGAGATGTCTGTCTAACAATCCTGTCTGACAATAGAGAGAATCCGGGCAGAAGTTACGACTGTTACTAATAATAATTGAGGTCAATTTTCCTCGGGGCCTGCGTCATCTTTGGGGATGCTGTGTGGAAGGTCTTTTAGGGAAAAGAAAGAGAGGAAGTTCTGGTAAGAAAAAAGGTGATTGGTGGGTAAGAATCTGGGTGTCAGTGTGTCAAGGAGTGACAGACGTATCAATCCATCTCTCCCGCTACAGTACAAGGTCGAGAGAGTCCGGCTGGAGAGGTAAAACGCCTTTATCAACCAGTCTCTCCCGATCCGGCCCGTCACGCAGTAGCTGGACAAACGCATGTGCCGCTAAGACCTAGACAAACCTCATCCAATTAACCCGGCACTCCCGCTAAGTCACCAAAGGTAGCGATCCCCTTGGGATAACCTAAAGCAGGGGTGTTGGTCATCCAATTAATATAAATAGTACCCATACATATAAATAGTATACCTTTAACAGGGTCTCCTTCGACCGAAACTTACAAATAACTTTAAACATTGCCAATGGTGGCGTGGCCTTACTGCAGACCAAAGATATTGAAATTATGTTTCAATATCTTTGCTGCAGACGCGTACAAAAATATTCATTTATTTATTTATTACACGCCGTAATGGGCTTTTACATTCTTTGTTTATAAGTTAAGTATCACAGTTATTTTAAATACTTATTATTTTGTTATTGCCGCATGCTTCTCCGGAGAGTCGAAATTATTGTTAATAAAAATATTTTTACAGCGGATTTTTATTCAGGTATAAGTATATCGACTTAAGTTGTACGGCCGTCTATCCTCTTTGCATACCGACTTGAAGAAAAAATCTTCTAAAGGATCAACTGTCAGAAGGATTTCTTGTCGGGGGGATCTACTGTCGGCAGGACCAACTGTCGGAAGGATCAACCGTCAGAAGGATCAATTGTCGCCGGACCAATTATCATACATGAAAAGTCGCGAACATTATTTGGTAGAAGGTGAATACTTTTTAATCAACAAAACTGACCATTGCATTTTGAATAGTATTAAATTGAAATGAAATTGAGCAAAGAACAAATGCATAAACTGAATCCAAAGATAATTACCGCTTTAGAAGTAATTAGCGAAATGCCGGCAAAATGGCAATTACCGGTGAAAGTAGAATATTAAGGCGGCACTATCCGAATTTCTACCGATTTCTTGCAAATCTCCCTTGAACATTTGAAAATTTTAAGCTCTTAAAAAAATAAATGTTATTTTTGAAGATAACATCTATACAATCCCCACGCCGAAACGCAAATTATATGAAATTCCCTGGATAGAAAAAATTGCAAAGTATGCTCCGAAAATTTTTATTTTCAAGCCTCTCTATTATTTAACAAGTTATATGTATGAAAAAAATCACAGTGTTTCTTTGAACGTTGTTTTAGACAACCCCCACGAGATTTTTGCTCTATTCTAAACGAGTGGTGTTTTATTAAACATTTTCACAATTTTCGCTTCACTTTTATTTATTTATTTATTTATTTATTAAAAGAAGTTTATACAATGAACAAAAAATTGTGTTAATTCATCCGCCATGCTAGGGATGTCCCTGTGTTATGGCGGATGAAGTTTACAGATTGTGTAGGTACAGTGTACAGCTATTAACTTATGCAATTCATTTAAGTAGTTTAAGTAACATATTTAGTAACAAATTAAGTTAGTAATTTAATTAACACATTAAATTAATTTATGTTACAAGTTGTATCAATTATATTACAATTCAATTAAAATAGCAAATTTTTACTCATCATCGTTACTGAATGTAAGGATCCATTTTGATAATTTTTTTTTAAAGATATGGGGTTGGGTTTCGGATTTTAGATTCTCGGGGAGAAGGTTAAACATTTTAGGAGCTAGGTACATGAAATGTCTTTGAGCTGATGTGGTGCGTAGTGTAGGAACATTGTAATGTCGTTTGGTTATTGTTCTGGTGGTGTAACTGTGATGCAAAAGAGTTTTTTTCTTGTATTTGAACATGAAATGTGTTAGTGTAAATTTTAGATGAAGTTGCCGTATGTTTAAGACATTATATTCTGTGAAGAGTCTATTGGAGGAATATCTTGTTGGTCGCTTGTTGATAGCACGTAAAATCGTTTTTTGGGCTTTTTGCAGAGGATCAATAAAATTAAGAGCACAGCCGCCCCAAATTATGATGCCATATGCTAACTGGGATTGGCAGAGAGCATAGCAAACCGTTTTTAGTGTTATAGGAGTAAGTATATTTCTTAGAGTTCGAAAAACATAAGAGAGCTTGCGAATTCGGGGAGTTAGACTGGCTAAGTGCTGATCCCAACGAAGATGGTGATCAATTAGGACCCCCAGGTATTTTATATGAGATACTTTTTCCAAATTTGGGCAAGTACAGGAAGAGTAGGGACTTGGACAGGAGTGAATTGTTATTTTCTGATAGATAGAAGGTTGGGTTGCAGCAGATAGACTGAAGGTTAAGAATTTAGTTTTACCAGCATTGAGGGTGAGGAGATTATCATCTAACCAATTCTTTACAAGACCTATGTCATATTGAGCTATGTCGAATGCTCCTTTCCAATTTTTATGTCGAGCTATAAGCACAGTGTCATCTGCAAAGGATATTATTTTTCCGGTTATGGGTAGGTTACAGAGTTTATTGATGTATATGAGGAACAAAATAGGGTATGAACACTTCCTTGTGGAACTCCGAATTGGATTGGTAAAGGGTTGCTTAAAGCTATGTTGTTAATTTTCACGGTTTGTGATCTTCCAGTTAAGTATGAGGAGAACCAGTTAAGAGTTGAATCCCGGATGCCTATTTGAGATAGTCTTTCCAGAAGAATGGGGTGGGAAACCGTGTCGAATGCTTTGGCTAAGTCTAGGAATATGGCTAGGCAGGAATCGCCTTCATTCAGGCTGTTGGTGATGTTCTCAGTCAAGTCTAAGATTGCAGATTCTGTACTCATTTTTTTTTGGAAGCCAAACTGATTGGGCGAGAGAATCTTCTGGGTTTCCAAATGTGAGATAAGTCTACTTTTAACAACTTTTTCAATGATTTTTGATAGGACACTTAGCAAAGAAATGGGTCTGTAGTTTTCGATATTTGTTTTGTCGCCACTCTTATAGATTGGAATTACCGTTGCATGTTTTAGTTGATTAGGGAAGGAACCGCTTTTGAAACTTAGATTTACAATATGTTTTAACGGTGTGGAAATAAAGTGAGCTATGTGTTTTAGTATGTAAGGTGAGATTTTATCAATACCTGCAGCACTATTTGTTTTTATGGAGAGTATTGTGTCAACAATTTCTTTAGTGGATGTGGGGGCTAGGATAAGGGTGGGATGAAGAGAGTTCTGCTGTTTTACCTGTGAAGTTAGAAGATTTTCGGTTTTATTTGTGGTTTTAAGAATTTTTTTGGCTAAGTTCATGCCGATGTTACTGAAGTAATGGTTGGCGTGATCGGCTAAGGTTTTTGGGTCTTCGTGGACTTGGATATTTTTACCATTAATGAGTAGTGATTGAATGTTGAGTGAGGTTTTTTTATTTTCTGAGATGTCGTTGACTACGTTCCAGATTACTTTACTGTCATATCCTGAATCTTCAATTTTTTTTTTATAGTATTTTTGTTTGGTTATTATTATCAGATTATTGCAGATGTTACGATACTTTTTATAGAAACGTAAGACTTGGGGGTCTGGATTATTAAGTGCTTGTTTATGTAGTCTGTCTCTTTTACGTATGCAGAAGATAAGGCCATTCGTAATCCAAGGTTTCAGTTTCTTTTTTTTATTGGTTATCGCTTGGTTAATGTGGGCAGTTAGTGATGCAGAAAAAATTTCAAGAGCTGTGTTGACATTTTCAGAAAGCAGGGTAGACTCCCATTTTTCTTGTTCTACAGACTTTATCAGATAATCCATGTTTACAATGTTATGAGAGGGATTACTGGACTTAGGGGGAGTAGATTTTGAGTTGTGTAATTCTAGGATGGTTGAGTAGTGGTCTGTTACGGTAGATTCAAATACAATTGATTTAGCGGTTCGCTTAGTTCTGACCATGATGTGATCTATGCATGTCTTAGTAGTGAGTGTAACTCGGGTAGGTATGTTGATGTATGGTATAAGGCCATGCAGACCCATGAGGTTTAGGTATTTTGTAGTATGAGGGCTGGCTTCGTTTAGGGAAATCCTTTATCGTTTGAAATATTAACGCGCTCTCTCCAACATTCGTAATTACATATCTCTCCATCTTCTTCTTTTCGTGCTCGGGTACGGGGCCTTAAGAGTGGTTTTTAAATTTTGATTTTATTCTTCATCAAAAGCACCCGCTATACTGCCAAAGCAGTTTTCAGCGGGTCAATTATTAACAATAATTACAACGCATACATAACAAGAAATCAATATTTAGAAAATAGATAGTCGTAGGTCTACCCACAAAAAAGCACAAAACATACTAAATTACGGAAATTGATCCAAGTGTAGATGGAATATTTCGGAGGCATCCGATGCTGCAGAAACCAACCATTAAGGTTAGTGGAACTGATTTTTTCATTGAGATATGTGTCGGGTTGCCATTGTTTTGTGATATTTGTTTTCGCACAAAGGTAGATTCGTTAATCAATAATATAGTTCTGAGCATTGATCTCAGAGAGCCTGGGGAGTTTACAGACCCCATGCTTGCATAATTATAATGCACATACTCAAACATACTCCTAAGCATGAACTGTAGTAGGAATATCGGCGTACGTGAATTTGGGTTCTTAGGTTAGATTTTTTTCTATTCAATTTTTATATTTGACTTGGAAAAAGTTTATGTTTGGTTAGACATTTAAGTTTTTGTTATTTATTCGAAGTTTGTAAATTTTTCAAGTTGGGAAATATTTTATCTTGAATTTTGTTTTTAAAATGACTTTTGGGAAAATCGGAAAATTGGTCAGAAAACGGAAAATCGTGAAAAGTACCAGGATTAGCAAAATAATGATGGAAAATAGAAACGAAAAAAAATATCTACGAATTCTTTTTATTCAGATGCGAAATGTACTTATATAATACAGCAATAAATACAATGCAAAAAATGAATGAATTTGTATCTATGTAGTTTTTTCTTATTTTCTTTCAAATGATCTTAACGGATGAGGTCGAGGGATGGCCTCTCGCTCTCTGGGTAGAAGTCTGTTGGGACCAACACAGCGGGCCTGGTGATGCCAGCTGGGGCAACAACGGCGGGCCTGGTCAGGTCGATGGGGGCACTTGGCAGCTCAAGGATGGGCCTGGTGATGTCGATTGGGGTTCCAATGACGGGCCTGGTGAAGTCGATTGGGGCAACTGGCAGCTCAAGGATGGGCTTGGTGATGCCATGTGGTACCTCAGCGATGGGCTTGGTGATGCCTTCGATGCTGATGGGTCCTACGGTATCGACGAGGGACTCTGGAGACTGGTCGCTGACGATATTGATAATGATCTGAACAAGTGGGTTGGAGACTGGAACTTCAATGGGAAGTTGTTCAACTTCTGGGATTGGCATGGGGAAAGTTTGTGGTCCTTCCGGAATTGGCATGGGGAAAGTCTGTGGTCCTTCTGGAATTGGCATGGGGAAAGTCTGTGGTCCTTCGGGAATGAGTGGCAGAGGCTTGGTGAGGCTTGGAATATCTGGGAACAATGGAGCTGGCAGGGGCATGACTTCTGGGTAGATTGGGGCTGGCATGGGCACTGCGAAGTGTTCCTCTTCTACGATGGGCGCAGGGCGGTGGCTGATGATCGGCATATCGAAGGTCCCGAATGTAGGAAGGCTACTGCCAGAGGCCACAAGGGCGAGGGCAAGGATTAGGAACTTCATGTTGAGCCTGCGAATAAATAGCATGTTAGATTGAATTTTAAAAATGATTTCTAATTCCCGAATGAGCAAGACGAAAGGACGATAAATGCTATAAACGGATGATATGGAACGCTTCAGACGTAATTTCACTTGAGACAATTAATTTTAAATACATGAAGTTAATAAATATTAGTAGAATTTATTTCAATATACTTTAAAATGTACATTTAGACTTGCAACACCTGTTTTTATTTGAATTGAAATAAAACCTTTTTTATTTAATTTCGCCACATACAGCAATAAGACTGAATCGTGGTTTCTATGAACCTTACGGCACGGTAGCAGTTTTCAAACCTTCATATTTTGTCATGAAGCGTTTAGAGTATTCAGTTTATTTGAATAACTCCGTAAAAAACGACAAAATTAAACACATATATCTGAACTTGAAAAAAATTAAAAAATACATTTTTATATTGAAAACCTAATGACAGTGTACTATGCAATTATTCAATCTATACTACACTAAAAGTGGTAATATTGGCTGCGGAGGAACACATGATAAATCCCCTTAAAGTAGTTCAAAGATGGTTATTTTAGGTAATCATAAAAAAACTATCTAGATTTTCTACTGAAATCTTTTTTCAATATTTTCTGTATAAAATGTAAAAAATTGAATATTACATATTTTTACAGAAATACATTTAAATATCTTACAATTCAAAATATCAACCAGATATCAGAACAATATTAAAACCCCAAAATTTAAAACCAAGCACATTCAAAATATCTCTATTTAGGTATAACTTATTTAACAACCTCCCATTGTTAATAATCTAAAAATTATCGAAAATATTCATGAATTTCAGCTTAAATTGAAAAATTACCGAAAACTTCTAAAAGCGCGTGTCTACTATTATTTTCTTTAATGTTGATGTTGAGGAAAGGCTATTTTTAATTTTCCTTTACAACACCGTTTAACACGTAAGAATTACATTTATTGTAAAAACATACAAATATTAAACAATAAAATAAAAAAAAACAACTAAAAATTTAATATACTGTTTAATCACTTACTATTGACGCACAGTTGCTTCTTCAAAATAGAATAAGAGGAACTGAAGTGATGATCAAAGCTTGCTATGGTTTATGTAGTTTTTCAATAAATGATACGCAGGAAGATAAGGCAATCAGGTTGTAAATAATGCTTCTTCATTATTAAGTCTGAAGATTTTGAACGATTCATGCATTTCAGTTATAAAATAAATCCACCACCCGATTATTGTTATATCAGTTGGAAATTTCCCCAAACCACGGATTAGGAAAAACTACAAATATTTAATAAATAGATACGTAGATGGAAAAGTAAGTCACGTCAAGGTACCGTGGACTATTCCCTAACAATTCAACGCCAGGAAATCTGTTATTGAAAGTTAAGTTAATTGTTGCATATTAAGGGTTTAATGAGGCCGCACTCCGTCATGCTGTTTTGTGGCCTACTGATCTTTGATCTTCTTTGAACTTTTTCTTGTGGGGCTGTCTAGTGTCTAATGAACATTGTTTTTGTAGAAACAATCCAGGATCTGCAACTCAAGGGAGAGAATCCGCGCAGCAATTGCGACTGTTACTTCTGATATGGTTCAGCGTATCTGAAGGAGGTCAATTTCCCTCGAGGCCCATGTAAGGAAAGAGAGGAGGATTTGGAAAGGAAAAGGTATGAGCGGTGGATAGAAATCTGGGGGTCGATGAGTTCAGAAGTGACGGACGTATAAATTCATCCCTCCCACTGCAATACAAGGCGATGGGTCGTGAACTTTTGCTTACACATAACTGTAAATATTGCCAATGGTGGCGTGGCCTGACTGCAGACTGTTTATAGTAACATGATAGCAAATGTTCATGTTTTCGGTCGGAGGAGACCTGGCTTTTAATACACTATTAAATGTTTCGTTTTAAAATCACCGCCACCTTCTCTTGACCCTGTATGAAGTAAATATTAAGGCAGGTTTCCAGTGACCTCCGCCATGAACATGAACGTTCGCTTGAACATCACTACAAACGTCAATTCTTGCTCATGCTTTTCATGGGCGATGGAAAACATTCCCATACCGGGTGAAGCGGGAAGGCAGGCGGAGGGGATTAGTTCATTTTTTTTACAGCAGCCGCGCGAAGCGATCGGTAACGAAGAATAGATCAAATGAGTTTTTGGGGTTATTTCAACTGCGCGAGCCTGATAATTATGAGTTTAAATTGTAAATAAATACTATCGTAATAGATGATTATTTTTTTCGTGAACCCACTTGTAAATAAAATCTATTAATTTATATGTGGAGGGCCAATAAACCAATGTAACAAAATGTGGTAGGAATTGTTTTTTTTTAATTCTTAAAAGAAACGAATGCTAGTAGCCAGAAATATTAATATAATTGTAATTCGTATTTCTGGTGAATTTTTTCTTGCACGTAAAGTACCTATAATTAAACCCAGTTCTTCAAAATCGATTTCAGAGAAACGGAAAAAATTGAACAATTCAAATCAGTATTCTATTCTTAATTACTGATAAATAAATACCTAATAAAATAGAGGTAGGCAGTACGGTCTAACTTAAAAATGCGTGTTCTCCTTGATACTTCATCGCTAAAACAGTAAGAATATCTTTCACATCTCATGTGTCTGAACTCAACGTAATTATTTACGTTTTTGACGTCTACGTAATTATTTTACGCAGATAAAATTCTTAAATGGTAACTTGAGGTCGTGCAACAATCGATATTAGTCGGAAATCTTTCCTGATGAATCTATTAAAATGTCTATGTTTTCTCCCTGATGTAGAGTCTCTTCTTCACAAGAACGCATTTTAACATTAATATAAACGCCAAACGTCAAGTGTTCAGTGCATACGCGTAGATACGTCCTTACCACAGTGTGTGGCCGCGCGCACTTCGCCCTAATCTTTCAACCATATTTCAACAAACGGAGGAGACGGAAAACAAAAAATGTTTATAGTGATCTTCAAGCAAACGTTCATGTTCATGTTCATGGCGGAGGTCGCTGGAGGCTTGCCTATAGATACATACTTTCTCACTAAATATAAGATGTACTGAACATGGAGTAAGTCGAGACTGCTGTGAGCAATGACCGACCACTTGATTAAAAAAAATGTGATTTTATTTGTACAGGAAACGCATACATTTTTAATTGATATCGCAGGCGGTTCAAAATACAAATAAAAAGCCACGCTGGAAAAACTTAATAAATTTCAAAAAATTGGTTTAATATTACATACATACATTCAGTATCTCAACCAATCCTTCTGGCTAAGCTCCGAAAAATCGGAATAAAGAATAAGGCATTTGATTGGTTCAAATCATACCTCACAGACAGAAAGCAATGTTAAGCTACCATCACATAACTCATCCCATCCAACCAGCATTAATTTTGGTGTATCACAGGGCAGTGTACTTGGTCCCACACTTTTTCTCATTATATCAATGACTTAAGTAAACTATCCATTGATGGCAACAATGATACTGCCCTAGTACTTAAAAGTAAGACACGGGAAGAAATATTCCATAGAGTAGATCTAATATTGAAAATTATTAATCAGAGTTAGAAACATTCCATAGTGGATCTAATATTGAAAATTATTAAACAGAGTTAGATGATAATCTACTAACGTTAAACATAACTAAAACGAAATATCTAACGTTTAGTCTTAATATTCCGAGTCAGCCTTCAATCTATCATACATTAAAAATACATTCTTGTAGAGATATATCTAGTTGTCTATGCAATCCACTGGAACGAGTAGATTCCGTTAAATATTTGGGTGTAATAGTTGACACAAACTACGGTGGGAAGATCACGTAATAAATGTTACAAAGCATATACGGAAACTGGAATCTTCAGGTCATTGCGAAATATTCTGAATAAAAATATATTAAAAACGGTATACTTTTCCTTATGCCAATCAATTATATCTTATGGTATTGTAGCCTGGGGAGGATGCTCTAAAACAATATTAGATCCATTAATTAAGGCTCAAAAATTGATAATGCGGACTATTTACAAAGTACACTATATTCACCCCACGAAGGAATTATTTAAGGAATTCAAAGTACTCAATATAAAATCCTTATACGTCAAAAACATATCCTCCTATTACAAATTCAAACATAAGAATTTTTTTTTTTGAATCAACCTATAATGCAAGAAATTCCAACAAATCCAATTATATTATTCCACCAACATAAATCTCAATGGCACAGACACATTTTAACTTTCTTGCTCCTAAAATCTTCAATAATTTAACAATAGATATAAAGTCAATAGCCAAATACGACAGTTTCAGGAAGGCGCTTGGCGACTTTTTGATGTGTGAATGTGATAATGTTAATAGCCTGTTTCTCGAACTCAGATAAAGATGTATATATTGTTTATATGTATGAGGATTTGGTTATATAGGTATCTGTATGTATCTGTATGTATGTGTATGTATGTGCTTGCATGCTCACATACTAAAAAAAGGAAAAAAAAGTTATGTACATTTTTTATAATCTAATTTATTTCTTTTCTCTTCTCTATTTCTACTCTTTATTATAATTTCTACTTTTTATTATAATTTTTCCAATTTTTAGCATGATTTCAATCCATATGGTTACACTATTCACTCTGAGTTCAACAGCTCGGCTTTGGAACGATTCGCCGGTCTCTGTGTTTCCTCCCTCCTACAACAAGACCCATGTTCACTCCTTCCTCTCCTCAAAAACACCCTCCACACACCATCTTCAAAGATGACATAGGCCCTGAGGGAAATTATTTTCCTCAGGGCCTCCTGTGTGGAGTTAATGTAAAAAAAAACTAGAGTTTATATTTCATACAAAGTAACTTTTCCCCATTGGTCACCATGAAACAGACAGCCGCCTAGTATGGTGAATATATCTACTTTTTGTAAATGTCACAAAGATGTGTTTTATAAAAAAATAAATAGATAGATAAAATAAATATTATTATAAATAAATAGATAAAATAAATATTATTATTGATCTTAATAAAATTTCGACAAATGCCTTGACAATTTGGTAAGGAATATACTTATTTTTTGAGAAAGATATGATTAAATTTATGAAAAGTCGTGAAAATTATTTGGTCGTAGGTGTATACTTTAAACAATAAAACTGACCATTGCATGTTTGTTGCATTTTGGAAAGTATTAAATTATATTGAAAGAAGAATTAAGAAATTGAGCAAAGAACAAATGAATATACTGAAACCAAATACAATTACCATTTTAGGATTAATTAACGAAATGGCGGCAACAACGGTGTAAATTTACAGTGGAAATAGAATAATAGGGTGATTTTAAATGTTGATATTATTCTTCATGAAAGCATCTGCTTAACTACCTAAGCAGTTGTCAGCAAAACATTTTAACAATTTTAATACATCACATACGTAACGAGAAACCACTATATAGAAAATTGATACTCCTACCCCTACCTACCCCCAAAAAGCACAAACATACTTAAACGTACTCATAAGCAGGAACTGTAACAGAAATATCGTCGTACGTGAAGTTGGGCTCTTAAGGAAGGTTTTTTTTTTCAATTTTTATATTTGACTTGGAAAAACGTTAGGTTTGGTTAGTCATGTAACTTTTTTTTTTGAAGTTTGGTAATTTTTCATGTTGGGAAATATTTTATACTGAAATTTTTTTTTAAAATTATTTCTGGGATAATCGAAAATTGGTCAAAAAACGGAACGGTACAGAGATTAGCAAAGTAATGATGGAAAATAGAAACGAAAAAATTATCTACGAATTCTTTTTATTCAGGTCCAAAATGTATATAATTTAACCTGCAAAAAAATGAGTGAAGTTTAACATAGTTTTTTCTTATTTTCTTACGAAAGATCTTAACGGATAAGGTCGAGAGATGGCCTCTCGCTCTCTGGGTAGAAGTCTGTTGGGACCAACACAGCGGGCCTGGTGATGCCAGCTGGGGCAACAACGGCGGGCCTGGTCAGGTCGATGGGGGCACTTGGCAGCTCAAGGATGGGCCTGGTGATGTCGATTGGGGCTCCAATAACGGGCCTGGTGAAGTCGATTGTGGCAACTGGCAGCTCAAGGATAGGCTTGGTGATGCCATGTGGTACCTCAGCGATGGGCTTGGTGATGCCTTCGATGTTGATGGGTCCTACGGTATCGACGAGGGTCTCTGGAGACTGGTCGCTGACGATATTGATAATGATCTGAACAAGTGGGTTGGAGACTGGAACTTCAATGGGAAGTTGTTCAACTTCTGGGATTGGCATGGGGAAGGTTTGTGGTCCTTCTGGGATTGGCATGGGGAAAGTTTGTGGTCCTTCTGGGATTGGCATGGGGAAAGTCTGTGGTCCTTCTGGGATTGGCATCGGGTAAGTCATTGGTCCTTCTGGGATGAATGGCAGAGGCTTGGTGAGGCTTGGAATGTCTGGGAACAATGGAGCTGGCAGGGGCATGACTTCTGGGTAGATTGGGGCTGGCATGGGCACTGCGAGGTGTTCCTCTTCCACGATGGGCGCAGGGCGGTGGCTGATGATCGGCATATCGAAGGTCCCGAAGGTAGGATGGCTGCTGCCAGAGGCCACGAGGGCGAGGGCAAGGATGAGGAACTTCATGTTGAGCCTACGAATAAAGAACATGGTAGATTGAATTTAAAAAATTATTTCAATTTCCCCAAGGGGCATATCACATAAATTAACTGTTTTTGTGTTATATAATTGGAAAGCATGATATTAGAAAGCTGCAGACATAATTTCACATTTAGTGCCTAAATACTTTTCTTAACATGAAGCTATGAATCATTAGAATAATTTATTTCAATCAACTTTAAACTACACATTTAGACTTGCAACACTTGCTTTCATTTGAATTCTAAAGAAAACCATTTTTTTCCAAAAGTGGGAAAAGAAACAGTTTAACAAAAAAACAGAAACAAATTGAAACTAAAAACTTAATGTACCGTTACAACACTTACTATTGACACTTTCTTGCTTTCTCCAAACAGAAGAAATAGAACTGATGTGATGAACAAAGCTTGCTATGGTTTATATAGTTATTGAACATTTGATATGCAGAAAGATAAGACAATCATTATATTATTATTTGGTTGTAAATAATGCTTGTTCATTATTAATTAATAAAAGCGTTAAGCGATTCACCCAGTTCGGTAATAAAATAAATCCACCACGCGTTTACAACTAGGTACTACCAGCTGGAAATTTCCCCAACGGATTAGTAAAACTTAAAACGCCACGTAATTTAAGATGTAAACTTTTTGTGTGGGCACAACGTGGTTCAAATCAGTCTAAATAACGTAAAACTGACTCCCATTACAAACGGAAAAATTAATATTCAGGGTTATAACAAGACTCGAGGTGATGATACTTTCCTTATATTTCCTTATTATTCCGGTTCTTCAATGGAAAATGCTCCGAGAATATAGCGTCCGGTACCGGTGCTCCGCTGGGAAACGTGCCAGAAGCACGCCCAACATCTGTATGTACCTACAAAATTGATATTTGAAAGACGAGAATGGGTTCAACAGTGGATTTATTTGCCGGCCCCCTCCCACAACTTGGGTCTCATCATCTTCCTCAAAAATACCTTCCCCAAAGGATGGAAATGTTCCCGTTCGGTACGACTTAGGTACCAGTCGTGCTTTGTACTTTTTGTTGTGAAATAATGTGTGTTTTTCGCTTAAATTTGTGCCTGGCGGTGTTTTTCGCTTAAATTTGTGTAGTATGGCGGTGGGCTTTCACCCTGTACATTCTATTGTGGATTACTACTAGTAGGTCAATGCAATTAGCGATCCGCGATTGTAATCATTTCGGTAATACCCAATTTTTTAATATGTTTTATACACTCATCTCCTGATGAAAAATCTGAGTTTACTACCTTAGCGCACCTGAGCTTTCGCCGATTCCAAAATTTTCAAAAAAAACCAGGAGTTTTAAATACAAAAAAAAAAAAATCTCCGAAAGTTGATTTCCACATCTAACATCGGTTTTGATTAACTATTTTCCCAATTTTTTTCCTCACTTTTCCCTTCCCTCCAATATTTTTCCCTATTTCTCCCTCGTTGCATACAAAATTTCCCTAGTTTATTTTTCGTAAATTCTCACCGTTTGCTAATAATGACATCACACGGTGATTATTAGAGCAATTCTGAGGGGGAAGAAGATATTTATATTTTAGGGGAATTGAAATCATTGAGTTCTCAAAAATTAAAAAACGATAGCTGAGCAAACAAAACGCCAAAACAAAAAAATGCGAGAAATGATGCAAAAACTGAAGGATTATAAATTATATTGGAATAGAAAAACACACTTTAATGCACTGCATTCATCACATCCCATCTATAAAAGTATAAAAGAATCGTATACCTGGCTCCACACATTTTCAATATCTTCCTAACACAAAATAAAACTTACGTTACCCCAAATAACTTGAATGGCTGTTCAAAAGATTTTTAATATGGTTTACAGACATTCGAAATATCCTAAATAAAAATAACTAACACGAGTACATATTATAGACACATTACATATAATTTCCTCACGAAATTATATATTATCGAAATATGCAGGGTTATTAATTATCATGTACCACGGTTTTTATACTTTCTTATTAATTAATAATACCATGTACCTACTGTATTTATATTTATTTCCATGTGAATTTTTAATTACGTATGCAATCTTTTTATAGAAATATATCAAAACTCGTCATTTGCCGCTCGTGCGCCGGCACACACGCCAAAATGTGTAACAAAATTTAAATGCAAAGATTTAATATAACAACGTTATATATGTACGTATTGCATGTATGTATGCAAGTGTGTATATGCATACATTTTTATCTTTATATTTTTTACTTTTTGTTTTGTCTTTTTATACCTTTATCTTTTTATACCCGGTAAATAGGTACAATATGTTATTTACCCGCCTCGGAACCAACTTTGTCTAGTGAGGTGGGTCCGGGTTGCCGGCACTGAAACTGAAACCGAATTGTGCAAAATTATAGCTTACTTTTTAATAGGACTCCATAAACAGAAAGGCAGTATTGAGCCATTTAGAGACGTTTTATGTGTAAAAAATGTACGTATTTTATTACTTTATTACGTACACACATACCATTAAAAAGAAAAAAAAAAGTTGCGCTTAATCAGTAAAATGTAAGCTTACTTTAAAATATTGTTCCACACAAAAGACAAGGAGATAATGTTTAAATGTTTTTTAGACATGCTTATAATTGGGACCCCTACAAAGAGATGGGTGTAAAATATTCGTATAAAAATATTAGACAGCAATGTCTTTGCAGGCATTCAATAGAGAACTCCAGTCCAATTTTTTAAATTTTTTTATGAATAATGACCTTCTAACTTAAATAACTGCATATTTATTTTTATTTTTATAGTTAGTTTTAATATTAATATTTAATAAGATGCCGATGAATTTCAAAATCGAATCCAATTGCCCCACTGATCTCAAAAGAAAAATTAAAAAATGGCTAATGGGTCAAAACTTTTTGTACTGATATTGTTTGTAATCTTATGTATAAATACTATCTATAATTAATTTAATCTATCAGTAATTTACCTGTGTTATATCTGTCTGTCTGTATATTTAATGCTTTTGTATTGTAGGTACTTAAAAGTTATTCTTCTGGAACTATTTTGCTATTGTGTTTTCTTATAATATTTAATGTTTTAGTGTTTTATTAATATTGTCAAATTGACCTGCTGACAAACTGCCTTGGCAGTTTAGCGGGTGATTAAAATGAAGAATAAAAAAAAAATAAAAAAAAAAATAGTTAAAATAAATGTCAAAGTTTTAAATTTTCAAGATCCCCCGAAAACCACCGAATCTAGTGTGACGTCATCATAACCAACCGAAGTATGAATATTGTAGGGAACTGGAATCAGCTGTTTGACTTCCGCCATTTTGAATTTCAGCATTGGAGCGTTTTACTGGGCAGTAAGATCGTTTTTTGTCCAGTTAGAGTTTTTGAATTTTTAATTAATACAGATAAACTAATAGAGATACTTTATTTTTGACACTGAATTATTTAGGCCTAAATAATGTATCAATAAAAACAAAAACTATTATATGTCCAAATCTCTATAAACCAAAACACAGAATGTCGAACGGCTTGCGCCTTAAATTTCTATTGATTTCTATACAACTTTGACCCAGGTGACGCGGCGCGGTGACGTCACGCCACCAAAATCCAGCAATACCAACTTGACAGGGTGGTTTAATGACACGTTTTAAAATGGACTTTTTAATATTTTTTTTAAAACTCTACGTTAAATATTATGTAATAAAACTTATATATTCATAATCAGCGTATATTGGTCTATATGAAAATATTTTTTTAAAGCCATAATATTTTTCACTGGAGTTCCTTATTACGCTCTGTGTAAAAGGATGTTTATTGAGATGTGATAATAATAATATCTGTGTTTGATTACTTGTAGTTCGTGGCTTGTTCATAGTAATTTTTTTTTCCTGTTTGTTCGTTAGCTTTAATTCGATCTCGACTAATGTTGCTTTTGATTAGTATGGGGGGGGGGGGGGGGGGGGGTACCCCACTGAGCTTAGACAAACTCATGAAACGCCGTGAAAATTATTTGGTTGTAAATATAATCAACATATTATCTATAAATTACTTTTGTAATCAACAAAACTTTTCTTTTACTTTTTTAATATTTTTTCACCACTTTTAATGTTTTTCAAAGGCTTGTTGAGTTGTTATGGAACCAGTTAACATTTAATAGATCTTTCAGAAAACTGATCATTTTTTGTAAATTCCTTTAATAATAGAAATTAATTTAGTTTTAATTTTTCAGATAAAACATCCTCATAAAATACACCTTGGTTAGAGAAGCACTTCTTTTCCTAGAAATATTTCGACAATGCAGATCGAAAGAGAAAAAAAATGGTGAAAAATGACAAGTTTAACTCATTTTTGGGTTAATTGTCCTTTACAGCTTTTCAAATTTTCACTATCAGTATATTGTTTTATTAACTATGGAACGGAATTCACGGGGACCACAATGCTGGTGCGCATCTATTAAATATGCTTCTGTTGTATTAGGGAAATATATTGACTGTAGTTCAGGTTTATTAATTATTTTGTCTGCGGACCAACTTTGCTTTTAGCTCGATTTTGTTTTATGTGCACGAAGGACTCTAACACAACATTAAACATAATATTATTAGGTCATGTAGAAAGAAAAAAATACTATTTACGAATTCTGTTTATTGAGTCCAAGACATATGTTTATAGAGTCTAATACATAATTTAATGTGCAAAAAATTTGAGTGTGAAGTTTTTACTAACTGGGTTTCATTTCTTCTTTCAAATAATCTTAACGGATGAGGTCGAGGGATGGCCTCTCGCTCTCTGGGTAGAAGTCTGTTGGGACCAACACAGCGGGCCTGGTCAGGTCGATGGGAGCACTTGGCAGCTCAAGGATGGGCCTGGTGATGTCGATTGGGGCAACTGGCAGCTCAAGGATGGGCTTGGTGATGCCATGTGGTACCTCAGCGATGGGCTTGGTGATGCCTTCGATGTTGATGGGTCCTACGGTATCGACGAGGGACTCTGGAGACTGGTCGCTGACGATATTGATGATGATTTGAACAAGTGGGTTGGAGACTGGAGCTTCAATGGGAAGTTGTTCAACTTCTGGGATTGGCATGGGGAAAGTTTGTGGTCCTTCTGGGATTGGCATGGGGAAAGTTTGTGGTCCTTCTGGGATTGGCATGGGGAAAGTTTGTGGTCCTTCTGGGATTGGCATGGGGAAAGTTTGGGGTCCTTCTGGGATTGGCATTGGGTAAGTCATTGGTCCGTCTGGAATGAGTGGTAGTGGCCTGGTGAGGCTTGGAATGTCTGGGAACAATGGAGCTGGCATTGGCACGGCGAGGTGTTCTTCTTCTGGAATCAGGTCGAAGGTGCCGAAGGAACCATCTACGATGGCTGGCAGAACTGCTGGTCCATTTGGAATCAAAAATCCAGGGAAGCTGGCAGGCAGAGCCTGGCTGGAGGCCACCAGGGCGAAAACCAAGAACAGGAACTTCATCTTGAGCTGCAAATATAAATATAAATTATTGCTAAGAATTCATTAATTTGACCTACGGGTATGATTTTTCACAAAAACTTTTTTTTTGTCAATCATGTACGTTACGAGTATACTCGTATGTCTCTGCAATCGGCACTGATATGTTTTGGAGCTTTGAAATCGCTTCAATTATTAACATGATTAAAGTAGGTAAGTACTTTTTTTTATAAATTATTTGTGATCTTGCTTTCTTATAAACAACAACAATAATTTAGTGGAGCAGCATTAAAGAGGTAAAATTTGTTAAAGAAAAAAATATAAAGAATACAGACGAAAGAAAGATCAAAGCGAACATTAGTATTTACGTATGGGGTATGTTTTTGAAGACTTATTTTAACTAAATTTCGTGGAGTTGAACACATCTACTATTGCTGAGAAAGAATTGCCAACTATCCAGCAAGGTAAAATGAATGACTCAGTATTGATATTGTTGTTGAAATTAAAATAATTTTTGATCAGTATTTCTAGTTGGTATGTGAAAGTTAATTAGGCTGATTAAATTAAGATTGTCTACGATACCATAAAAGATTGAAAAATAAAAGTCGAATCAGAAACAAGTCTTCTACGTGAGAGGGATTTTAATGGTTTTTCTAACCTATCACACATTTGATAAATACGCAGTAGTCTTTTAAAAATAGATCCAATTTAAAAGGAAAAAAAGTAATCATTGCCACTTACCGTTTTGGTAGACTGTTGTATCCGTCAAAAAGCAAAAAGCAACTGTGAAGATGGAAGAAAATAATTTGGTATTTATACTAAAACGATATCCTAAAGATAATGATATTGGAAATAAACTTAGATAAGTGTTTTATCTGCCCGTATATAATGACAATATAATATTACATGAACACGCAATGCAAGTAGCGTATAAAGTTCGACAAATCCCTCAAATTGTTTTAGTAATAAAGATATGCATTTTTGACTACTATGGATTAACAAAAAAAATTTTTTCAATGACCTCTTAAGTTAAAAGTCAACATTTTTATTAGTAGCAGGTAGTGTCCGATTTTGCCACATCCCTTTGATAGATGTTTTATGGTTCCAAGTTTAAACAGAACAGTGACAAAACAGAAAACCTTTGAAATGGTATTATAAGGAATAAAAAACTCACCTAACCGAACCGTAGTTTCTAGATTTTTCTCAATTTTTGACGGCTTAATATAATTTTTCAAAAGTTGTTACTATTCTGTATTGTTCACCGTTACCGTTTCACTAATTCAGCCATTGCCATCTTCCATCAAACCGTAATAGCAGCAAAGTATCGGGAGCTACTCCTAACCTTTTCCTGTATTCCTCTTCCTCTTCCCTTCCTTTAACCCAAAATTAATGTTAAGATATTAAAACTTCATTTCCAATGAACTCTAGCATAAGAAACTTCTGTGGCTTGACTTCAATTCACTTGTACCCATATTTATCACTGTATATTATGTAAAAGCTGTTTGTTTATATTATGTTTCTTACAAATAAATAAATACATATATAATAAAAAAAAGTAATGATGATGTTCTAAACCACTTCTTCGGCACCTTAAATAAAATCTTCCAGACTGGCATAATGACCTGATGGCTGGAGTTCTCAAATAATCATCCCAATCATAGACATATGACTATGTCTATGATCCCAATCCTAAAATCAAACAATTCACACAATTCTGAACCCAACTACAGGCCAATTGCTCCGTCATCCACTCTTAGTAAAATTTATGGAAACTTAATTAAAAAGTAAATGGAAATCCATTTTTTTATTACGACCTCACATTTCGTGCCTATTTTTACAATCACATGTGACGAGTCTGCAACTAGAATTTTATAACTACACTTCGAATAAGAGAATGTTTTCCTTCGAAATATGTCACAGATGAATCCAAATAACTAGAATTTTACATTCTGTACACAAAACTGGTTTAAAATTAAGAGTTAATCTGCTTGCGAGTCCCCAGCTTTAATTTGTATTACTCTCATAATATGCGCATGGTTTTCCTGCAAATGACGAATTTTGAAGAATGGTTTGAAACCATATTTTTAACTTGAAATATTAGAAAGGTTTTCTTCAAAATACGTCAGCAGATTATTCCGCTACTGGGATTTTGACAGATCATTTGGAACATGAAACTGGTTTTAACCTAAGAGTGAATCTGCACGCTAGTCTTCAGCTTTAAATGATACTACAACCAAAATAAAAAAAATAATGGTTTTCCTCCTAATTTTGCACTTGGAACACATGGATGGTTTGGTGATCTACCGGAACACATGATGATCCATGAAACTTTCTTAGAATTATCGAAGCACCGCCCCCGAACCTCTCTAAATCATTCTCACTGAATACAGCTCATAGAAATTCCAAGCGCAAAACCAAATTCGGGGAATTCTTGCAATACACTACAGACAGTGTTGCTGGTCGCTAGACTGTTCAAGATTACATTATTATAAATTCATTTAAAGAGAGGGTATCCCCCGGTTTCGTCCCAGAATAAGTATTGAAAAATTCCGTACCCATTTCAATCCGTCTGATTCGTAGGTGCGGCAAAAATATAAGTTTCTTAAAAGATATTTACATTATTTTTTGTGAAATTTTGCCGCCCCCCTTATAGTGCCGCCCGGGGCGGGCCGCCACCTCCGCCAACCCCCTCACGCTACGCCTCTGTGGACACTGTAACGCTGTCCGAAACGTTGGCTAAAGAAGGAGGTAGTGCAACACGGCATAACACCCCAAAAATAAATAACAAAAAAAGAAAGCCAAATATTTATATTTCATGATAAATAAATAAAAAAAAACAAAATTTTGCCGAAAGTTTTATTGACAACTGATTAATACAAAGTAGATTACAATATGTATTATTCACATTGCCTATTTAAAAAAAATTATAACGAGAACAATATAGAAGACAGGACAATATTGTCCCGTCGCAGCTCCGTGAACAGCCTCGTCTGCGTAGGACAGGACAAAGGGACATCACAACAATTCGACAGTAGTTCAAACGCGGAATGCTGCAAACATGCTTACACTAACCACGCGTGCTTCGAACGATTCCGCGAAAAATGTATACATATATATACACATTTTTTATACCAAGATGCGTTGGAATTGTTGGAGGACGAACCCAATAATAACAAAAAAACGAGTGTGCTTTAGACAACATGACTGAAGTAAAACTGCGCGCGCACTGCTCTCTCTTGCTCTTACAGTGTGATACAGACAATAGGCCTGCACTGTTCCTTAGTTGAAACGTAACTGGCTATGAGAGAAAGAGAGAAAGAAAATGTGTGCTCGCACCTCTCTCTCTTGCCCTTACAGTAATATACGAATTATAACTTCCGTTCACCTCGCCCAACACTTTTCGTAACGCTCTCGTCACGCATTCACCAGCTTACTACCCAAGTCAAGCGTGCGTGAAGAAGTTTTACTTCAAAAATATTCCAAGTTACAAAACCACATTTGGACAAAGAAGCTACACATACTTTGCAATAAAACTCCAAAACACCCTTCCCCAAGATTTAAATCTAATAAACCATGTCAAGCGATGCTTCGTTCTCCTCGCCCGATTACATTTTTTGTAACGCTCTCGTCACGCATTCACCAGGTTACTCCCCAAGCGTGCGTAAATAAGTTTTACAAGAAAAACAAAACAAGAAAATTCTCCTGTTCTGCATCAATTCTAGGGATAATCTTTTCAGTTTGAAAATTTGGCAATTAAGATAGTAATCATTAGTACCTCTCATTTATATTCCTATTAACAATTATTGCATACAAGTCGAAAGTTTAAAAAAAAAACTACCACATGGATGCTGGTGAGCATCAAGTAAATAGGATTCTGTTGAATTGGGGTAATATACTCACAGTTGAGGTCTATTAATTATTTTGTCTGTAGCTCAACACGAGATTTTAGATGGGATATGAAGCCTTTACCTTTATATTGTTTTATATTATAGAATCGTAACACAATATTTACAATAATATCATAATGGTAGGTAGAAAATAAAAATTGTTTATGATTTCTGTTTATTGAAGTCCAAAATGTTTATACATAGTTTAATGTGCAAAAATTTTGAGTGCGAAGTTTTTATTAAGTAATTTTTTCGTCTTTCAAATGATCTTAACGGATGAGGTCGAGGGATGGCCTCTCGCTCTCTGGGTAGAAGTCTGTTGGGACCAACACAGCGGGCCTGGTGATGCCAGCTGGGGCAACAACGGCGGGCCTGGTCAGGTCGATGGGGGCACTTGGCAGCTCAAGGATGGGCCTGGTGATGTCGATTGGGGCTCCAATGACGGGCCTGGTGAAGTCGATTGGGGCAACTGGCAGCTCAAGGATGGGCTTGGTGATGCCATGTGGTACCTCAGCGATGGGCTTGGTGATGCCAACCAGTGATTCTGGAGACTTGTCGCTGACGATGTTCAGAATGATCTGAACAAGTGGGCTGGACACTGGAACTTCAATGGGAAGTTGTTCAACTTCTGGGATTGGCATGGGGAAAGTTTGTGGTCCTTCTGGAATTGGCATGGGGAAAGTTTGTGGTCCTTCTGGAATTGGCATGGGGAAAGTTTGTGGTCCTTCTGGAATTGGCATGGGGAAAGTTTGGGGTCCTTCGGGGATTGGCATTGGGTAAGTCATTGGTCCGTCTGGAATGAGTGGTAGTGGCCTGGTGAGGCTTGGAATGTCTGGGAACAATGGAGCTGGCATTGGCACGGCGAGGTGTTCTTCTTCTGGAATCAGGTCGAAGGTGCCGAAGGAACCATCTACGATGGCTGGCAGAACTGCTGGTCCATTTGGAATCAAAAATCCAGGGAAGCTGGCAGGCAGAGCCTGGCTGGAGGCCACCAGGGCGAACACCAAGAACAGGAACTTCATCTTGAGCTGTAAATATAAATAGATATTATTGCTAAGATATCCTTAATATGATCTACGGGTTTTGATTTTTTTTGTATATTATGTACATTACAGGTCTCTGCATTGGTGACCGGACAACTTAGAATGAAACCAACTCAGAGCCACCTCAGAAAAGTCATTAAAAGTAATGAAAAAATAAATGAAAAAAATTGGTTAAATAGGTTACATTAGGTTAGGGTTATGGGCCAGTTTAAATTAATTTTTTCTATAGCTTTTAATGAATTTTCAAAGTGGTGTTGAGTTGAAATTATTCTCAGTTGGCATGGAACCCCCTGCATGAATATACGTTTATGTATATATATTTTTTAATTTTTCATAAAATAACTTTTGTGTACAATTTTTCACAGATTTCTCTAGTACCACACTAGGCACATGCCCGTATATCGGAGTTATAATAAAAAGTGGTTTTTGATATTTTTAAATCGATTTAATTATTAAGGTAATTTGAAGTTTTTTTATCAAAAGTAGCTCACTTGACACCACGTCGCAGTGAAATGTTAAAATGCTTTTTTAATAAGGATAAATTATTTATGAACTTGTTTTAATGTACTTCCGGCGATCTTAATACTATCACAGAATACGCGTTTGAATTGAAATTTATTTATTTACATTATACTTTATTTATTTATATTAGGTTTTTACAAAAACAGTATTAAAGTAGTGAAATTTGTTGAAGAATATGTAAAATAGAATGCAAGCGTTAGAAAAATAAAAAAATCACGTTTGTATTTATTTATGAGGTATTTTAATAGCCTTCTTTAAACTCCATGCAGTTGAACACATCTTCTATATCTGAGAAAGTATTGTCATTTGCATGCAAACTAAGTACAGGCGAGTAAAATGATAAACTATTAAATTATTGTTGCTATTAAAAATATTTTTGGTCGAGTGTTTTTAGTTGGCACATGCAAGTTAATTAAACTAAATAAATCAGGGCTGTCTGTAATACCACTAATAACAAAAAAAAAATAAAAGTCAGGTCAGAAACAAGTCTTCTACGTGAGAGTGATTTGTAGGTCTTTCTAAACTTTTCCAAATTTTCCAAATAAATATTAGCCTTTTAAAAAGCGTTTCAATTTAAAAAAATAAAACTAATCATTGCCACTTACCGTTTTGGTAGACTGTTGAATCCGTCAAAAAGCAAATAGAAATTGTGAAGATGGAAGGAAATAATTTGGTATTTATACTAAAACGATATCCCAAAGATAATAATACTGGACATAAACTTAGATATGTATTTTATCTGCCCGTAAGTAATGACATTACATACAATATGTACATGCATTGTATAAAGTTGAACAGTATAAACAAATCCCTCAAATTGTATTAGTAATAAAGATATATATATTTTTGACTACCAAAAATTAAGTAGGTATATGTTCTTTCAATGATTTTTACATATTAAAATTAAAATTTTTTTAGTGGCAGGCAGACTCCGAAATTGCCACATTCCTTTGATATATGTAGATGTTTTTATGGTTCTAAGTATAAACAGAACAGTCACAAAGCAGAACTATTTTGAAAAATGATATAAGGTGGTGTTAAGGAATACAAAAACTAACCTTATCTAACGTGACCTTAATTCTTAGATTTTTTCATGGCTTAATACAATTTTTAAAAGTTGTTACTATTCTTTATTGTCCGGTTAACGTTTTCATTAATGCCGGAAGTTACAACATTAAAGATGGATGATATCGTAAAATCGCTTGACAAAAAACAGTTCGCTCAATTCTGGAAGAAAAGCAACAACCTGATCAAGCCACACGCTCAAATCGCCAGCCAAATTGACGGGTCCACAAATATGGAAGAAATAGCCAGGACATTTAGAAGAACCTTTGCAGATATTTCTGGAAACGAAGCACCGACTGCTCCTGATATCATGGAATATGATGGACAAAATGTCAACCTCTCTGAAAATAATATAATGAAGGCCATCAAAGCTACTAAGGCCGGTAAATCTCCGGGACACGATAGTTTAAGTATTGAACATATAAGGTATGGAGGTAGATACATACCTAAAATACTAAATATTCTGTTCAACGCAATTCTCAATCACAACCATTTACCGAGTGCAATGACAAAAACCATTATAACCCCGATCCTGAAATCGGGACAGCCCGACATGACCAACTCAAGCAATTACCGGCCAATATCCCTGGCAACTATAATTGCAAGGCTATTTGAAAGGGTAATTCTGACTGAAATAGAAGGTAAACTCAATTCTAAAGACAATCAGATGGGCTTTAAGAACAGATTATCCACTAATATGGCAATCTACTCTGCAAAGCAAGTAATAGAATTTTACAAGAAACGAAAAACTACTGTTTACGGGTGCTTCTTAGATCTAAGTAAAGCGTTCGACAGGGTCTGTCATGAAACCTTATGGGAGAAATTGAAGGCTAGAAATATACCTACCATGTATATCAACACACTATCCCGATGGCACTCCCAGCAGGAAAACGTTGTACGGTGGGCAAGTACGTACTCCCAACCGATATACTTGCGATCAGGAGTAAGGCAAGGAGGGTTTATGTCCCCAATCCTGTTCAATGTTTACGTGGATGAATTATCTAATCGCCTGGACACCAGAGCAGGCTGCCGTATCAATAATCTGTGCCTAAATCACATTAGCCATGCGGACGACATGATTCTCTTAGCTCCGTCGATCAAAGGGTTGAGAATTCTATTAAAAATCTGTGAAGAATATGCAAATCACCACAACATGATGTACAACCCCAAGAAGACGGAACTAATCGCATTCCGCCATGGAAAAACTCTCGAGAAGATGCTCCCCGTACAACTCAATGAGGAAAACATAAGTATATCAACGAGTGTAAAATACTTGGGTCACATCATCACTGAAGACCTCTCGGATGATGGTGATATTGAACGACAGAGGAGAGGTATCAGTGTATTGTCCAATATGATTGCCCGAAGATTTTTCCAATGCAGTAACCATGTAAAAAAAACATTGTTCAATGCATTTTGCACTAATCTATATACATGCGAAACTTGGTGTAACTACCGAACCACCTCGATGGAACGACTCCGGATCCAATATAATGATGCATGTAGAATTATATTTGGATTCCGAAGATATAGCAGTGCATCGACAATGTTCACTGAACTAGGACTGCACGGATTCGCCGGTCTAAAGAGACATCGGGTCACTGGAGCCAGGATGCGGCTAATGGCTTCAGACAATGCAGTGGTGACCGCAGCCTTGCAGCACCAAACCCCACTCCTGAGTGAGCGCTGGGCCCGAGCTTGAAGAATAGAATTGATTACTTATTTATTTTTTTATATTTAATTTTTATATATATATATTTTTATTTTGCTTTTTTCCTATTCTGTTCTAAAAAAAAAAAAATCTGTTGTTTTTAAATATGTTATAAAATATATTACATAAATATGTACAATCATATGGGACGTATGGGATTGCACTATCCTCCCCACATCCTGGAATAAAAACTTATTATTATTTTTTTATTTGTTCTCTAGATTTTATGTTCGGGTTAAATCTTCCTCACAGGAAAAACTTAATCCTTCCACACACTTTTCCACAAATGCTAATCTAGTCAATTCACGCGATGTAATTGCATTGTATAAGTATACTAAATACAAAACTATACAAGAACAACACGTCAACCTACCAGAGACCATATGGGAAAATACTTCACCGACTCCAGATATTTTCATATCAGAGGGTTCGGCTCAATAGAACTCCTAACTGAACCGATAAATCCTACCGATCCCTCAATATAAATATTTAAAAAATCTTTCGTAATCCTACATGTATTTAATATGACTGATTTTTGCATTTTTATATAAAGATTCTTTGACAAATCTAATAAGCCTAAATTTTTAATTAGAGAGCTAGGTATAATGCCAGTAGCCGAAATAACAAATGGTAATATTTTTATAGTCCGAGAATGCCAAATTCTTTTAATCTCATTTCCTAAATCTGTATATTTTCTAATTTTTTCAGAAACAGATTTTTGAATATTACAGGAATTTGGAATAGCGACATCAATGATATAAGTTATTTTTTTTAATTTTGTCATGTAAAACTATATCGGGTCTATTATGACGAATCGTTCTGTCTGTTAGTATAGTTTTATCGTAATATATTTTATAAAATTCATTTTCTAAAAACGAATTTGGTTCGTATTCATAATATGGTACTACATTACGGCAATCAATCAATTTATGTTTAATTACCAAACTTTGATGAATTATTTTTAAAACCTGATTGTGTCTAAAAGTATATTCGGAAGGCGCTAATATAGAACATCCCGATATAATATGTTCTATAGTTTCCGGAAAAGCCAAACATTTTCTACATAAATCATCAATTTGATTTCTATCTTTGATTATATACTTCCTATAATTTTTAGAATTAATGACTCTATCCTGAATGGCAAGCATAAATCCTTCTATTTCTGCGCTCAATTCTCCAATACTCAACCATTTGTTTGACGAAAGTTTGTCAACATACGTTTGGTTGAGATAATTGAAGTGTTTGGCGTGAATAATTTTATTTGACCAGGAATCTAATAATTCCTGGTTGGTATTTAAAAGAATGTTGGCATTATCGTCGTATAAATTTAAAGGTGTAATGTTTCTATCTGCCTTGCAAATTATTTTGTGCATTTCTGAACTATTAGCTTTCCTATGGAAAAAAGTTCTCAGCATTTCTACCTGATTGTATTTCAAAGAAGTTATTTTGACTATACCTCTACCTCCTAAATTTCTAGGTAAATTAATTCGTTCTTTAGCTGAATTTGGATGATGGCAATTAAACTTTGTTAACGTAGTTCTAATTAATCGTTCTAAGCTATCTAAATCTGTATTGGACCATTTAATTATGCCAAATGAGTACGTTAATAAAGGTATTGCCCAAGTATTTATTGCCTTTACTAAATTTTTAGCAGATAGATTGCATTTTAAAATTTTTCTGACTCTACTTTGAAATTTAGTCCTAATATCATTTTTAATACTAGTATGATCTAATCTATTTATTATTATTATTATTAATTGTTTTTTTTCTAAAGCTTTCAGAAAGAACTCGCAAGTTATACTTGTAATAATTAAAACACTGTGACTTTTGACAGGGTACATTTGAAAATGAGAGCAGTTAAAAGTAGTTTCCTTACCATCAAATCAATTACCTCTTACGGTCTTGTTTAGTCTTAAGGTTTCCGGAAAAGGGGCTATACAAGGGGGGGGGGGGGGGCATCGTCCTCAGTATGCCGCAGGAAAACATAGAATAGTAGGTATTCGTAGATTACATTCGTGAAAAATACGACAGTGTTATTTGCATCATATCTTTCAGTGCAATGTTAATATTAAGTTGTGGTTAAGTATAGGTCCCAAAAACTTTCTAATGAATTTTCCGACCCCGGAATCGAACACCCCCCCCCCCCCCTATTTTTGTTATTTTATTTATATATATTTTTTTTTTATATGAAATACCGCACAAGAGTCCCAACTGCTCCCCTCTGGAGCCAGTGAGACTATGGCATCCCCAATTGGGTATGTTGTGTGGCTGAAGGTAGTGGGGAGGGGGAGGAGATAGGGAAGAGGAAGGTGGGGAAGTACCTGGCTATTCAGATCTGGTCACTAAACACGGCTAATGCCATTTCGAGCAACGTTTCAATTCTGAATGGTGGTCTTACACCAGGGCGATACTGATAGTATCTTCCACTCTGGAACGTGCCGCAAATATACTATATATTATTTTAAATGAATAAATTGTGAAATAACACAAATTAATCAAATAAAATTTATTTGCGCACGCCGGGTTCGAACCCGCGACCTTCGGATTGTGAGTCCAGAGTCTTACCTCGGGACCACGGAGGCCGTCAATATAGGCCATATATTAACCAATTTGTACCTTTCTCCAACCATCGCCTTTCTGTAAAACTATTTGAAATTTAATAATGCGCTTTTGAGTGTTGTTGTTTTAATTTAGGGTCGTTCTTCTTTTTAACCTGCATAAAGTTGTCTCCACCAGTTAGTGGAGAAAAATTCAACAAAATTACCAATATTATTATTTTATAATTACTTTAAAATCTACTGTACTAAATACGTAAAGACTGTGTGCGTTTTAAAAAATCTGTGTTTATATTTTTGTGGTAAAAATTACGTTACAGAGTTGTAACTCCCCGTGATAGTAGTGTATTTCTTACAAATCACAGTTGTCTTCTGCCACCTCGACTTGCGTGTATTCTATAATGTTACAACAAAAATCGGTTTACGGACGATAATTTTACGTGATACGTCATGCAATAACGCTGGAGTGAAAGAGAGATAGATGCGTCACAAGCCGAACGCTTAGGCCGAACGCTTGTTCCGCGCTCTCGCTTGACGTGGCAATGAGTTTTTTCGTGAGTGCAGCTGCCGTTCATCGATTTATAAGACGTTATTACGTCAAAAATGATATGACGACATAAAAAATAAAACAATTTTTTTAATCCAAAAGGTATAACCTATCAAGTAACAGTGATTATTATTTTTAATGATGTTTAATAAAATATTTAAAAGATCTCAAAAACTTGTCTCCTACAACTTTTATGTCGTACGTTAATTCTGTCACGTGGGTTGTCATTCGAAATAGGTATACACGCAGCTCGTGTTTTTCACCCCCAATAGGCATTTTGGGTCTCCTTCCCCTCTTGCTACAATTTCCTCTCTGAGATCCAGAGATATAGTAAAAACAAAATGTGACAGAGTGGTAAAAGCTATGTAGGTTAAAAAGAAGAACAACCCTTTAAACAGAAGAAAGATTCGAACTATCTTGGAAACAAGCTTTTCGTCTATATAATCTCGTTTTTAAGCTCAATTGTTTTGTTGTGGCGATAATTACCTCGAAATATCGCGATGGAACCAACTACATTGAGATTGTATTGCTCCTTCGCAGAGTAAAGTGGTAAGTGATTGGTCATCCAGTTTTCCTTGCATACCTTGTTCTTTCCTACAAATACTATCACCGAATTCCAGCAAACATCATTTCGTTTCGTCTAAATTATTTGCATTCCATTACAAGTGCTTCTGAACCTGTAATTCGTAAGTAGTTTCAGATGCAATAGATTTTTTGAAGAAGGTTTTCTTATCTATATTTTAACTTATGCCTTTGCGTAAGGTATTCTAAAGTTCAACTTTTTGTATTTTGATTTCTTTATATCTTTAAAAAATGAGCCGAGATGGGTTTTCTCATTTCAATATCTCTTTGTTGAGGTTTTACGGGATGAAAATAAGTTATACCTGACGTAGAAGGGCACATTTCATTGCATTATGATTCTAAACCTGCGTTTTTGCAAACAGTACCGCTCAATCGTTTTTTGTTAGTTTTTTTTGTTGGTTTTTCCAATGTTTTACTTCAAAATAGGTCAATATGAGTTGAATATTGATAATAAGCATTACGCAGCTCTTTTGGTCAAAATATGGTGGCATTTCCCAACATTTTTTTTAATTTCAGCTTAGACTACTATAAACTAATTAATTGCTTTATTGCTGACCATAAAGCGCCGATGATAAGCGTCGAAAGACAAAGAAATTTGTTGAACTCTACATCATGACCACTTATCGATCAGTCTACCACAGATTACGTGACTTTCCCCAAATCTTATCTATTATCAGTCAAAACTCTCGGATGGTGAGCGACAAATACTATAGGTTTCCGATTAATCTTTAGTATGAATCGATTTGAATTTTGAATGATAAAATATGTTTTGGATACATTGAAGCTTTTTCTATATGTTTGCTTGAGTAGAATTAAAATAAAAATGTTAACTAATCTTCATTTATAAAATACGGATGTTTCTTTGTTTGTCCCTTGTGCGGTGCTAAAGCATTTATCTGATTTGAAACTTTGGTGATTTGTTATGCGCATGCCCGCGAAGGTTTTTGTACAATCTTGAGCTCTGGCGTTATGAAATTATGTTCAACAGCATTCATCCGATTGCGATGAAACTATGGCGAGTTGTTATGCGCACACCCGTGAATGTTAGTGAGTTCTGGCGTTGTGAAATTTGTTTAAAAATTACATTAAATTGTTAAAAAATGTAAGTTCTTCATATAGTTTAGCGGCAGGGAGGAAAGGAGGGAGGGGGAAGGGAAACGAAGGAGTAGGGGTTCGCAGGGGTGGAACGAGGGAGGGGGAAAGTTGGAAGGGGAACGCAGGTAGGGGAAGGATCCACGGGAGGTGTTAATGCAGGAAAGAGGGATGCGTGAGGGGAGTAGGCGGGGAAGGGGAAAGCAAGAAGGGAAGGAGAAGGGGAAAGTAAGAAGGGAGGGGAATGGAGGCGCATGGGAAAGGACATGCTGGAAAGGGGTGACGGAGGGCTGGAGGGCGAGGGAGAAGCAGAGGAAAGAACTTTAAAGGAGATAGTAGCGGTAGAGAACAGCAGGAGGTAAATTTGTGAAATCCATGCGTCTCTCACGGACAGCTGTGAGAAGTATGTGTATTTCATATAGTTTAGCGGTAGGGAGGGAAGTATGGAGGGGGAGAGGAATCCGGGAGGGGGGAAGGGAATGAAGAAGGGGGTTCTTGGGAGGAGGAACGAGGGAAGAGGAAGGCGGGGAAGGTGTAATGGGAAGATGGGAGCGTGGGGGGGGGGCACCAGAAGAGGAGGAAGGCGGGAATGGTAGAAGGGGAACGCAGCAGGGTAAGGGGAAGTGGGAGGGGAACGGAGGTGGGGGAAAGCATGGGAAAGGAGCAGTGACCGAGGAGACCTAGACCGACCAAGGACGGGGGAGGGGCAGAGGGAGAGATTGTAAAGGAGATAGTAGCGGTAGAGAAAGCAGGGATAAATTTGCTAACCCTTTCTTCTGACAGCTGCATGAGGCCTTCTCATGGGTCGGAAAACCATCTGATTTAATCATGTATGCACCAGACGGAAAAACAAAAACATATTTTTTTATCCAAAAAGACTTCAACGAACAGAATTAAAACCCAAACAAAACTCGGTAAAAATATAAGTGTAAACTACTAAAACCCGTACGTTTCCTTTTTAATAAATGAACGCCGATAATAATGGCTTAAATTAATTGTAATAGTTTCCACTGAATAACTTGTATTATTTCTTATGACATTATTAACAAAATAAATAAAAGACTCCGCATGTCAAGCGATTTACGCCTATTACGCCTACATTTCACTACATTCAGTTTTCAAACTGCTCGCGTGCCACCTAAATTTCATAATGCCAGAGCTCACCAGTAGTAAAAAAAAGAATTGTCGAATTTGGTGCAATCGTTTGGAACAAACATTTCGGAGATTCATTTTTATTTATATGGATATTAACTACGACGACTGAAAAAAAATATATATATATAAATATATATATATATATATATATATATATATATATATATATATATATATATATCAACATCGTTTCCACGGCAAGGATTTTTTTTCTGACATTAGCAGTAACTCGCTTTTGTTAGCGACAGAAAACATATAATAAATATAAAATATTAATATTTATAATTTCATAACGCCAGAGCTTACCATTAAATATAGCCTGTACTTTTTTTTATTTTTTTTATATGAAATACCGCACAAGAGTCCCAACTGCTCCCCTCTGGAGCCAGTGAGACTATGGCATCCCCAATTGGGGTATGTTGTGTGGCTGAAGGTAGTGGGGAGGGGAAGGAGACAGGGAAGAGGATGGTGGGGAAGTACCTGGCTATTCAGATCTGGTCACTAAACACGGCTAATGCCATTTCGAGCAACGTTTCAATTCTGAATGGTGGTCTTACACCAGGGCGATACTGATAGTATCTTCCACTCTGGAACGTGGCGTAAATATACTATATATTATTTTAAATGAATAAACTGTGAAATAAATCAAATTAATCAAAATAAAAAATATTTGCGCACGCCGGGTTCGAACCCGCGACCTTCGGATTGTGAGTCCAGAGTATTACCTCGGGACCACGAAGGCCGTACTACTCGCATATAATGTAGCTTTCTACTGGTGAAAGAATTTTTAAAATTGGTTTACTGGTTTTTGCGTGAAAGCGTAACAAACAAACACAAGCAGTTTCGCATTTATAATATTAAGTATAAATGTATTGTTATTAGTAATTACCTCAGATTAGGGCAGATAAAATACATATCTAAGTTTATGTCCAGTATTATTATCTTTGGGATATCGTTTTAGTATAAATACCAAATTATTTCTTTCCATCTTCACAGTTTCTTTTCGCTTTTTGACGGATTCAACAGTCTACCAAAACGGTGAGTGGCAATGATTAGTTTTATTTTTTTAAATTGAAAGGCTTTTTAAAAGGCTAATATTTATTTGTAAAATTTGTGATAGTTTAGAATGATTAGTTTATTTTTTTTAAATTGAAAGGCTTTTTAAAAGGCTAATATTTATTTGTAAAATTTGTGTTAGTTTAGAATGATTAGTTTATTTTTTTAAATTGAAAGGCTTTTTAAAAGGCTAATATTTATTTGTAAAATTTGTGTTAGTTTAGAATGATTAGTTTATTTTTTTAAATTGAAAGGCTTTTTAAAAGGCTAATATTTATTTCTAAAATTTGTGATAGTTTAGAATGATTAGTTTATTTTTTTAAATTGAAAGGCTTTTTAAAAGGCTAATATTTATTTCTAAAATTTGTGATAGTTAATAATGATTAGTTTATCTTTTTAAATTGAAAGGCTTTTTAAAAGGCTAATATTTATTTGTAAAATTTGTGATAGCTTAGAAAAACCTACAAAATCTAACAAACCTACAAATCAATCTCACATAGAAGACTTGTTTCTGAGTTGACTTTAATTTTTATTGTTATTAATGGTATTATAGACAGCTCTGATTTATTTAGTCTAATTATCTTGCATGTACCAACTAGAAACA
Source organism: Glyphotaelius pellucidus (assembly GCA_936435175.1). Taxonomy (NCBI): domain Eukaryota; kingdom Metazoa; phylum Arthropoda; class Insecta; order Trichoptera; family Limnephilidae; genus Glyphotaelius; species Glyphotaelius pellucidus. The sequence goes on from OW386553.1 coordinate 19,781,505, forward strand.
CTCGACCAAAAATATTTTTAATAGCTACATCAATATCAGGACTGAGTCAATCATTTTACTCGCCTGTACTTAGATTGCAGGCAAATGACAATACTTTCTCAGTTATAGAATATGTGTTCAACTGCATGGATTTTAGTTAAAAGAAGGCCATAAAAACATACCTCATAAATAAATACAAATGTATTTCTTTTTATTTTTCTATCGCATGTATTCTATTTTATATATTCTTTAACAAATTTTCTCTTCTTTAATACTGTTTTCTTAAAAGCTTCGAATAAATAAATAAAGTATAACATCCATACTAATATTATAAATGCGAAACTGTTCGAGTTTGTTTATGACGCTTTCACGCATTAACCAATAAAAATACTTTAAAAATTCATTCACAAATAGAAAGCTAAATTATATGCGAAGACTATAGTCTGTATATGATGGCAAGCCCTGGCGTTATGAAATAATAAATATTAATATATTATATTTGTTATACGTTTTCTGTCGCTAACAAAAGCAAGTTTTTGCTAACGTCAGAATAAAATCGTTTCCATGGAAACGATGTTGATATATTTGTGGGCTCTAAGCTGGTAGGTACTCAGCCCCCCGGTCAGCTACTGCACCAGAAAATTCAAATATTAGAATATGTTTTGTTTTTTTTTGGACAAGCTTCTGTTTTGGAATAAATGTCAGATAAGAGTTTTGATTCTTCCCAGGTGCAGAACTAACTTACCAATGGTGATGCCCCTGGGAAGACTTACTAGGTTAATTAACTAATGTGGAAAATATCCACATTTCCTGCAATGATTTTAAGCGTGAAATAGCACTTATTAAATAAATGTTTTAACTGTAAACGTAATGATTATGTATCTTGTACAACCGTTTTTGCAATATATTGGTGTAATGCTGTTTTTGCTAATAAATAAATAAATAAATAAGAGTTCCTAGATTAAAAATATAATTCGTAACGATTATAAAGACTGAATAATAAATAGTGTATTTTTTATTATATTAACAAACTTACAAATATTTAATTAAAAATAAACATCCGAAATGTTTGTAAGCGCATAAATTCCGAACAAATGAACAAAATTGGATAATTATTCTTTCTTTTCTTTTATGAAATATAGCTGGCAGGCGAGATGTTTGAAAACTGAATGTAAGGGAATGAATGTATGGAATGCGGGAGGGGGTGGGGGTGGGGAGGAGGGGGATAATTGATAAGTTCAACCACTTCAGTAATTTACCGTAATACCATGCGAGCGAAGCCGCGGGGACAAGCTAGTAAATATATAAATATCAATTCAAACGCATATTCTGTCATACTATCAAGATTACTGATAGTACATGAAAACAAGTTCATAAATAATTTAGCCTTATTAAAAAAGCATTTTAATTGAATCTGCGACGTGATGTCAAGTGAGATACTTTTGTTTAAAATAGGTGCCTACTTTCAATCAGCTCAACAATTAAATCGATTTAAAAATCTCAAAAACAACTTTTTATTATAACTCCGATATAAGGGCATGTGCCTAGTGTGGTACTAGAGAAATCTGTCAAAAATTGTAAAAAGCTATTTTATGAAAAATGAAAAAATATCAGGTATGTTTTAAGGTTTTCACGCCCAAAAAGTATTTTTGTTATTGTTTCTGGGGTGTTATGCCGTGTTTCGCTACCTCCTTCTTTAGCCAACGTTTCGGACAGCGTTACAGTGTCCATCATCAGGGCAGATGAGTAAATGATATTGGTGAAAGTGTTTACTTATGTGTGTCGAAGCGATACCGTGCTGCCAGCTCCATTTCTCTACGAGCTGGTGTTAGAAAAAATTCAGCATGGTTTTTTTGCGTTTAGCTTTGGTGTAGCCGTCAATTACTGGATACCAAGAACTATTGAGCTTAGCTCCGTCGTCTCTGTTAATATTGATGGGGTTTTTATGGATTTCAATTGCCTCCGTAATTAGGCGTGCTCTGTAAGTTTTGGGTCTTCCCAGGACTTCAGGAACAAATCCAAAGTAATGGCCGGTTTCGATTAAATGCTCGGCGATTGCCGATTTGTCAGGGTGGCCAAGTTTACAAGCGCGAAAGTGTTCCGAAATCCTTTTGGAGATTGTCCGCTCTGTCTGGCCTACATAGACCTTGTCACATCCGGAACAGCTGAGTTTATATACTCCATCTGTTTCCAGAGGAAACTTAGTCTTTGCCGACCTCAGTAGGTCTTGGATTTTTGTCGTGGTTCCGAAGACCGTCTTGATGTTCTCTTTTCTCAACAGCCTGGCAATTCTAACAAAAATGAAAAAATATATACACATAAACGTATATTATGCACATGCAGGGGGTTCAATGCCAACTGAGAATAATCTCAACTTAACACCTCTTTGAAAAGTCAAAAAAGCTATAAAAAAATTAAACTAGCCCACAACCCTAACATAACGTAACCTATTAAACCAATTTTTTAATTTATTTTTCATCACTTTTGATGATTTTTATGAGGTGGCTCCGGTTTCATTCTAAGTTGTCCGGTCACCAATGCTGAGACCTGTAATGTACATAATATAAAAAAAAATCAAAACCCATAGATCAAATTAATGTTATCTTAGCAATAACTTGTATTTATATTTGCAGCTCAAGATGAAGTTCCTGTTCTTGGTGTTCGCCCTGGTGGCCTCCAGCCAGGCTCTGCCTGCCAGCTTCCCTGGATTTTTGATTCCAAATGGACCAGCAGTTCTGCCAGCCATCGTAGATGGTTCCTTCGGCACCTTCGACCTGATTCCAGAAGAAGAACACCTCGCCGTGCCAATGCCAGCTCCATTGTTCCCAGATATTCCAAGCCTCACCAGGCCTCTGCCACTCATTCCCGAAGGACCAATGACTTACCCAATGCCAATCCCAGAAGGACCCCAAACTTTCCCCATGCCAATTCCAGAAGGACCACAAACTTTCCCCATGCCAATCCCAGAAGGACCCCAAACTTTCCCCATGCCAATCCCAGAAGGACCACAAACTTTCCCCATGCCAATTCCAGAAGTTGAACAACTACCCATTGAAGTTCCAGTGTCCAGCCCACTTGTTCAGATCATTTTGAACATCGTCAGCGACAAGTCTCCAGAATCACTGGTTGGCATCACCAAGCCCATCGCTGAGGTACCACATGGCATCACCAAGCCCATCCTTGAGCTGCCAGTTGCCCCAATCGACTTCACCAGGCCCGTCATTGGAGCCCCAATCGGTATCACCAAGCCCATCCTCGAGCTGCCAAGTGCCCCCATCGACCTGACCAGGCCCGCTGTGTTGGTCCCAACAGACTTCTACCCAGAGAGCGAGAGGCCATCCCTCGATCTCATCCGTTAAGATCATTTGAAAAAAGAAAAAGTTACTTAATAAAAACTTCGCACGAAAATTTTTTGCACATTAAATTATGTATAAACATTTTGGACTTCAATAAACAGAATTCATAAATAAAAAAATTTTCTACCTACCATTATGATATTATTGTAAATATTGTGTTACGATTCTATAATATAAAACAATATAAAGGTAAAGGCTTCATATCCCATCTAAAATCTCGTGTTGAGCTACAGACAAAATAATTAATAGACCTCAACTGTGAATATATTGCCCCAATACAACAGAATCCCATTTACTTGACGCTCACCAGCATCCATGTGGTAGTTTTTTTTTTAATTTCGACTTGAATGCAATTGTTAATTGGAATTTAATACGTGAGAGGTACTAATTATCACTATCTTCATTGCTTAATTTCCAAACCGAAAAGATTATTCCTAGTATTGATGCAGAGGAGGAGAATTCCCTTGTTGTTGTTTTATATCGTCTTAAGAACAGTATCTGAATCCGTGCTTTCTCATTTAAAAAAATACATTCGATGAAAAGCATGCATTAGATCTTTTGACTCTTTGGCCACAAACAGGCCGATAAAATTTATTATCAGTCCAATAAAGAATTTTGACTTTTGAAAAGTTAGACACATATGTCACCCGAAGAGAAAGAAGAGCAAAATTGAACAAACTTTGTATAATTTATACTGAATTTTCATATATGTATTCATAGTAATGAATCTAAAGTATTACGATAGTTGCTTTTTGGAGGAATAGACTTTTGTTAACCTAATTTTAATATTTTTATGATTGAAAACTCTTGGTCGCAATAACTCGACATTTACACCTAGTGCACACGAGGACGGGACAATATTGTGTTGTCCCAGCTCCGGAACTATTGTCCTAATGTGAACGTAAGTTTGGAGGACAATTAACCAGGACGTCATTGTCCTAGAGATAGACGGGTAGGTTACACAGAACAATGCCTTAAAAGGGACGTATGCGCGGCCCATTTCGGCCAGTTTCATACAAATCTTAGATTTGGATTTGAAATCAAAATACCCAATCAAACTGAAAAATTATTTTTGTAATCAAAAGGTACCTATATTAAATATCTAGTACGGATGTTAGCTACTTTATTTATTTTTTGCTTTAAATTATAAGATATAGGCCATTAAAATTTTTAGTGTTTCATGATTTTATAGGCAACTTGGACAATTATTTGTGAGTAAATGAAAAATATTAATTTTTTTTAATGTTTAATAGAATTTATTCATATTATTTTAGCAATCAACCTTCGCTACGTCACGCTGTGGATCGCACCAGAGGTGTGTCGATGTATCCAGACGCAGCGCCCGTGTTGAAGTTTACGCAATCGAAGCTGCTGGAGCCGCCGTCGGCCTTCTAGCGCGGTCGGCAAGTAACTGAGCGGTAGTACCTAGCCCAGCGGAACAGAACCGCGAACCTACCCACTGTCAAGTAATATCACCTGCCACCTCCGCGAAAGTTCCTGCATTACTCGCGCACTTTGGAACATGGCGACGAGAACGTTCGGGAGTCTTCCCGTTTGGAGCCGGGCCCCGATTTCATGGTATTCCAGAAACATTGCTGGTTTCGTCGCCCATGCTATAAAAGCGGACGCATCTCGACAGAGCACAGTGTCCTTACAACTCACCGAAGCATTCGCCTCGCCTATCTGCAATTCACCTTGACCCAGTTTTACAACGAAGTATTTATTTTATTCGTAGACCGTGTTCGCGTGTTTTTTTTAACTGTTTGGAACTCATTAAAGAATTATTTATCACGCAACCTTGGGTTCTTACTTAAACCAGCCTACTACGAGTACCTACATTATGAATAAATTCTATCTGCATACTTTGCCCACCATTATGCCGGCGCCAGACAGAAGTTCAAAGAAGTGATCACTTGTTTGAAGACTTTGCTCACACATTTGGTCACATATTGTTGTACCTGCCAGATATGTGCTCAAAGATTTGTTCACTCCTTTGAGCATACAGTTTTCAAATGGACTTCAACTGGGCCCCGCGCAGTGTGGCAGGCACACAAACATGTGTACACTGATCCCTTTGATGTGCGCTAAAAGACCGACACGGAACGGCAAAACGCACTTAAGTGTTCAAATGTGTGACAATAGAATAAAATGCCCGTGCCACACATGTGAACACTTATTTGAACACATGTCTGGCGCGGGCATTACAATAACACAGGGAAGTCCCTAACATGACGGGTGAAATAATACAAAAAAAATACTGTACAAAATACTTCGCGTGTTAAATAAAAAAATAAACAAAATTTAAAAAATATTCAATATTTGTTCAAAGAAACTTTGAAACAAGATTGTAACTTCCGGTTCATTCGTAAAATTTGTAAGTTGGCCAAAAATGAGGGCGCTGTCATATATGACATAACGATAGGTAGATATATGTCTAGCAACTTAGCCAACTTATATGTGTAGCGCTCTCCGTTTGCTGTTTAAGGTGATGCACCACTAAGCAATGCAAAATCATGTGATTTTGGTTTGAAAATTAGATCATATAGAAATATTTTAGATGCTTTCATTTACTGCGAGTGTAACAATCATTATTTGTCTTTGAAATAGTCAAGTATTTTTCGATTATTTTTAAAAGCCCAGAAAAAAATAAAGTATCAGGCCTGTAAAAACCGCTTTAAAGTTCAAAACCTTCTACTTTCGAATCCCTTTTCGGTTATGGTTTTATTGTATAATTATGGAAAATTAAATTCTTTAAAAATTGATCGTAAAACATTTATATTTTTACACACACATTAAATTGGTTTAAATTTATACCCACAAACAAACAAAAAAACACGCTTTGAATTATTATTTTTTAATTATTTTTTTTCCAAAAAATAATGATTTTTTTTTAATGTTTTTGGTTGAAAAAACATCAAAAATGTCACCGGAGACCAATATTTCATTACATTTTTTACTCCAAAGGAATCACCGTTCAAAATAAGTCAAGCGCGTCCCTTAACACCTTGTATGCTTTTTACACTCACCTTTATTTCAAGAGTTGACACGAACATCCCCTAGTATTTGATTAACTTGACAATGTCATGTTTGCCTCGGATGTCCTAACCTCTTTTTCCATCCACATCGATACCTAATTATTAATTACGATAAAATTGTGTGTTACTAATAAAAAATAATTCTAATCATTGAAAAAGAAGATAATAACAATAAATCTAAACGATTTTATACGAGATCGACAAAATTGGGTTCCAATGCCAATCCAATCCAGGGTTCTATACCCAGTTGCGACCGTTACCTTTTTATTTTCTGTGTCTTGTTCGATTTCATGAATCGTTTAGATTTGTCAGTATTATCTTCTTTTTCATTGATTAATATTACAATGATGGGTTTAACCACCAAAAGTTATTAAAATTAAATTAAAAGGTAATTCGTTCATTGCTTAGGTGTATTTCTTTAAAAACATAATTTTATCATCTCGGGTAAACCTTTTTTTTTTAACAGCGTTATTTACTTTTTTTACAAAAACAAAAAACATGAAAACAATATTGTAAGTTTGAAATTGACATTAAATATTATATTCCTACACAGATAAGTCGATGTTTGAATATGTAGATGGAGATACATTGTAGGTTTGTGAAAAGATTGACTTGGTTTCAGGTTATTCCCAGTCAGGCAAAAATGCGGGCCAAGCCACAATTGGACTTTGTGGAGCTGCTGGAATTTCTTCTGGAATTGGTGCAGGCAATGCCGCAATAGGGCTTCCTGGAAGTGCTACGATTTCTTCTGGAATGGGTGCGGGCCATAATGCAATTGGCGTTTCTGGAAGCGCCACAATTTCTTCTGGAATAGGTGCGGGCCATGACGCGATTGGGTTTTCTGGCAATGGAGCAGGCAATGTTATCACTGGCAGTTGAGGGATTGTTACTGGCAAATCAATGACGTGTTGAACATCCTCGCCCTTATCACTGACGATGTTCACAATGATCTGAATAAGAGGGGAGGCCTTTTGTTCTTCAATTGCTGGGCTGGAGTTTTGCAAGTTGGGTCCATGACTGTTGATGAATGGTTGGTCAACTACTGGCTTAGTCAAACCACCCAGGTCAATATTTGGTCCGTGGCTATTGATGAAAGGTTGGTCAACTACTGGCTTGGTCAAATCACTGAGATCAACGTTTGGTCCATGACTGTTGATGAAAGGTTGGTCAACTACTGGCTTGGTCAAATCACTGAGATCAACGTTTGGTCCATGACTGTTGATGAAAGGTTGGTCAACCACTGGCTTGGTCAAATCACTGAGGTCAACGTTTGGTCCATGACTGTTGATGAATGGTTGGTCAACTACTGGTCTGGTCAGGCCACTTAGGTCAATGTTTGGACCATGACTGTTGATTATCGGTATTTCCTCAACTGGTCTCAGCAAAGAATTTGGGGCAGCGTAAGCTGATGCCACAAGGACAAATGTCAACAGGAATGTCCTCATTTTGAATTCTGTGGAAACAAAAAAAAAAACATATTAGGTGTTAATTCTAATAATGCAAAATAAGTAATAAATGAAGACTTGAAAAAATCGAGGAAAAATTAATATGTGTATGCGTATTTAAATGCACCGTACAAAAATTGCTAGGTTTTAAAAAATGCAAGAAATATGTCAAATGTTGGTTTGCAAAAATAAATAAATTTTCTATTATTTATTCATTGAATGATTTTATGTCGGGAATAATTGTAGGATGAAATTTTGAGTTTTCGGGAAGATTATTTAAATTATTTTTTTTTGTTGTAAAATATTATACATTTATATACATTATTTATGAAATGTTTTGACTATCCAACTAGGATGTTTCCCGTTTTAGGACAGTCAAATTAGGATTAGTGTGAATATATGGAACATGATTTGTTCAAAAAAAGGGGGAAAATCGAGGAAATAAAAATAAGAGAAAGAATAAAAAATAAAATTAAAAAGTTTAAAACAAAGTAACTGTTGTGTAGTTATTAGAATAATAACACAACATAATAGAATTTTAAACACAAGGAAACATTTATTAGTATTTTATCCATAAAGAAAAACAGAGTAAAACGAGCAGGAAAAAACAATATTTAAATTAAGTCTTCCAATTATTTATAAAAACAACTAAGACTTTTTATTAAATTATTTCTGGCTTTCATGTTCTAGGCCATCATTTAAAATTACAGAGGTGAATTTATATATTAATTTTATTTATTGGAATCGAGTCGAGTTGGAGGAATTTATATATCCATACTAACATACTAATATTATAAATGCGAAACTGCTCGAGTTTGTTTATGACCTTTTCACGCATAACACAATATAAAGACTTTGATAATTCTTTCACCAATATAAAGCTAAATTATATGCGCAGACTACAGGTTGTATATGATGGTAAGCTCTGGCGTTATGAAATTATAAATATTAATATATTATATTTGTTATACGTTTTCTGTCGCTAACAAAAGCGAGTTTTGCTAACGTCAGAAAAAAACCTTTTCCATGGAAACAATGTTGATATATTTTTGGGCTCTATGCTGGTAGGTACTCAGTCTACTGGTCAGCTACTATTGCAGAAAATTCAAATATTAGAATTCGTTTTTTTTTTGGACAAGCTTGGAATAAATGTCAGATGAGAGTTCCTATATTAAAAATATAATTCGTAACGATTATAAAGACTGAATTATAAATAGAGTATTTTTTATTATATTAACGAACTTCTAAATATTTAAATAAAAATAAACATCCGAAATGTTTGTAAGCGCATAAATTTCGAACGAATGAACAAAATTGGATAAGTAATTCTTTTTTTCTTTGAGCTATAGCATTATGAAATTTAGGTGGTAGGCGAGATGTTTGAAAACTACGGGAGGGGATGGGGGTGGGGTGGGGGGGGGGGAGATAATTGATAAGTGCAAGCGCTACAGTAATTTCCCGTAATACCATGCGAGCGAAGCCGCGGGGAAAAGCTAGTTAATTTTATAAATTGGAGTCGAGTTGAGACTTAAATTAGATGAAAATGGAGGGGAAGTAATTTTAGATCAAGCTTGATTACAAAAATTCAAATCATTGTCATCAAACGACCGTACAGCGCCATTGTATTATTTGGCATTTGAAAGTTTTTTTCCAGGAGGAAATTATGCCTTTTGTCAGATCATCAATTAATTACACTTTTAATTTTGTCATAACTACTAGCGTAAAATATAGCTGCCATCGTATTGTTTAGTTATGGAGGTAACTGGATTTTTGGAAATTTGTCTTTGTAAAATTAAAAGAATGTTGGAGCTTTTAGAAATACTTTTTAAACAGTTAATACGGTCTTTTACCGTGATAACAATGACTAAATAACATACCCTTAAGAGAGGACTTGGCGTACCAATATAATGTTCTGTCCAAACCGTTTGGACAGAGTTTTCGGTACGTATTTGGATTGGAATGCCAAGTCCTTCTCTTTAGGTACCTACTTTGTTTAGTCATTGACAGTAAATTGCCGTTTTTAGCGAAAAAGTGCAAAAGTTGCGCTATTCACGTGATGAAATGCATGTTTTACGAAAAACAATTAACATTGCATTTTTCCCGTCTTCAGTAATGAATAAGGATAACTTACCAATAAGTCAGTATTTCTCGTTGGATTCAACTACTGAACAGAATAAAACGATTTTATATCAAAAATTTTATACCTGAGAATGAGCTGATAACTTTTATTACGATCAATTATAACACAACTGATGAGCGTTGATGTAGATATTTTTAATGATTTTATTCATTTGTTATTGAGGCAATAGCAATCGAATCATAAAAATGCAAGTAAAAGTAAATGTAAAGCTAAAATACGTATTTTTATGACAGGCCATCAGATTAACTTTGATTTCAAATTGACTTCAGTGTACAGAATGAGCACTACGTGCAGCATGCATTACACGTGATATTAAACCTTATCTCTGTCATACTCGTATGTTCAGGGCAATCGTCTGAAGTGATTGGATCTAATTTTAATAATTCTATAAAAACATTAAACAAAAATATGAGCTTTAATTTTCTCTAAAACGCTGGTAAATTGAGCCATAAATGTTTCAATAAAATTTAATGTATGGGAACCCGGGGCGTAACGGGGTACCGTCGTGGGACGGAAAAGGGGCGGTGGGCTCGCTACGGGCGACAGAGACGCGTGAACTTCGCACACAACGTTCAGTTTTCTGTTCTGTTCAGTGTCTGCAGTTATTGTGAGAGTGCACTTAGTTTGGACCGAAGGTTCTATAAAAAGCTTGCTAACTAATTTTTGCTCGGCGACACAAAGGTAACTACACAATTACGTTAAAGGTTATTCGGAAACAAACATTACAGATATGTTTCAAGATATTTTTGACTCACTATAAGTCTAGGGATTACTTAACTCTTCAATTTCCAGTGTCACCTGTAGGTGACAGAAGTTTAATTTTTTTTTCTACCACACAGAAATTTTATTTTTAAATTTTAATACGAGTATAGCAAAGGCAAGTAGTAACTATTCATTATTTTTTTCTGGCAACACTAGCCACACGCCATTTGACAAATTCATTCTCGTGTTTCATGCGAAATTGGCGCAGTCTGAGTTTATGTGATCTCTTGCAACATAAAGTGAAATAAAAATGCGTAAACCGCAAGTATTGTTTTTTTCTTATTGTATGCAATAAATAAATAAATAAGCTAAAGTACAAATGTATTATATGACAAAAATAATTTATAGAATGTTTGTTGCAACGTTGGAAATATGCACTGTCACTTGTGGGTGACACTGGGCATTGTAACTATTCTATTGTTATAACAACTCTTAAGTTCGGAATTCATTCTAAGTAATAAGTGACTAGACCGTTGATAACATTTTGGCCTTATCGCTATGTTGTGATGGTGTTTTAGAATTTATTGTGAACCTTACCAGGATGCATCCGGCCCTGGACTCAAGATGCAATCCAACTTAGGCCTAGGAGCTGCTTAGAGATTTATTAAAGATTACCACAAGAGAAGCTTTATAGCTTAATTCAAGATTACCACAAGAGTTAGGACCCTACAATTTATACTTTGATCATTTTTTCATGGGGTTACCATTGCTAAAATATTAGCGAGAGCAGAATTTTGGGGGTTCAGGTACTGTTTGGGAAAACCAAATAGAGCACTGCAATTTGCCACACTCAAAAGGACTTGAAAAAAGAACCAGGAGGTAAACAATGTCATAAAGCTTCTGTGGAAATCATGTAGCTAATTGCATATAACTGCCATGGATTGGATCCTATCTCAAAAGTGGATCAAATTGGATTTGTGGATAAAAAACGGTCACAAATTCAAAAAGATTGCCTAGCAATTGTCGAGATGTACAATAAGAACGTAGGTGAGGTAGATCGTTTTGACGAAAACGTTCACTCCATGAGGGTAACTCTTCACGGCAAAAAGTGATGGTCCCCTCTGTTTGCTTTTGGTTTAGATGCAGCTTGCCAAAATGCATGGCTGATCAAAAGACAGAAAATAACTAGACCTACTGCAATCTTCGGCGAAATATACTTGCAAAAATGTGGTAGTAATAAAATATATTTGCTCAATTTTTTTTTTAATATATCTAAATATTACTATTAAAATTTATTTAAATAAATATTATTATAAAACTCATTATCATTCATTGATATTTTATTCCTACCGTCAGAATAAAAAACATGCTGTATCCTCTTCAGAGCCTTAACTGCATTGCCCAGTGTCACCTGTAGGTGACATACCCATAAAAAGGAGTGGGGATAATTAATTTAATTATTTAATATTTTTTTGTATTAACTGTATATATATAAACTATTTTCTTTAAAGAGAAAAGAAAAATCTTTATTAACGTTGACATGGGAATTGAAGGGTTAAGGCCAACAAATATAACGGTCAAGTTGCTGTGTTTTAAAGGACGTTACGCCGGCGCACAATGGGGTATACGCCGTTCACATAAACTTTTACTACATCTGCAGTTGGTGCGTAGTAAATATTTCAGAAAAACGTAATCCTGGTAAGGTTTTTACGAACCAGGCTGTTGATGCGGTCGCCAGTGAAGAATTGGGTTACGTGATTGCATCCAATAGGTATGAAGTGCCATTATCAATATTAGAGAGGTATTTTTGGACAATTCGAGAAAATCCAAAATCTGTTGTTGATAAAACGTCACACCACTTGACGAATGCTGGTTTAGACATTAATGACGATAACAGTGTATTCATCTGGGAAATGTGTCAATAATTACAACCACATTGTGCCTCCACTTCATTTTGCCCCGGGGTGTGGGGCAGAATTGGAATTTTTTTTTCAGTCACACATTTTTTATAGTAATAATTAAAATAAGAAAGTTTAGCTTTAGTTTCTTTGATGGTGCTTTTAAGCTCTCTCAAATTGTAATCAAAGTTTAGCTACCCCGTTCCGCCCCACTTAGAATCTCCTAAAATTCTAACGTCTATGTAATGAAATCGATCAGCGGTGCTACGTTGCCCCGAAAATGAATCTATCATTTTGCTTCTCCTGAGATTGTAATAGATGCTCCTCATAGTAATTGGAGTAATACGAAGTGTTTTCAAAATAATTTGTGCATTAAGTATGTCCACATGTCCAGAGTATCTAGATATTCAACCACTCTTCAAACAAGTAACAATCATCGCCATCGGCCATATATCGAGTTTTATCGAGTTTTTCGGTATCCCAAGGATATACTGAGGACTGCAGAGGAAGTGCGGATAACAATTTATTGTCTATAATTTCGTTGTTTTCATATTTCACTACTTTTATTAAGCAGCTTCATCCAGGGGCTTATTTTATCTCTTAGTACAGTGGTTTTCAACCTGTGGTACGCGTACCCCTTGGGGTACGCGACACCAAATTGGGGGTACGCAACATCATGGCACGCATGTAGAATCACTGGTAAAAATGCCCGAAGCCGTGTTATGAAATTGCATTAATTGTGTTTGATTGTTAAATTCATATAATATTGAGAGTTTTAAAAAAATACAAATGAAACACGTCTTTCATTGCACGTGTACAAAAGATAGATAGAGGGACAGGGTACAACAAATTTCTAGTAAGGGTCAAGTGGTACGCAGGCTCAAAAATGTTGAAAACCGCTGTATTAGTAGATGATATCAACTTGTTTTGAAATCTTCTTTCTTACAGAATGATACAAAAATATGTACTTAATAGTGGTAAACAATTTATGCCGTCTTTATTTTTTCTCTGATTGGAAATGATATATCAAAGTTTCGTAGTCCATTGTGGAAGTTACAAAAAATACAATGAATTAACTTTCAGGAACTCAACCTTATGCCCGATTCTGTAAGATTTGGAAAAAAATAAAATGCCGTATATTCCTTGTTTTCTGTAGTCATAGAATAAAGAATACCAAAACTAGAAGTGCTTTCCATATACATTGAAATGAAAAATGTGCCACTGACCTAGTAGGTACACACCTTTTTAAATTCTAGGCAAGGTTCATTTAGCTCGCAGAAATTGTATATCGCCATGCTATTTGAATTTTGTGGTTATGGCAAAACTCAGTTATAATTGGATCACGAAACACTTCCACAAGGCATTTTTTTATATTCGAGTAACTAATTTTACCCCGGTGATAAGAATTATGCCTGCGTCTGAGGTTTTTTCAATATAATAATGTACGAGGGTAGACTGAAAAGAAATGCACACATGCTTGTACAGCGCAATGAGGTCGTTAAATTCAACGGATGGATGAATTTAACGACCTCAAACTTGCGTCAATACGCAATCAAATTGACACAAGTTTTAGTGTCATGAAACGTTTTAGTATTATGTCAAAACATAACACTAAAACACATCTCCGTACTTCCGCTTCTCAAAATACACTGATGAATTCAACGACCTTAAACTTGCGCGTACGTGTAGAGGAGAAATGTCACTTCCATATTACACCTGGCGCGCTTCTGAAGGTCATTTTGTTCGCGCTGTGTGCATTAATTTTCAGTCTACCCTCGTACATTATTATATTGAAAAAACCTCAGAAGCAGGCATAATTCTTATCACTAGGGTAAAACTAGTTGCAAGGTAAACAGCGTGCTGTTATCGAATTTTTAACTGCCGAAAAAGTGGTTCCTACTGAGATTCATCGTCGTTTAAAGGTGACAATGCTGATGTCTACCGTAAATTGATTGGCAATAAAATTTCATGATTGTGAGCCTGGAAAAGCAATAATTGTTGATGAAAAACGCAGCGGACGTCCGAACAATGAACTGATACAGACGATAAACATATAAACAATCCAAACTCGCCCACGATTTGATTCAAAATGACCTGCAAATCACTCAAAAGCGTATTATAGACCATTTTGGAATATCCAAGGAATGCGTTGACTTCATTATTACAAATATATATAACAATTAGGATACCGTAAAATCTGTGGACGATGGGTACTACGCCGTTTCACAGACGAGAACAAACAGCGTTAAAGATTTACAGATTAGAGCCTCTGCAAAACCTGAAGTTTGAACGGATTCCACACCCTTCTCATTCCCCAGATCTTTCGCCTTGCGATTTTTATTTTTTTTCTTACTCAAGAGACACCTCAAAGGTAATCATTACACCGCGGATGATGAGGTGAAGTCAGCTGTCAAGCCCTGGATTCGAGTCGAAGTCGGAAAATTTTTCAGTTACGTCTTGAAAAAACTTGTTTCACGTTGGGAGATATGCGTTAACTTTAACGATGACTATGGTGAAAAATAAAAACATGATTTTGAAACGTAAGAATCGTACTTTAATGTACTTTTTTCCCGCTCTTGCTATTTGTTTTGTTCGTGTTTTACAACAATGTGTGCATTACTTTTCAGCCTACCCTAGTATATATTACATTATAGACTGAAGCTCGGTTTGGATACTGATCTGAAAATTTATCTTAAGATGAAGCCATAGTAAATAAAGCAAAATCACACAAAATCATGTGTTTTTGTTTTGAAAATTTGATCGCTTAGAAATATTATAAATGCTTCAATTAAATAATGCGTGTAGAACATATCTTGGCCCTTAAAAATATCGGTCATTTTTTTTATAAGTCTTTTAAAAAGCCTAGAAAAAAATAAAGTAACAGGTCTTTAAAAAAACACTTTCAAGTGCAAACTCTCCTACTTACGAACATCTTTTCGGATATGGTTTTATTGCTTATTGTAGCAAATTTAGTTTCTTTTATGATAATCGCAAAAAAAAATGATATTTACGCCCGATATTCACAAAATAAAATAAAATATGCATATTTGCGTTGTTATTTCACAATACGGCTGGCAGCCGACGAATGCGGATTTTCAAATTGACCCTTATGTCGTTCACCGAAGGACTACTGGCTTGCCACACCCTACTTTCTTTCAAAACTCCCCTGGCCGGAGCAGGGAGCGGACGTGTGACTCCACGTCGCTCGGTTCCGTGAAATCAATTTTAAATTTCCTTGTTATTACAATAAACAATGTGTAAAAAAGGAGTTAATGTTTTTTTAGGTCTTTACGAAATCAACCTGTAAAAAAAAAATTCTCAAATACCTTTTTCAACCGTTCCAAAAGCTTTTTCTCAAATATTTTTAAACTCCTCCCACAATGGGCGTGAATTCCGACTTCGATTTTTCCCTGGACTATTGGATCCCCTTAAAAGTGACCCTCAAAAATAGTGGCATTGTTTAAAACATTATGAGTCGATGGGATAGAATAATAAATCTGTTAAAATGATTCGATAACTTAAGATTTGACCACTGATGCAATAGGTACGCTGTTTTAATAATTGTTATTAACAATTATTAATTTTCTTAACTGTTAAATGAATAAATAATCTTGCATACTTACAGGAATTCATGTTTAAAACGACCCAAACAAAGATACGCGACAGCTCACAGCTGAAATTTTGACATCGGCCGATAGAAAAAACAAATAACAGCCGTAGAAAATCACACAATTCTGACATCACTTCTCGCGGGAGAGCGATCTCTTAACACACATTTTAGGGAATAGCCTTTCAGGTCTACTGCAATAACTGATAAAATTAACCGTATGGTTTTCAGGGTATTCCTCACCATCTTGTATTGTCGCTCATTTGAACACTAAGGATGGGTTCAAGTACAAGGAAAGTCAAATGATTCATTTTTTTAAAACAAGGTGGATGCATTTTCGATAATCTTTTAGTTTTTGCAGACACGGTCCAAAATTCTTATCAGAGGGTAATAAATATGTTAGATTACCACTGAATAAGTTATAAATAATGATATATTTGTAATTAACGCCGGATTCGGTTAATGCGGCAATCAATATTAATTTGCTGATGCAAGAACGTCTCATTTGTGTAAGAATTATCCCCTAATCTACCTTTAATAACAGGGTTATATTTTATAAAAATTTCTTTACGGCGGCACGTTTTTTCACTCATAATGAAAATGGATTATGATAATAGATTTACAGAGATAAATGATCGGTAAGAAGATAGGAAAGACAGAACACAAAAAATATGGAGTATGAATTTATTTGGTCAGAAGAGCTATTCTCTATCTATTTAATATTAAAAATATTTTTATTTAATTTATAAAAAGGCGGTTTATTTATGATCCAGTTCTGCTATTTTGCGTGACAGCTATTTCGCCTGCCGAAGGCATTATCAAACTGGGGTCAGGCCAATTACAGACGAACTTAATTTAATTTAATTTAATTATTAATTATTTAATTATTAATAATTAATATATATAAAATAATTATTTATTTTATTATTTATATATATATCTTTAATTATTCTTATTTTTCAATTAAAGTCTATACAGGTAGGTGTAATGAAAATCAAATTGATTTAATTTTATTACCACTTGGTCGAAGCCAATTTTTGGAAATGTTTGATGATTACTACTTATTACCGTGTTTCATATTGTATGGTTTAAATTTGATTATTACAGTGAAATGTTTCCGAATTAATAATTTAGATGACTCGCTTTTCCTCTATGACTTTGCCCAACTTTGCCTTTCTTGGTCAGTAGGTGATTATTCCATAATGGAATTTTTGTTTCGAACTAAAGTTATCGTTTGACATTTTTCGATATTGAAGATTGGGCGATATTGAAGAACGGTACATCAAGGGCTTTACAAAAAATCGAAATGCAATATTCCACTGGCTCGGGACAGTGTATCACTTTAAAAAACTAATTAACGGTCGAGCAAACCATAAACAAAATATAAAAGTTGAAGATAAAAAACAATCGTTGGGAGTAGATTGATAAGTATTTTTGTCATAAACTTTATTATGATAAACAACCCAGTAATCATTAGGTACACGAATTTTTTTAGCTAGAAAACCAGAAAAACCGTAAAATGAAAGATCTTTTATGATTTACTTACCGCCAAGATAAGAGTGAATATCGCTAATCTAAGATTATTAGATTTACATGCTTATTTTAATGATGATATTTTTACCAGTTTTATTGTACTCTTGTGCAGGCACAAATTAATAAGCTAGATTTTGTAAGTCAAATATTTTATATAGTCAACTGCTCGTGATAAAATTCAATGTTGGTCGGTGAAGCGATAATTCAATGAATATTTAACTTTATCATTTTTAAAAGGCATTTTACCTAATTGGGATAAAGGTAACACACGTTTCATAGACAAAATAAAGTTTATCTCAAAAACTAAATTGTACTTGAATTTTAAATTTCTGATTTATTTATTGATTGAAATTTTTAAAGTTAATTTTTTAAATTAATAGTAGCAATCGATTTTGTAATCTAGTGTGATGGATAATTTAATATTAATTCACTCGTATCTACTTCCTACCCTTCATAATTTATGATAATGGAAGCCACTACTCCAGGAAGTAGTGATAGTTTTTGGTCTATACGAAAATCTTTAACGTGACTTTAAATATTTGTAACTTCATTCCACTTGTTTGTTTATTACGCATTTATGTATTCAAATGTGGAGAAAGCTGTCGAGGTTTTTCCACATTTGAATTCATTTGTGTTCATTTTATTTTCGTATTCCAGAAACATCAGCCCTATCTGTACCTTCCGCTCTAATTTCGTAATTTTTCGTTTTTTTTTTCAGAAAAAATGTTAAAGTTCTTCCTTGTTGCTCTCTTCGTGGCATCTGCTACCGCCTCCAGTGTGACAGAAGACAAGAATGATGAACTGGTAGTCAACGGTGACGAGGCCCTCACCCCGAAAGATCTCTTAGATATAAATG
The DNA here is from genome assembly GCA_936435175.1 of Glyphotaelius pellucidus. Lineage (NCBI taxonomy): Eukaryota > Metazoa > Arthropoda > Insecta > Trichoptera > Limnephilidae > Glyphotaelius > Glyphotaelius pellucidus. The sequence continues at coordinate 19,800,056 of OW386553.1, forward strand.
TGATCAAGCTCGAAGATGGAAATCCCGCCCCGCTAATTGAACCAGTTGCTCCATCCGCTCTAGACGTCCCTGTTTCACCAGTTGTTCCCGACGCGCCAAAACCAGTCGCTCCAGAAGACGCTGTTTCACCAGTTATTCCCGATGTGCCAATTGAACCAGTTGATCCAGTCGTTTCAGAAGACATAATTTCATCAGTTGTTCCCGATGCGCCAATTGAACCAGTTGATCCGGCCGCTCCAGAAATCTCTGTTTCACCAGTTGTTCCCGACCCAATTGAACCAGTTGCTCCATTCGTTCCAGAAGACATAATTTCATCAGTTGTTGATCCAGTCGCTGCACCCGAAGTCCCTGCTTCACCAGTTGTTCCCGACGCGCCAATTGAACCAGTCGATCCAGTCGCTCCAGAAGTGCCTGTTTCACCAGTTGTTCCCGACTCGCCAATTGAACCAGTCGATCCAGTCGCTCCAGAAGTGCCCGTTTCACCAGTTGTTCCTGTCGCACCAATTGAACCTGTTGCTCCAGTTGATCCAGTTGATCCAGTCGCTCCAGTTGCTCCAGAAGAAGTTCCGCAGTCCATTATTGAAGAAGTGTATGATGACGGACCTGTTTCTGTAACAGTAAATGCAGAATCGCAAAATATCTTCGCAAGGTTCTCTTCATGGGTGTCTATGGTTATCGAACAAATTAACCAGATCTTCTCAAAAGAAAGTTAAAATTATCTGTGTGAAAATATTTTTTCAATATTATTATTCTAAACAATGTTGAATTGTTACTACTACCACAGAATAAATATGAAAACTCTTGAATTACTTTCTAATGTTAATGCGAGCGGGTGGACGGCGTAACGACTTGAATTTGATTTGAATGCAAACCTACAATTTTATACTGAGGTTGATGAAATTTTGCACACCTGATCTACAAAACAATAGAAAGGCACTGTGCATAAGATTTCGAAAAACTACCCTCATCCCCGTTTCCTAACCTTTAAATGCAACACTGTAACATGTTAGTATCGCAATTAGAGTATTTGAGTAATAACGAACTTTTTGTACTTAGACTGAATTTAAAATCGTGACGTAAAATGGCGCCTACAAGCGTATCTGAAACATAAAATAATTTAATTGATTTTAATTTTGTGTTAAACTATATTTTGTAAATAATTGATTAAAATAAATACTCAGTTTAAATGTCAACTTCTTAAACTTTTTGGTCAGACCCCTACATTTCATCGCTGGTAGGTACCCCATTAAAAAAACTGAAAAAAACTGTGTCATATTTTTACACATTTAGAAACATGTGAAAGGGTGCCCAACAGAAAATTAAAAAAAAATTTTTTCAACACATGAAATTTTGAAGTGAAAACTTCTTTAGCACCGTTGTGTTTTGAAACTCGATGAAACAAAAAAGCGACACTAAAAAGAGATAAACACATACATCTATAGGATTTGGCCTGCGAGAGAATGAGATAGAATAATCGGTCTCCTCTTTGAGCGGTGCTTCATAGCCTCCCCACTCTTATCTACTTTTATTTTCTGAAGGTTTCACTTCCACCGCGTGTGAACTGCACACTTGTATTTTTTCTTCATATTTTTTTACTCACCCCTTAAATTATGATGAAAATTTGTACATATGTTTAAAAATATATATTTTTTAAATTTTTAAATTTGAATACCGCACAAGAATTCCTATTGCCCCCAACCACCAGGAGCCATACTATGGCATATCTAATTGGGGTACGTTACTAGGCTGAAGATAAGTGGGAAGGGGAAGGAGACGGGGAGAGGAAGGCGGGGGAGTACCTGGCTATTCAGATTTAGTCACCAAAGATGGCTAAAGCCATTTTAAGCAATATTTCAATTCAGAGTGGAGGTCTTATACCAGGGCGATACTGAGAGTATCTTCCGCTCTGCAAATAAACCTTATATTTAATAAATCAAAACAAAAATTTTCCCCTGAAGTCATAAGATTTGTAAGTAGGTACTTTAAAAAAGAGTCGTCATTGAGATAGTGACGTTTTTTCGAAAAATTGTACAATTTCTTATTTGAAAATTTAAAAAAAAATTTACATAAACATATGGTTTATAATTAATTACGTAGGTATTAATTACCTACGTAATTAATTATTAATTAATAATTAATTACCTACGTAATTAATTATAAACCATATGTTTATGTAAATTTTTTTTTAAATTTTCAAATAAGAAATTGTACAATTTTTCGAAAAAACGTCACTATCTCAATGACGACTCTTTTTTAAAAACCTTCTTGAGGCAGCTATATAGATAACATAATGTTCATAAAATGCGAATAAGTCCAAATAAAGGCAACGATTTCGCATAAATTTGAAAAAATAATCTTTACTGAACCATTAAGACGGCCACCATCTTGAAATGGAAAACAGAGTGTGCAAATGTATTTACAGGCAGACAGAACGCAAACGAGTTAAAACAGACTAATTCGCTTTGCCTAGTCAAAAATCCCAATCCACAATTTTAAAAATCAATAACCGTTCTTTGCCCAACGCTCTGGCCATTGCTGTAAGTGAATATATGTTTTTACAAACAGCTAATAAGAATAAGGAATGTGCAACCGAATCTATCTAAAGGCAAGCATAGAAACATAGGTACTTTTCCAAAATATTGGTGATCTGAACACAAAGAAGAAAGAATTTGCTACTACAAACTTTGAAATTATCTGCTAGTCGGAAACATGGTCGAGCTTCTGTTTTTGAAATTATCTGCTAGTCGGAAACGTGGTCGAGCTTCTGTCTTTGAAATTATCTGCTAGCCGGAAACATGGTCCAGCTTCTATCTTTGTAGCTGGTCGGAAACATGGTCGGCTTCTGTCTTTGAAATTATCTGCTAGTTGGAAACATGGTCGAGCTTCTGTCTTTGTAAATTATCTGCTGGTCGGAAACATAGTCCAGCTTCTGTCTTTGATTAGGAATTATTTTACAGGTGTGGCAGAAATAATTGTGCAACATCATTGAATAGTGTTTCTTCCATCAATGTGCGCTTTTATGATTATCGATTCACGGTTACGGTATTGTGATGGCAAAAAAGACAATAAACAAACGTTCCTTATCGTTATAATGCTGCAGCTCTTTTTTACACATTAAATAATGGTGATACACACAAAATACATGTGACTGTTTCCTCCAAAGAAACATTTTTTGGCGACGGGAATTGCATTTAATTTTCTTTTTACGTATGAGGGAGATGTATGAAAATATTGTATGTTACCTTTGGGGGGGTGCAGACATATGTTCACCTTTTGTCTCATTTTAATTAAATTAACACTTTAATTACTGCTCAACTATCATTTTCCTGTGTAACGAACGAGAACAAAATAAGTTTCAAATTCTCCTAAACAGGGCAATGAGAATAATACTTCAGCAAAATAGATTCTCAAAAGTAAATAAAATGTTAAAGGAACTAAATTGGCTAACCGTGAAACAGATGTTGACCCTGCACGCGATGATATTTATCCATAAAATAGTGAACAACATGTTGCCAAAATACTTCTCAAACAAAATTATATACAACAAGGACATTCACAGACACAACACAAGGACTTGCAAGGAAATCAGACTACAAAAAAAGGACAAAACGAATACGCAGAACAGTTTACTATACAAAGGGATGAAGTTATACAACACTCTACCAGAAACTTTAAAGGCCGCACCAATTGGAAAGTTCAAAATGTATTGTAGGAGATACATAAAACAAGAAAAAATATAGTTTGAAATATGATACAATATAATTAATTAGGAAATTGTAAACTTAAATGTACAATTTACTAAAATAAAACTAATAAATAAATAAATAAATTTTCGACTGTTGTTATTCATTGTGTAAGAAAGAGCAGCAGCATTATATGTTTAAGAACAAAAGCAAATTTTTAAAATTCACTCACACTTCAATATTATCCTTTTAACTATATTCCATACCTTCAATATTATAGAGGTAATTATAATTATAACTATAATTGCTAGAGGTGTATGGAGACATCACGGTGCGGTGTGTGAGAGAGTTGCAAGAAAATTATGACTTTTTTCTTTTGGAGGAAACAGACCTATGTACATTGTGTATCTTTTCTTTTGAAAGAGCTGCAGCATTATGATGATAAGGAATGTATGTTTATTGGTTTTTTTTTGGTACCGTAAGGCCATCCGCTCATGGAGAAACTGAAAAACACCAATTGGCGACGTAATCGCTATCCACAGGAAAGGAACTTGTGAATTTCATTGGCGGTCCGCACTCAGGTCATGAGCCAGTCATTACCATGGCAACCTGTCAACAAGGCAACTGAAACGCGACGGCCGCGGTGACTAGCAGTGCTGGTGGCCGCGGCTGTCGTGTTTCAGTTGCCTTGTTGACAGGCTGCCATGGTAGCAGCTCACGACCTGTCAAGTTGTCAAGTAATCTGCGACATGTCAGATCAGAAAAATATGGTTTTTGTTCAGGAGGCTGATTGCGATTGCGTCGAAAACTGTTTTTTTTTTCAGTTTCTCCACGATCGGATGACCTAACCGTGAATCATTGCGGTAATTATAAAAAATTTCTTTTATCTATACTAATATTATAAAGAGGAAGGATTTGATTGTTTGTTTGTTTGTTTGTTTGTTTGTTTGTTTGCATCGAATAGGCTCCGAAACTACTGAACCGATTTGAAAAATTCTTTCACTGTTGGGAAGCTACATTATTCCCGGGTAACATAGGCTATATTCTATTTTAAAAAAAATTAGGGATCTTTACTAAAACTACAATAATGTAACCCAAGGTGTAAAAAAATTACCGAAAATATTCTTTAAATCACGTGCGCTGCAAAAACTATTGATGATAGAATAAAATAATGTACTACACATCATTATCTACAAAAAATGTCGCGACAGCATATGTCTAACTATTATAGTTATGCCACAATAAGTGTTCTTTTATTTAAAAAATTTAATTGAAATGCCGCCGCTAGAAAAGACTCTTTATTTGTATCTTGATATTAATTCTTATCAATATAAATTATTTTATATTCGAGACTGCTTCAATGTCTTTATATAACTTTTTAAATTATTCAATTCGGACATCCCATTCAAAAGATATCACGAGTTTAAAAATGTAAGTATTATACAATGTTAGCGTCACTGGGGTACGGGCCGTACGGAAGGACACCAACAAACAATCAAATCTTTCCTATCTTATATATAAAAATCAAAAATTGTTTGTTCGTATTTTATACGCTGTCATACCGTTCATCCGATTGCGATGAAACTTTGGTGATTTGTTGTGCGCACGCCCGCAAAGGATATAGCCTATTTATAATGGTAAGTTCTGGCGTTATTGAATTTGTATTAATGAAAATGTGCGTATTTCGTATACTTTAGTGGCAAGGAGGAAAGGCAGGGGGGAGGAGAACGGGGGAGGTGGGGTACGTGGGTGGGAAGACGAGGGATGGGAAGGCGGGGAAGGTAGAAGGGAAACGCAAAAGGGGAAGGGGACTCGGGAGGTGAACGGGGACGCACGGGAAAGGACATTCAAGGAGAATCAATTGATTTATTTGCATTGCAACGCAAGCCGTGTTTTGTGCTTTGAGTTTTAGCTTTAAGCTTTGAAATTTAAGCTTTGAGCTTTGATTCTTGAGCTTTAAGCTTTGAACTTTAAGATTTGATATTGAATTTTGAGTATTGAGCTTTGTGCTTTGAGATTTGTGTTTTGAGCTTTAACTTTGAGCTTTGAGCTTTAAGCTTTTGCTTTGAGATTTGTGTTTTGAGCTTTAACTTTGAGCTTTGAGCTTTAAGCTTTTGCTTTGAGATTTGTGTTTTGAGCTTTAACTTTGAGCTTTATTTTTAAGCTTTGTGCTTTGAGTTTTAAGCTTTAAGCTTTGAACTCAAGTTTAGAGCTTTGATATTAAGCTTAAACTTTGGCCTTTAAACTTTGAATTTTTGCTTTAAGCTTGAGCTTTAAGATTGAGCTTTAAGCTTTGAGTTTAATATTTGGGCTTTATGCATTCGGCTTTAAGCTTTGAGCTTTGCGCAAAGCATAAAGCTTAGCGCTAAAAGTTTAAAGCTTTAAACTTAAGGCTTAAAGCTCAAAGCTCAAATCTTGAAATTCAATGCTTTAAGCTCAAGGCTTTAATCCCAAAGCTTAAAGCTCAAAACTTGAAGCGCAAAGCTTGAAGCTCAAGGATTTAATCTCAAAAATTAAAGCTCTAAACTTAAATTCAAAGTTTAAGGCTGAAAGCTTGAAGCTCAAAGCTTTAAGCTCAAGGCTTTAATCACAAAACTTAAAGACCAAAGCTTTAAACTCAAAGCTTAAAGCTCAAAACTTAAAGCTTAAAGCTCAAGACTTTAATCTCAAAGCTTAAAGCTCTAAACTTACATTCAATGCTTAAAACTGAAAGCTTAAATCTCAAAGCTTAAAGCTCAAAGCTTGAATATTAAAGATTAAAGCTCAAAGTTTAACCCTTCAAAAATTTTAAAGCTCAAAGCTTGAAGCTCAAAGCTTAAAGCTCAAAGCTTAACCCTTCAAAAATTTGGCGTATTTTGTCAAAAGGTAAAAATGTTTCGATATTTTTTTTTTTTTTTTTTTACATGAAATACCGCACAAGAGTCCCAACTGCTCCCGTCTGAAGCCAGTGAGACTATGGCATCCCCAATTGGGGTATGTTGTGAGGCTGAAGGTAGTGGGGGGGGGAAGGAGATAGGGAAGAGGTAGGTGGGGAAGTACCTGGCTATTCAGATCTGGTCACTAAACACGGCTAAAGCCATTTCAAGCAACGTTTCAATTCTGAATGGTGGTCTTACACCAGGGCGATACTATTAGTATCTTCCACTCTGATACTATTAGTATCTTCCAATCGATATATATCGATTTCGCAATAAAAATTCAAATAAATGGAATATTTGTAAACGTATCGAAAAACTAAATAGATACTGGTTTTGAAAGGTGAAATACGCTTAAATAAATGGTATTATTAGAAATTACAAAAACATTTTTTAAATACAATTTTTTTTAATGTAAACTTTAAAAAAAATTAAAAATACTCAACTGACATTTTTGATATTAAAATTACTGATCTATAGAAAATGTGTTTGTTTCTGTCTATGTTTGTGAGATGTTTTGCGTTGCTAAACCGTTCATCCGATTGCAATGAAACTTTGGGGATTTGATGTGCGCATTCCCGCGATGGTTTATATACGTGTAAAGTGAGTTCTGGCATCATCTGGGACGAATGGGAAAGGGTAAGTGGAGCGATTTTTTTTCTTTATTAAGTGGCATAGCATATGCCGGGAACTCGCTATTGTATTTAAATGCCTGTGTCAGAATTTGGTAAATTGAATTATGTAATAGAAAGTACCTACCCTAAAATTCTAAATCTATACTAATATTATGAATGCGAAACTGCGTGTGTTTGTTTGTTACGCTTTCACGCATAAACTAATAAACCGATCTTAGAATTTTTTTCACCAATAGAAAGCTACATTATACGCGAGTAATATAGGCTATATATAATGGTAAGTTCTGGCGTTACGAAATTATAAATATCAAAATATTAAAATATTATATTTATTTTACGTTTTCTGTCGAAAAAGGCGGGTTATTTTTTTTTTTTTTTTACAGTTATTTTTTTTTTTTTTTACAATACCGCACAAGAGTCCCAACTGCTCCCGTGTGGAGCCAGTGAGACTATGGCATCCCCAATCGGGGTATGTTGTGAGGCTGAAGGTAGTGGGGAGGGGAAGGAGATAGGGAAGAGGAAGGTGGGGAAGTACCTGGCTATTCAGATCTGGTCACTAAACACGGCTAAAGCCATTTCAAGCAACGTTTCAATTCTGAATGGTGGTCTTACACCAGGGCGATACTGATAGTATCTTCCACTCTGGAACGTGCCGCAAATATACTATTTATTTTAAATGAATAAATTGTGAAATAACACAAATGAATCAAATAAAATTTATTTGCGCACGCCGGGTTCGAACCCGCGACCTTCGGATTGTGAGTCGAGAGTCTTGCCTCGGGACCACGGAGGCCGGCAGTTATTGCAAACGTCAGAAGAAAAGCAAAACAAATCGTTGCCGTGAAAACCATATTGATATATATTTTTTAAATCAGTAATCGTAGTTAATATTTATCTCTAAAAAATGAATCGCCGAAATGTATTTACGCGCATGACTTCCGAACAACGGCACCAAATTGGATTTTACTACTGGTGAGCTCTGGCATTATGAAATATGCAAAAGGTGGCATGCGAGCTGTTTGAAAACTGAATGTACCGGGAAAGAATGTATGAAATGCGGGAGGGGGACTCGGGTAGGGGGTTCGCAGGAGGGGGAGGAGGGAAACCCGGAAGGGGGAGGGGAATCTGGGAGGGGGGAGGGGAGCTTGGGAGGGAGGTTCGCGGGATGGGGAAAGGGGTATTGGAGTGAGGGGAGGAAAGGTGGAGGAGGCGGAGTAAGAACGCGAGACGGGAAGAGGACGCGGGAGAGGAAGGGGAGGCGGAAGGGGAACGGGACGAATGGGAAAGGACACGCAGGAGAAAATAATTTATTTATTAAATGGCATGGCAACGCATGCCGGGTACCAGCTAGTATATTCAATAATATTATTATTCAATTTATAAAAATAGTTTATTTAAAAACAAGTTCTGCTAGGTAATTATTATTACTCGTGACAGCTGTTTCGCCTTCTGAAGGCACAGTTTGATAATGCCTTGTTTATAAATAAACTGTTTTTATAAATTGAATAATAATATTATTGAATATATAAAAGAAATAAAAAATTAAAATGGAGTCATACAAATTAAACTTGATAACAATAAATAAAAATTGGTATATATAAAAAAATTCACATTGGGTAGCTTTGGCCCTAAAAAAAGCCCTAAAAAACTCCCAATTTCCGACACCAGGCCTTGCTTTGTTACCGGTCAATTTGATTTTTTTTAATCTACGATCGTTCATTGAATCGTGTTCAGTCTATCATTTATATGACAAATCAAAAGTTTATTTTTTTTTTTATATTAGCTCCACACATGAGGCCCTGAGAAAAATAATTTCCCTCAGTGCCTACGTCATCTTTGGATTTGCTGTGTGGAGGGTTTTTAAAGGAAAGGAAGGAGAGGAATATCTGGGAAGGAAAAAGGTCACCAAACGTAGCGAACCACTTGGAGTGACCCAAGGCAGAGGTGTTGATTATCCAATACTGGGGCGGCGGTACCCATACCAGCCTCCCAAATTCGAACCCTAATAAAAACAAACACACAGTAGCTATCACACAGCACAGCTATCTTGTTGTTATGCTTACCACCTGAAATCTGAAAGGGACCTGTTTAACATAGACCTTTCGATTACAGTGTTACATTGAATTTCTTCAAAACACCTCAACCTTGTTTAAAGTTATTATTTACCTTTAAACCGTCTTTGTGTTAATCAGCGCTACGACTCCTGGAGAGTCTTGGCTCCAGGAAACACCTCCACTCTTGTCCGTCTCCTGCTGTTTTCCTACAGTAAGAAGGAATCTATCTCAAATTCGTCACAATACAATTAAATGTTGCAGAATAGGAACTCAAAAATAATAAAACATATATTTTTAATAAAACTTTATTTCTATCACTAATGAGATTTCTTAACATTTTTAAAAACTACAAAACATTCACAACATTTTATAGCTCAATCTTCTTATATAATTAACTTTATATTAAATAGTAGAATAAAAAATAAAATAGCAAAATTGCGTAACACGTATACCTACAATTTAATAATATAAAATCTTTTTTATTAAGTATTGCTAATTATAATACTGATCTATGTTCATATTAGATATCAGTGCTAAGCTCTGTTTAAATGTGCATAGAAATATATTTAATTTACAAATACATAGTTAGTAATCGAGTAAAAAAACTTTTTTATGCTAATGTTGGTATGCTGCCTTACATACAGTGAGCTGCATAAGCACATGACTATAAATAATACATAATATTACATTAATCACATAGTTTTGATGCTGACTAATATAATTTAATATTGCTAATGTTCAAGATTATCCAACTACTTTTACAAACATATAACATGTTCAACAACAATTTGGGGAGCGGGTATGAGTACCGCCGCTTCGGGAACCATTTGATAACCAACAACCCTAAGTACCCCCACACGTAGATTTCAGAGCGAATGTGTCCCGTGCCACTTCAGGCCGCCGCGCAGAAAATTCTCACGGTGAACTGTATCATAGACCGTTATCTTACTTTTAATTTTTACTTTTCTGCGCGGCGGCCTGAAGTGGCGCGGGACATGTTCGCTCCGAACTCTACGTGTGGGGGAGTCTATATTATTAAGAAAGAAAGTATTAAAAATATTATGCATTCATTAATTTCTAAATTGCTGATTATACCGTGGAAACCTTTTATACAGAATTATTTACACAAGATAAGAATTATTGAAGATTTAACAATAAATATAATAAGTACCTATTCAACACACTTCACGTTGCTTGCTTTTAGGAAATAACACCAAAAAGCCATGTCGTAAAACCTGGAGATTATTGCATTTAACGTTTCAGCCCTTTGAACAATTGCTTTTATAATAAGAGACTGTAATTAATCCAATGTCACTCAAATGACATATGATAATGAAGAGCGAACGGACAACCATGCATACTCTTCATATTCCTACAGCTGTCTCGCTATCATGCCGTTTCTCTCACACAAGACTTCAGTCGCAAACAACTGATGAATTACATGGTGAACTTTATTAACCTGTCATTTGTAGGAAGGCCGTCGGCGGACACCAAATTTTTAATTTTTTTTTAAAAATGCGATTTTAACCCTTTTGTATAAAGAAACCGTATGAAGTACAATATCAGAATCGCTTGCACCAATATCATTTTTGACGTAACCGATGGTTTCATTAATCTAGCTGCTCTAGAATATTTTTAAATGAATTTTCTATGACTTGGCGGGTCATTTTTTTTGCAACTGTCAAATGCAAAAAATCAAAGTTTTACATTTTCAAATGCATATAAAGGTCTTTATTTATTTGCAAACTCCTTTGAATTGTTTTTTCATGTTGGGTGTGTATTCAGATTTGTGTAGAAATAATAAAATCAGTTTATATTTGTGAGATTAAATTTTTTGACAATTATTTCCAAATGGGGAATTTTTTAATCTCTTTTTTTTAGTTAGCTATTCTGGAAAAACCTCTTACGATATTGTCACGTAATGTACATGAATAATTAGATATATTATCTGGTAAACAGAAAATAATCGTAAAAAAGCGACTCCTTTGTTTTTATATGGATATTTGACCAGATAGCAAAAAGGTAAAATCCACGCGGTTTTTCGAAATACGCCCGGCATTCAACAGGTTAAATTAATATACATAACACATTGTATGCTTTTTGAACTTCTTCCCTTTCTTTAAAATTTTTTTCAATATTGTTTTGATATTTTTCGAGTGCTTGGGAAATTGGAAAAACTTTGGGTAAAAAGAGAAAAAGTGTGTGTATTGATGGGAAAAATTCAAGAAGCACTAAATGTAACGGAAATTAAATATGTACAAAGTAAAATTTAGACCAGTACATATTTTAAAAAAGAAAAGCAAGAGTAACATTTTCGTAACTATTTATAAATGTTCAAAACAAATAGAAGTTTTACAAACATTTTGATATAATATAGTCGGCAAACAAATTTGTATAATATCTTAGTAACTGTAGCAGAAAACAAAAATAAATAAACTTAAAGAGTATTTAAAAATAACTTAGCGCAGTACTAAAAAAAAGGATATTATTCATTGAGGTACAAAATAAATAGAAGTCTTTACAAATAATATCATCACTTACATAAAAATTGTGTACTCTATTTTTAAATCCTATCAGGATGACGTAGATATCTATCTGCATATAAAACGAGAGTATTTAATTGAACCAGGACTTAAAAACTGAAAAGTTGATACAACCCCAACAGTACGAAAGAATTTTTTCACCCAATGTTTAGAGTAAGCATGTAAAATATTTTAGAATTAAAAATCAATAAATAAACTAATTGCGTTTAAAATCCTTTATTGATAATACTCAAAAGCATGTGCATCGCTGATCAGGCAAAAGCCACTAACCACAACAAACATTTTTGAGATACTGCTAATTTGAAAGTTAAAATATGTTGCATAAACTTTGAAATACAGATTGCGGGTACTTAAAAATACAGAGAGTCTAGCTGCGAGACCTTTCTAGTAGTTGGCGAAATAAGTTTTAAAGTTTATGTAACGGAAATTTCAAAGTTTTGTCTACCAGCACAGCAGGAAAAATTAAAAAACATACAAATAAGATTATTTTTTCTCTAACTTTAAAATTTAGATATCTCAAAAGTTGTGCATGTGGGTTGAACACTTTTGCCTGAATGGCGACTTATGAACTCTACAAATAATGCCATACAAGAGTTATCAAAGTGTCTGTGTATTTATGTCATCCTCATATGTACATACCGTGATTTCCAATGTAAAATGGTCACAATTATTAAATAATCTTCCATGCAACAAAACACATACCGCCCAGCAAAAATACATTACTTTGTGAATACAGATTTATATAGAATGCTTAATTTAAAATATCGCTTGAATTAAATGCAGTCATAATTTAAAACGTCAATTAACGTCACCAATTATTTGTAATATCATTTTTATATTGCAGTTTACAGAAACTGGCAATAATATCAAGAAGTATAAAATATCAACCAAAAAATTGGGAAAATATTGTAGAATTTTTAGAAGATTTTTTTCTTGGAGAATATATTACAAATTTTCTACTTTAGTAAAAAACAAAAGTAAGTACCTAGTTAATCTCATTAAAAACTAGAACTTACAGAAAATGAAATGAAAAATGGGTGTGAAATGGAAAAGATTATTTACACCATGTGAATATCGTCGTACAATATACAAATTATTTATTTAGAAAATATTGAATTGAAAATTATAGGTTAAATGAAAATATTAATCTCTTTATGAATGATGAAATGAATGATAAATTAGCAACCGTCAATAAAGGAATGTCAATATCAAAATAACAATATAACATAAATTAAAATAGATTTATTGCACTATTTAATAGACACATTTTGTGATAATATAATGCGCCCATTCTGTGGCACTATATTATAATGAACACAATTTGTGGCACTATATTATAATGAGCACATTATGTGACAATATAATGCGCACATTCTGTGGCACTATATTATAATGAGCACATTATGTGACAATATAATGCGCACATTCTGTGGCACTATATTATAATGCACACATTTAGTGACAAAATAATGAACACATTCCATGGAACCATATTATGGTCCTCACATTTTGTGACAAAATAATGCACACATTCTGTGGAACCATATTATAGTCCTCACATTTTGTGACAATGTAAGGCACACAATCTGTGGCACTATATTATAATGAACACAAGTTGTGACAATATAATGTATACAATCTGCGGCACTATATTATAATGGACACATGTTGTGATAAAATAATGCACACATTCTGTGGCACTACAACTCCTCACATTTTGTGAGAATATAATGCACACATTCTATGGCACTACATTATAATCCACACATTTTAATGCACACATTCCGTGGGTTTACATGTATTTTAATGCACCCATTTTGTGAGAATATAATGCACACATTCCATGGCACTACATTATAATCCACACATTTTGTTACAATATAATGCACACATTTTATGACAATATAATACACACATTCTGTGGCATTATATTATAAAGCACAAATTTTGTTTAAACCTTTATGATTGTGTCAAACAAACACGAAAAATCCACTCTATTTTTAATAGTAAATTAATGCATGCATATTATGCCATCATTATTATTATTTCTAAACTTAATTAGCTTTCTGATAGTTGTCCAGTTAAGCTACCACTTATTTTATTAGCTGTCCATTTATTTGTTAATGATTTTCAAAATCAGGCGCAAAGAAATGTTTTTACATTTAAAAATAAAGTTGTACTTTTATTATTAGTTGAACCTCAAGCTCATCATCTTTTAGCTGTCAAAATAATTAAAAGCAATGATTATTAGCAATATGAACTGCCTGTTATTTGTAAGCCACAAGCTGAATTCGTATTTAAAAAAAAAAAAAAAATTATTAATAATTATTGCCAAAACCAGCTCAGAAATATCTCTTTTCTAAATTATGTAGTAGGTATTTTGAATTTTCACCAAATTTAGCTGCTTTGTATGGATTTGATTTCTCTACAGAACAAATTGCTATTTCTGCAGAGAAATTTGATCTCGACTAATCAATGTTTATTTGATAATTCAGGCACTGAAACTCTTAACATCATCAAATTGTCTTTAGCAAGCATTTTAGAACTTGTCCAAATACTTACGAACTAGGATGTTCCAGAAGTGAACTAGAATTCCAAAATACAATCACAAATTAGATATTCCAGACCACACCTCCGAACCAGATGTTGAACTAGGATGTTCCAGAAAACACTTGCGAACTAGAATTCCGAAACACGATCACGAACTAGATGTTCCTGAACACGCCTTCGAACCAGACGTTCCACGGCATATTTTTGAACTAGATGTTCCAGGACATGAGCGTGCTTTCAAACTAGATGTTCCGAAACATATCTAGACATTTATTAGATGTCCTAGATCTTTCCAGCCTAGTAGACGTCTTCTTCCGAGGGTCATACGGCAGCTACGGGGGCCCCATTCTCCCCGTTGGCGTGGCGCATCATGTCGTTGTTCTCTCGCAGCCTCGGGGGTACCGGCGGTCGAGGGCGCCACAGGTCTGACACGCAGCCAAACTGGAGAGTAAGAAAATAAATACAATTTAAAAAAATGGAAATTTGCAGAGATAAAACTTTTGATTCGGGCGATCTTTGTAAAGTTTGGCAGACGTGGATTGGCATACGCCCGCAATTAATGTATTAATATAGGAAGGTGTTTGTTAAAATGAATTGTTTTGACAGATTTCAATATTTTTCAAAAAACTCCAAAGTAGAAAAAATGGTTCTAGTATAATAAATACTACAGAAGCAGGTATTGTATTCAAATGAAATATTTGCATTTGGCCTTAAAATACTTATGAAAATCGATTGCTTTTAGGGGAATGAAAACATAAAAAAACCTTCAAAATCACAAGAAAGCATTGAATTATAACATAATTTTAAAATTGCTAATAAGTAACATCTACATATCACTATAGCGTCAAAATAAAAACTATCTACTTTCATATTCATCAACACAACAAAATACAGGTAGCTTATTTATACAGCAGAATAGAGGTAGGCACCTGCTGAATTTACAGCTGCGTGTTCTGGCAATGAATGCTGGCTAATATTGACACAGTATTGCCAGGGTGACAGATAACATAACAAACAAATAATATTACACGATAAGGCAAACAAACGTACACCAGTTGGCTCAGTTGGGGTTAAAGAGTTGCGTGTGAAAGACTTCAGAGTTTTGAGGATTCGTGGGTAAACATGCTGCTCCGTGATGAATTATTAAAAATAATCGTTGTGTCAGTACTATTTCTGGGTGGTAGAGGAATTTTAATGATTACTGTAGTTTAACTTATTAGAAGTTAGATGGATTAAAAAAAAAATCAGATTTGGATTGTAGTTACCCGCCAGGACAAGTGACTCTCATCGATGATACAGAAGTTTGAAAATAATCATAGAATAAGCTATCATGAAATGTGATTTACTGGAAAAATTAAATTAAATAAAAATAAAAAAACAAGTTTGAGTAAAAAATGTGTCAAAGCCAGAGCTCACCGTTTGAGTTTTTGATGCCTTTGATTACACAGATTTTCTACAAAATTAAATAATTTTTGTGTAAGTGTTGAAAGGCGGATTTAAAATTTTTTTATAATTTTATTTTAGTAATTTGTGCATCAAAGTTTAGAAATTACTATAATTAATTAATTATAGCTCATATACAATATTTTGTTTACTTAATGTGGCTCCTACAATACATCTTGAATCTACCAATTGGTAAAAAATTCCTATAGACTTAGCATCGCATTATGATAATTAATTCTTTTGTTTACTAAACTATTAGGCTAGCTTTACATTCGTAAGTAAAATTTATGACTTAACGTAAGTTTTTGACAAGTTACTCTCAGGAGTTTACAAATACATCCGACTTGTGGTAATTGCTCACAGAAGTTTATTTGTGGTAAGATGGCTTCCTGTCAACAAAGATCCTGCTACTGTCAAAATTATTCGATTTTGTCAATAAAGGCGAAAAGGCCCAAATAATGTGTTGAAATAGAATTTGTGAATGAACAATTCTCCACGCGCTTTTGTGCCGCCAAAGACGGAAATTAATGAAGTTCTTTCATTTTATCCGAATGACAGCTACCTGACAGCAACCGACTTCGAAATCAAATTACGTAATGTTAAAAACAGAAACATTGAGATTAGAAAAGGATTGGACCGATAATTGAATAGAAGGATTTCTATTTGCTCGTTTTCAAAAAACTTAAATAAGTGTAAATAGTTTTATAGGAAAAAAATTCTCTGAAAACAACTGTCTTTTAATTTTTGATATTTCGCAATGGCGCATTTTGGTACCATTTCTTGCGGCAAGTCTCTCAGCTTATCAAACTGATTTTATAAGCTGTGAAAAGGCTGGAAGTTCGCACGGACGCGATTAGACCTGTCAAAAAACTTGCGAAAGAACAGCTTCTCTAAGTTGCTATAAATTATGTTAAATGACTTTTGGTGTCTTTTACATTGGTAATTTGGCCATAAACCGCTTACGTGAGCGATTTGCGGGAAAAAACTTGCGAGTGTAAAACTAGCCTTACTCTATTTTGAAAGTAACAAATAATATATTTTTAAAATTTTAGTATTTTGCTTTTATTTAACTGTTTGGTAATGACCGATATTTATTTGTGTTATTTTGAATAAATTGTAAAATTATTAACCCCAATAAAGGCGAACCCTAGTGGGGTTAATAATTACATGCTAAAAATGAATTAAAATTGTGAAGAAGCAATAAATAAATAAATATATTATGACGTACCCTAAATTTTACTCCATTTGAAAGGAAAAAATTTCATGCAATAAATAAATAAGTACGTACATTAAAGTCATACACATATTACGTGCTTATCATGCTCAACCAAAGATTAGAAATGCTCAAAATAAAATTAACACGATTATTGCAATAACACAGATTATTGCAATAACAATAACACAGATTCTATAATGCTTATAAGTAAACTATTCATGTAAAATTTTCATATACTTATAGCTATTGTTATGCAGAAAGACGTAAAACTTATTTAGCACAGAGGTAAAACTATGATTGTATCCAATTCAGTTAGAAATTTTCACTCGCGACCGTATTGCAAATGCATTTATTTCCGCAATAATTTTTTTAGGTGATTACCGCTCACAAGTCCAAGGAGCCTGTAGGACTACAGCAGTTTTATTACCTAGCTTTGTCCGACTCTCAATCCAAATAGTTTTTATTTCATCAATCATTGAATTGAATGGAACAAACAACTTGTCTTCTTGTCTTACAGTTAAATTAATATTTCAAGCTTCACAGCTGACAAAGATAACGAATTTGTTAGCTGAAAATAGTTGAGTTAACTTAGATGCCAGAGCTCACCACTCGACGTGCAAACAGATTTACTGGTTTATAGTTTAGTGTAAGTATAGTCCATAATTAATGACTATAATTTCGTTTTCTAATGGGTAAAAAGCAGTAAAGAAAACAAACTAAAACCAAACTAATAAAACTTTAATGGATTTCTTGAATACATTGAATGAGAATTGAGGAGTACAGTGTACTCACTGTTAATCGGTACGTATAATTTTAAGCTCAGTTAAACTGCAAAATAGCAGCACAAAAATAGTAACAGATAGATTTAATTCTCTAAGACCACATTAATTCCTGAGCAGTTTTCAGCAAAGGTTTCCGGAAACCATTTGTTAAAAAGAAAAAAATTCTAGAAAACTATTTTTAAATGCGTTTATAAATAAAGTTTCATTTGCCAGCAATGAATTGTGTCTACAATACAGCTTAGTTACAGGATGTATCGGTTTTTTTTTACAAAAATTGGATGACACCACTGCATTTTACGCTTTTAATAAAGAGTTTGTTAAAAAGTGGAAATTTGAATTTGTAATGATAATTTCCCATTGTGCGCCTAAAATATACACCTGTTAACAGCAAGTTGCCTGTATTAAACAATAGCAAGTCCTCAATTTTAATTTAAATAATAAACATCTAGATTATGTACATTAAAAAAAGGTAACAAACATGCAAAAAAAACTATGAGCACATTGAAAAAAACTATAAATTAAACAATATTGAGTTGAAAGTAACGACAGTAAGTATGTTATTTGTTGAGGTCTACTCACAATGGTGACTCTAACCGAGTAATGGGGTCTGTTCGTAATAGTCACTAGTTTCTAGGTATCTAGTTTTGTTAGTGGTGTTATGTTGGCAACAGGATCTATCGATCAAGCATTGCTGGAAATCACAACATGCAAAATATAGCAATTAATTTCAAAGCAATGGCGGGACAACCACATTACAATATGTACAGTGTCCAGAAACCCTTAGTACTAGCGGGAAACTACATGTATGAGAATCTACATTACATTTAGAGCAGATTTTTGTGATATAAATTTTAATTGACTTAAGATATCATTTTCGAGTAAATCGAATCCAAATTTGGAATTTTTGAAATTGAAAACTTCTTCTGAAAAAACGGGGGATCAATGTGGGGTCAGTTGTTAAATGTTTTTTGAAATAGGTTGAAGCACAAGCGTGGCTCCAAACCTTTTAAAACCTTTTAGTTGGGGGAAAAGTAAAATAAAAAAAAAAAACATTGTGTGCATTTCACATGCGGTAGAAGTGAAACCTTCAGACAAGAGTGGGGAGGCTACGAAGCACCGCACAAAGAGGAGACCAATTATTCTATCTCATTCTCTCGCTGGCTAAATCCTATCGATGTATACGTTTGTCTCTTTTGAGTGTTGCTTTTTTGTTTCATCGAGTTTCAAATCAAAATGGTGCTAAAGATGTTTTGAAAACAATACATTGAAATGCTTAGTTGAAAGTAACGACAGTACTTTCAACTCAGTTTTACCAAAAAAACATTTTTTTTGGGCTTCTTTTTGTGACCTAGATTCACCAGTTTCCCGCTTGTACAATTTCTGGACACTGTATATATTTGGTGTGCGATATCACAATTGTGAAAAAAAACAAACATGCCTTTACGGCTCTCCACACTAGCCAAACAAATTCTCGATAATGTCTCGATGGTATTACAAAATTAGCTAAAAATCACAAAAATCGAAAACGCAGATCTACTTTTCTTTTTTTTTAATGTGTATAAAGCAAAAGAATCCCAACTGTTTCCAATTTTATGGAGCCATTGAAACTACGGCATCCCCAAATGGGGTATGCTGTGAGGTTGAAGGCAGTGGGGAGGGGAAGTAGATAGTGGAAAGGTGGGCAAGAATCTTGATATTCAGATCTGGTCACCGAACACAGTTTCATTTTTGAATGGCGGTCCTTCACCAGGGCGGTACTGAGAGTATCTTCCAATCTGGAGCATGCAACGAATATGCTACATATTATTTTAAATCCACAAGCATCTCTATTTTTAATTTATTGATGGTAAATGTTAAGATGTTTATTATAAAGTATTTAGTGAACATAAATTTTAAAATTTTAAGAAAAAAATCAACAGAAAATTGTGATTATGTTACGGTAGGAGAGCTGCATTTTCGATTTTGTTGAGATTTTCAACTTAAATTTTCGATTTAATTGCAGATTTTGCTATACATTAACAAGAATTTGATTGCTGGAGTGGAAAGCTTATTAAATTAAAATGTTAGAAAAAATTCTTAAAATGCTGCGAGCAATAATAAAAACGAAATTCTACTTGACCTATGCCATATTATGCAGTTTTTTTCCCATTGCGATAAAGCACTCCAAATATATATAAAATTGTCACTTTATACAACAATCAATCCCCAAATATGTAATGTCACTCTGAACGTTGAAGTGTGCCAATAAAATTGTCACTTTATACAACAATCAATCTCCAAATATGTAATAATTTCACTCTGGAGATTGAAGTGTGCCAATAAAATTGTCATTTTGTATAACAATCAACCTCCAATTTTTTTTTTTTTTTTTTTTTTTTTATTTCTTTTATATATTTAATAATATTATTATTCAATTTATAAAAACAGTTTATTTATAAACAAGTTCTGCTAGGTAAGTTCTCAAAAATTGTGGATTAGATATTGCCTTCCGCACTAATAATAATTTGGGATCATCTCTCAAAAATTCAAAAAATAAAATACCCAAACTAAAAAATAGCGGCATTTATAAACTCCAGTGTGACGAATGCAACGCTGTTTATATTGGACAAACTGGCCGGTCCTTTAATACTAGGTTCAAAGAACATATGCGATCATTTAAAAATAATAATAAAATGCAATCACAATTTGCCAAACATCTCCTAGATGATAATCACTCACTTAGCGGCGATAATAAGCCAACTCCCTTACATATACAAAATAAAGGACATAAACTAAATCTTTTAGAACAACTAGAAATTAACAAGCACTTTAATAATCCTAAAGCTATTTTAATAAATGAACAGACCAATATAATTCACTCACCGTTGTTAGATATGTTCAAACCAATTTTAAAACAATAATAATAATAATTTTACTAGATAAAACCACGAGTCATCATTTGGGAATAATTCACATTAGGAATGAGATTAGAGTATTAACGACCTTAAACTTAATTATACAGAAAATAAAACCATGAGTCATCATTTGGAAATGATTCATATTAGAAATAACGATTAGTGCACTTAACGACCTTCAGTCGAATTTAAACAATATAAGTAATTGGGTATCTTTTAAAAGGGTAATAACCATTAATAATTTTAGTCAGTTTACTCATAATTAAAATTAGTCATCAAAATCCTATCTAGAAATAACATAAATACCTCGTCTGTATGTGGCAAGACCACAGTTTGATAATGCCTTCAGAAGGCGAAACAGCTGTCACGTGTAAAAATAATTACCTAGCAGAACTTGTTTATAAATAAACTGTTTTTATAAATTGAATAATAATATTATTAAATATATAAAAGAAATAAAAAAATTAAAATGGAGTTCTACAAAATAAACTTGATAACAATAAATCAATCTCCAAATATGTAATAATGCTGTAGATTGAAGTGTGCCAATAAAATTGTCGCTTTATACAACAATCAATCCCCAAACATGTAATAACGTCATTCTGTAGATTGAAGTGTGCCAATAAAATTTAAAAAAAAAACCATGTAACCTTTTTATCACAAATTAACAAAAAAAATTTATGTGATTATCGCGCACAAGTTCCAATTGCCTAGAGCCAATGAGTCTGGGAAACCTCAATTCTTTCAAGGTCTTTCACCAGGAAGTATCTATCACTCAAAATGTTTATAATAAATAATTAATCCTTAAAAACAAAAACAATTTTATAAAATTTGTAGAAAGGGCAATTTACAATCTGAAGAATACAATCGGCCCATATAAAATGTACTGAGATAATAAAGTTTAAAAAAAATGATACCGGATCAATAGGAGTATTATTATCTCGAATATTAGTTACGAAAGTTGTTCATAAAAAAAAGATCAAAATCATTGAGTTTAAATGGAAATTAAAGCAATATTAAAAAAAAAAACCAAGCTCTTAAAAACATTTATCAATGTTTATCTATGATGTTATTAGTAGATAATCTTTTTATAAATAGTATGTAAGTCTATCTTCAATCTTAAATTTATGTTTGAAAACACATATTACATTTCTGAATGATGATTAAATATGATTCTAAATAATGTTTATCAAATATCTACATATATTTTTTATTGGTTAGTTTCACCGATAGAATGAGACTCAAGTTATAAAGGAAATTCGTATAAGATCTTAGAATTATAGCAAACGAAGATAATGTCAAAGATAAAACATGAAAAATGTTTGCTGAATTGAGAATTATTGTGAGAGATTCAATTTCAGATCATTTATACCCAAAGATCAGTGGTTCTCAATTTGTGATACGCGTACCCCTAGGAGCATGTTGGGTTGCTTGAAGGGGAACGTACACGCAAGTATATTTTGAGTCAATCAATCTGCATATGATGGCGTAAGTGTCTACACGGGCAGCAACATCAAACGATATAAAAGAGGTTGCGCTACTGTAGGAAAGATTATTGTAATACTGCGAAGCACCCAACTTTGGCCATAAGGGGTACGCGAGTTTGGACTTTTTCCCAAGGGGAACTCAGGAAAAACTTATTGGGAACCACTGCTGTAGATAATAGAAACAAAGGGAGATATTGCGTGGAAGGATGACTGTCGCCGAGCTACGACTAAACTGCACGGACTATCAAAGTGTCGGAGCCAATGAGAGTTATGCTTTTGGGGTGCAGGTAGAAATAGAGGCGAGAGGGTACCGCTGAGCATAGACGCATTTTGCAGTAGTGAAGTTAAATTATAGTTGAACAATGTTGGCGACACTTTAGTGTTGCGCGGTTTCATATTTATAAAAATAGTTCATGACCCATCTCCCCTGCTTCTGTTATCTACATTTATACCAGTGGCCTAAAACTGGAAGTCCGCAAAGAGATTTGACTTAAAAGTTATTAAAAAAAAATCTTTTACTTATTATAAAGATTAGAAAAAGAATAAGTGCTTAATTTACAAACCATTTATGTGTTCTACAATTCATTATAATTGAGATTTATGAATTTTGAGTTTGAAGCCACTGATACATTGCTTTGTTATTTTATAAGTAAATGTTTTTTGCAATACGTCTAGCACTTAAAAAATTAGAAAAATTAACAACTTGTTGATAACTACCTATAGGTGGTACTCTTGAAGTAAAATCAAAAAGAATTGCTTATAGTTATTATTAAAATAATGCTTACCCTTTGATAGCTGAATTATGTACGTAAACTCTGATATCTCTATCATGAAATAGATTTAATTCCCAAGTCAATTGGCAATCTTTTACACATCTCTCTGACGTACAATTCGGCAATTAAAGGTAGCAATTAATTTAAGTGGAACTTAAATTGTTCATTTTTATGGCAACACAGATGTACATTGAATTTGGAACAATTAAAGTTAATTCATATGTGAGGTTATGTTTGACTAAAACCAACTCTACTGTGATGTAGGTGAATATAGCTTGACTCCCGAATTTGACAGGAAAAATGCCATAACTTTATGGTCTTATTTTTACATTTTTCTTCCAGAGAGATTTTTTAAATTGATTTAACATCTAATAAATGGCTTCTGTGATAGATAAAATACAAATGCAATTATTTCAAAGTACATTAGTACATCCGTTTTCACAAAATAGTAACATTTTAAACGCCCCTTTGAATACACAATGTGAAAAATATGCACCTGAACCGTTAGAACCATCTCCATACTCCTTTTACGTTAGAACCATCTTGGTGTTGCCACTTTAAAAAAAAAATCTACATTTATTTGCCAGATCGTACCAAGCCGTATGACTTTCGCCTGCAGTTTTGGTTTTTCCGTTTATAAAAGCTGATACTTACAACGAGCACGGAGGTGACTATTCCGATGCACGCGCCGCCCAACACGTCGCTCCAGTGGTGCTTGTAGTCGGAGATGCGGCTCAGCACGGTGTACCATGCCAGCATGAGGAACACAAACTGGATGCCATGACGCAGGAGTTTGGAACCCGACCAGCGGAGACGGCATTGCAAATACACCTGTAACATTAGATTTTTAATTTATTTATTCATCTATATTCAAACACTACTACTTGGGTGATGTACTGTGTCTGTCTCACTAAGATATCCTGTATTGAAACAGTGGCGGACTAAGCCCTTCAGATGCCCGAGGCGGCAAAGCTGAATGAGGCCCCCCCTAGTTTAAGAATTTGATGTAATTTTATAAGCTTTTTATTCAGTTCACCCCGGCCTCTGGTCCTGGGGGGGCCTCCAAATGCCTCGATGGTCCCTCTCTCCAGTCTAATTTTTTAATTTTTTTTTATGAATAATGACCTTCTAACTTAAATAACTGCATATTTATTTTTATTTTTATAGTTAGTTTTAATAGTTAAAATAAATTTCAAAGTTTTAAATTTTCAAGATCCCCGAAAACCACCGAATCTAGTGTGACGTCATCATGATCAACCGAAGTATGAATTTTGTATGGAACTAGAATCAGCTGTTCGACTCCCGCCATTTTGAATTTCAGCATTGGAGCGTTTTACTGGGCATTATGGTCGTTTTTTGTACAGTTAGAGTTTTTGAATATTTTAAATAATTTAGATAAACTAATATAGATACTTTATTTTTGATACTGAATTATTTAGGCCTAAATAATGTTTCAATAAAAACAAAAACTATTATATGTCCAAATCTCAAACTAGAGGTTTATACCAATTACACGGAATATCGAACGGCTTGCGTCTTACATTTCTACACAACTTTGACCTAGGTGACGCGGCGCGGTGACGTCACGCCGCCAAAATCCAGCAATACCAACTTGACAGGGTGTTTTAATGACATGTATTAAAATGGACTTTTTAATATTTTTTTTAAAACTCTACGTTTAATTTAATTTAACTTTTAATAAAACTTATATATTCAGAATCAGCGTATATTGGTTTCTATGAACATATTTTTTTAAAGCCATAATATTTTTCACTGGAGTTCCTTATTGTTAAAAATAGAGCTTTGTTTGAAGAGGCATGCCAGTACGTTTTTAGCATAAATTTTCCTAATATCCAAAACACAGATACTCTTAAAGTTTCGTCCAAACTGCTGGTGATGGCAGTTTTAGAATAATTGATTATTAAAATGTTAGTTCTGAAAGGAGCCGTGCTAGAAAGCGCTATGCGTTCAAAATTGCCCATTTTTCAAAATAAAAAAAGGAAGATGCTGTGAAGAGAGTCTTTCTAGGGAAAGGAAGGAGAGGAAGTTCAGGGAAGGAAAAAGGTATGAGAGGTGGGTAGGAATCTGGGATTCAGAGTGTCCAGGAGTGACGGACGTATGAATCCGTCCTTCCCATTGCAGTGAAAGGCGATGGTTCGAGAGAGTCCGGCTGGAGAGTTCAAAAGGTCTCCCACAATGTCTCTTCCGATCCGGCCCACCATGCAGCAGGTGAACAAATGTATTCGCTGCGAAGAACTAGATAAACCTAACCCTAAGAACCCTGGTACCCCTATTAAGTCACCAAACACAGCAAACCATTTGGAGTGAACTATAGCAGGGGTGTTAGTTATCCAATACGTAAATGGTTCCCGCGGCAGCGGTACCCATACCATCCCAAATTACTCATTCGAATGAGAACTTTGACATTGTTCTGTTCCCTCTCGCCTTTTAAAATTTAGAATCTCGCCTCCATAGATTGTACTTTCTGAGATCTAAAAGTGAGAACTTTACACAACATATTTTTTTGGTTGTCCCTCTCTAAACAAATATTTTCTTTTCCATTAAGTCTTCCCTCCAGCCCTCAACATTTCATAACTTTTAAGTCTGAATTCGACTCCAATCTTAAGAAACTGGGCAGTTGGGAAGCTTGTGTGGTATTCACATAATTTTGTTTGTTTATAAAATAGTGTAATTATGTAATAATGGGACAAAGAATCAGCTTCAATTCATGCCTACCCTTCCACTGCTGTGTTCACAAGATAATAACATCCCAAAGCACATTGTGTACACACTGTCAAGTATTGGGTACACAATACAACCCACTTATTCAACATATCATTCACACCACTTTATGCCACACAAGTAGCAGGGGACTGTCAACACAAACGGACCAGACATAAAAATGCCACAGCTTTCAAGTGACTGTTTACAGATAAGAGGAGCACTTGAAAGGGCTTTGCCCTGACGTTCAAAGGGTTAAAAAAAACTTTGGTAAGTTGTATGCATTGAATTAGCAGACATGTGGTTTCAGAGGTGACAAATTTCAAGATTGTCAAAACATTTTTTTTTTAATAAGTTTCATATTTTGTGTAAAGATTACACAAGAGTCCCAAATCTTCCCAGTTTTCCAGAGCTTGTGGGACTACGACATCAACAAATTGGGGTATTTTGTGAGGCTGAAGGTAGTGGGGAGGGAAAAGAGACGAGGAAGAAGAAATTTTTGTTATTGTTTTTGGGGTGTTATGCCGTGTTTCGCTACCTCCTTCTTTAGCCAACGTTTCGGACAGCGTTACAGTGTCCATCATCAGGGCAGATGAGTCAAGATGATGACATGATGGACACTGTAACGCTGTCCGAAACGTTGGCTAAAGAAGGAGGTAGCGAAACACGGCATAACACCCCAAAAACAATAACAAAAATACTTTTTGGCCGTGAAAACCTAAAAACATACCTGAGGAAGAAGAAAGACTATTCCGATATGGTCACAAAATATAGCTAATTTTGCCAGTTTAAAATCCTGACCTGCCAATAAAATAATACTGAAATTTAAAAAAAATTATGTAATTTATTATGTACAACTCAATGGGCGTTTTTATGCGAGACTCGCAATATACCCCAATCATGTCAGACTGGGAAAAAGGGGAGGAGAAGAGGAGGATTGGGAAGTAGCTGGCCAATCAAATATGAACAGTAAACACAGCTAGAGCAATTTTAAGCAAAATTCTGTTTCGTACCTCAAAAATTATTGAAAATGTGAAAAAGCCAATAAAAAAAAAAAAATGTAGGTAAAATTATTATTTTTTTTCATCAGGATCTGAGCATGCAACAAAGTTATAAAAGTAAATTTATTATTTACTACGGTTGTCCAAGAATTTCCCCATTTTCGGCGACGCGGACATTATTTGTCAAAATATTGGGGCACTAGCGTATAGCTCAGACGTTTCCCTAAAAAACGAGCAATGATCCGGCTTGGTAGCCGCTTCAGTGCGATCTTTGCATCTCTCCATGATAGCCGAGTTTTCGAACCATCCACGAATCAGTCTGAAGAAACGTGTTACAATGAGCACATCCCTTCTGACCTGTAGACGTTATCGTTGACGTTATCGTTAAAGTTATCATTCAATACTAATAATTATCACCGTATCCTGTAGGCCTAAAAAGAGTAACTAATGAATTCTGAAATAAAGAAGTCTCAATAAAATTTTCCTCATTTCCACTTTGCAAATTACCAGTATTATTAATTTACTCCGTGCATGCGCATTTTCCCGTCCTGCAGAAAATCAGAACAGAACAAGTGTTCCCAAACTTTCTGAGTTTGGGAGACTTCTTACAATTTTACGTTTGCTTTTTTAATTCTTTAAAATTTATTAGTAGACCATCAAACTACTTTGTTAACACAGATAAGCACGAATCTAGCAAAAATAGTTTGTCCTACGACCAGGATAACATAATTGTTTTCATTCCAATTTAAAGAAAATAATTATTGTTTTAAAATCATCAAATTTTGCTTGGTAATCGACTGGTTATGAAACCTTGCATTAGAACTTATATCCCATTTGCCTATATACTGCATTTTTTCTGTGTGTTCCCATTTGTAAAAATAGAATGAAATGTATAAGAATATGGTACTTACAGCAATATAGATCATGGTGAAAGTGGAGAAGGAAGAGTGCCCGCTGGGGAAGGAGAGTCGCATCTCCTTGATGAGATGAGGATCCGCAGTGGGATCGCAATCAAACTCTTCAATATACCTCCATCTATTCTCCGGTGCGGTGCAATTTACCAGAGGCCTGCACACCTGGAAAAAATTGTATAGTTTTGAACTGGCATGCTTTTTTTATTAACAAGTTTATGGTTTCGACATAATGTATTTGATAAATTATTTTTTTTTGATTTATTTGTTTAGGTGCTGACTGATAATAATTTGTACTTGGCTGCAATGAAAAAGTTATTGGTTCATAAACACATGACGTATACATAATATTTGCCACAACCCTAAACTATAAAATAAGCAAAAACAAAAATTATATTTTATTTTGTTATCTAATTTCGAAATAAAATTAATTGGAATCATTATTAAACGTACGTAAATTACGCAGGCATACAAACATAGAAATTGTATGCTTGCGTAATCCATAAAATTATTCAAGTTCAATGAACTTTTAATTTTCAAAATTAAACTGATAAGTATAAATCGTATCAGATTAACGATAAAGTAGGTACCGACATTATTTTATTAATGAATAATTCTTCATTTGAAATGTGTATTGCTTTTGTTTAAAGGTTTGACAGATATTTTAAGATACGAATAAATTTTTAAAGATTTGATTTAGATATGAATAAATAAGAAAATGAATTAATAGAATGAAGATACATAACTGAGTGGTTTCACTGAACTAGATCCAGTGGACGTACTTTAGCGGGCTGTTCATAGAGCTATTTTATTTGTACACATATTCATTGAATGGCTATCCTTTTAATAAGCTGTACTTCAATTTTTGGTAAATTTTCGATCGCACTGGCCAGGCTCAATACAAATATTTTTTAGAAAAAAACTTTAGATTCGCCTTAATGACTATTAAAGACAACTTTCTGCATTCGGGGTGATGGAAAACAATGCACTTAAATTTTCAATTGCGTAAACTGAAATTTAGTTCCCGTACCAAATTTGGACGGCCATTCTTTCATTTTGTTCTGTTCATTCTGTTGGTATTCCTGATACTATATGCAAGTAGTTCGTATGAGTTCGTAGCCGACTTCATACGTAAACATGATATGCGCGTAATTATAAAGACAAACATAATTTATCATTGAAGAAGAAGATAACACTTATAATCTAAATGAAAATATGAAAGAAAACAAGACACAGAAAAAAAACAATGGTCGCAACTGGGACTCGAACCCAGACCTCTCGTCTAACCGGGACGTGCGCGTTTTCCAATTTCGCTATTGCCACCTTCTGTCAAACCGTCGAAAATTTACCATTTCTTCGTTTGAAGGGCAATGATCCTCAGGCAAATAGTCAGTAAAGTTTATTAACATTCGAAGGGTAAATTTCTTGTTTTGAAGGCAATGATCCTGAGGCATAGAAAGTTTACTAACATGCGGGGAGAGGTTAAAAAAATAGGATTTATAGATAGGTTTAGGAGCGGAAATTTATGGCTTAATGAATTAGGATTTTAAAAACTGTTAAAAGGCAGGTATTTACAATGATAAAAACGGAATAAAAGAAACATTTCTTGAATTACTTGCAGTGATATCTTGTTTGTTTTCAAGCCTCATAAAGCTAGGAGGGTAGGGCAAGCGACACTAAACCCACATAAAGTAGATCAACAAACAAAGAAATAAAAGAATTCCTTATCTAGACGAACAACAAAGAGTTTCCATTAGCAAACTGGTTTAAAATTTATCACCTGTGGCCGATTAAAATAAATTCAGCTGACAAAAAAAGTTAGAGCATTTTAAAAGTAAGTGATGATGAGAAGATAATCACCTATGTCTTTATATCGGGGGATATGCCAAAAGCATGCTCACATTTGAACACGCTTTTGGCATATGGTTAACATTAATTATCAAATGACAAAGATTTTCAGGTTTCTGTGTTTTCTTGCTTCTACTATATGGATCCTGTTTCACTTCTTCCTTTATTTAAAAGTCCCTCTACACAGCATCCCGATCCCCAGAGGTGACATAGAGGTATCCCTCAGGGTACCAGCGTATGCTGAGATAATTTTTTTAAAAATAAAATATCTTTGAAGATGAAAAATGCAAATAATTTCTCTCAAGGTCCATGTCATTTTTGGGGATGCTATCTGGAGGGTATTTTTGGAACCGCTTGGGTTTAACTATGGCAGAGGTATTGGTTATCTAATAAATGGTTCCAGGGGTGGCGGTACTTGTTGCAATAATCATTAATGTAGGATTTACACAATTGACGGCCTCCGTGGTCCCGAGGTAAGACTCTCGACTCACAATCTGAAGGTCGCGGGCTCGAACCCGGCGTGCGCAAATAAATTTTATTTGATTAATTTGTGTTATTTCACAATTTATTCATTTAAAATAATATACAGTATATTTGCGGCACGTTCCAGAGTGGAAGATACTATCAGTATCGCCCTGGTGTAAGACCACCATTCAGAATTGAAACGTTACTTGAAATGGCTTTAGCCGTGTTTAGTGACCAGATCTGAATAGCCATGTACTTCACCACCTTCCTCTTCCCCATCTCCTTCCCCTCCCCACTACCTTCAGCCTCACAACATACCCCAATTGGGGATGCCATGGGGAGCAGTTGGGACTCTTGTGCGGTATTTCATAAAAAAAAAAATCTTGCCGTGCAGCCATAGGGATGCCATAGTCTCACTGGCTCCAGGCGGTTGAGAACATTCTGGTTACATTAAAAAATCCTTGTGTGGTATTCACATTAACCCATTGGCCACAAACCCCGGCAGCTCGCCGGGTGTGCAACTCAGGTACTTAACCACAAACCCCGGCGAGCCGCCGGCCTAGAGCAGGTCCGCCAAAAAACGGCAAACCAGCGCGACAGTGACTTTTTTGAAAAAAAATTTAAATGCCGAACGCTCTGTAAGTAATTAATCATTCATTTCGTGAAATTGGCATAAATTAATGTATCTTATGTTTTTTCCCTGCTATTTGTGTTCCAAGTTTTGTGTGCAGCCAGCCGCCATTTAATTTCTTCAAAATTGCGAGAGGTTGTAGGCTTTTGGCAGTGACCCTGCATGTCCCTGATTGCTTTCTGGACTATCATACCAAATTATTTTATTACTGATTAGTATACGTGTAAGTAAAAAACAAAAATTATTAATGTTCGATTTATGAATATTATGTTTTTTTGTAACTTTACGAATAAGAATGTGAAAAAAAACCTACGAAAATAGACAAAGTTATATTTGTATCCTTATTTACACATATTTAAGTATTTTTTAAATTTTTATTTTTATGTTTTTCTTTTATCTCATTCTAATATGTGAACAAATTTAAAGAAATTAATTCATTTGAATATATAGTTCAAAAGTAACAATGGATTTAGTACATCAAGGCAGGTTTTCAATTTTTGGTACAAGATTAATTCAGTAGTGAAGGCCAATTTTTTAGCTCATTAATTCTGTGGCCAATGGGTTAAAAAAATTCAATTTGCTATGTCACACAACATTACGCATAGCAAAATGGTCACACTGAGTTCAATGAAATCCAAAAACATGGCACAGGAAAAACCGTGACAAATGCGGCAACACAAAAAAAACTTTTGAGCATCAATTACACAGCGTGCGATTCACAGCTGTGACAAACCGCTGTGACAGATGCATCCGTTTAAGATTTCTGTCACTGCTGCAGTCGTCACAGTGTTACATCCAAATAAAAATACAAGAAAGTTGAACGTCCGCTGGTATTTTCACGCCCCATAAATCTGACACAATTTCACAAGTATAATAAAATTGTGTATTTTTATACAGTGTTTGGAATGAAAGAAGGCGTTTGATGTTTTTAAAAAGATTTCTTTTAAAATATCTTTTGAAATAGAAAGTTTGATTTTTATTATAAATTACACTAGACGAAAACTTGCCAGAGCAATTACCTTTTCATTACTCCCTCAATAACGAGAAACTTCATGTGGCTTAAAGAAAACATAGCTGAGTATTTAGACGCTAATCAGAAAATCCCAGAAACAATATCTATACGGATTAGAAGGACAACTGATCTTGCCAATTTACATGCACGGTTTCCAGAAACCAATGGTAAGTGGGGAACTGAACATTATCACACAGAAGAACCACAAAACTTTTTTTTTAAATTTGAGCACTTTTCAAATTAGGAAGTGAGTATGGGAACTGCTGCCCTGGGAACCATTTATTGGACAACCAACACCTCTGCCATAGGTCACCACAAGAGGTCTGCTAAGTTTGATGACTTAGCAAGGGTGCCCGAGTTCATGAGGTGAGATTTGATTAGGTCTTGGTGACGGATGTCTGTCCACTGTTAACGTAAAAAATGAGATTTTTTTAATTTTTGCCTTTTTTTTGATAAAATATTAAAAAACTTTTGGAATTGACTCTACTCTTCGAAGCATTTAAGAGACAATAAACTTCAGATTATAAACCCCAACTTAGGAATCGATTTACTTGAAAAAGAAAGTTCAAATCAAAAAAGCCATCTTACAAGATCGTCTCCAAATATGATGTAAATTTACAAGTTCTTTGCTTATTACTCTAGTTTTCGGACACAATGTATATCCAATGGAGCGATTATGGTCGAAAAATGGACCACTTTTGTTTTTCAGCGATCGATAGCGGTCCAAAATTGGACCACATTTTCCTACCACTCGTAAAACATTTATTGTAACTATTTAAAACATTTCCATGGCCAGCCATTTATTTTAAAACGAAGCTATTGAAATGCTTTATCTATTGTGGCCATAGATGTCACAAATCCGAACTTTGTAGACTATTTTAGAACGATTTTAAAAATAAATTTTTAAACAATTTTTATCACGCAGAATTTCTGATCAGCTATTTACGGTTAAAATTAAGTCCTTTTTCCATTGAAATGCACCTTCCATTAACAAATATACCACAGATAATGTACAGAAATCGAAAATATTCTATGTTGACTCGAATAAGTACCTCTCACGGAATTTCAAAGTAACAAACACGCAGGATTTGCGCGGTTATAAACTTTACGATTTTTTTTTAAATCCTACAAACTTGAGATAAACGGTAAAATACAGGTTAATTCATTGGCTATATAGCACTTTAATAAGTTTTTATGTTTCCATGTTAAAATTCGAAGGTATGATTTTTTTTTAATGTTGGCGAAAAATTCAAAAAATAATCTTTTGCAAATCTCGAGTAATCGAGGCAAATTTATTTATTTTGCTTGGATATTATGACCTTCCGACTAATAAAATAAAAAAATTATAATAACCTAAAGGCATTACAAGAAACATGCTTCTACACCACATGTTGTATAATTATTCTAGGAATAGATATTCCTTGAGAAATGACTTGTAAAAAAGCATGAGAAAATTATAAAAACAGATTAGTTACTAAGTATGTCTACATTATTAATATTTCTCAGAAAGTTTCAATTCGCCAAAACTATTTGGATTAAATGTGACTGTACATTTTTTTTTTTTTACATTAACTCCACACAGGAGGCCCTGAGGAAAATAATTTCCCTCAGGGCCTATGTCATCTTTGAAGATGCTGTGTGGAGGGTGTTTTTGAGGAGAGGAAGGAGTGAACATGGGTCTTGAAGAGACCTGCACCGGTGCCGAGGGGATCAATGACGCTAGTTCCTCGGAGGATCTTCCATTGTAATACCGGTAGAACAAGGACAGCATTCCCACCTGGCGCCTGTGCTCTGAAGATTGCAATCCATTTGTTAAGTTAGGAGAATCTATCGCCCGTTTCTGCACAGAGTCAAGGGTTTTTTTCAGGAATTTTGGGGCTCCAGACCAGAGGTGGCTGCCAAATTCAACCGTGGGGCGCACTTGCGATTTGTACAGGGTTAGCAGTTGTGTACTATTAAAGTATCTGCAGGCCCTGTACAGTAAGCCCACATATTTTGACATTATAAGAAAAAAAACCAAGCATAAATATATTTTGTTGTATTTTGCAATACGTATCTGTGACATCTCATAATGAAAGAAATAATTAAAAGAGGAATTTGGAATAAGTAGGTCAGGTTAGACGACCTTCGAAGCGCAGCAGTAGGCTGCTTGACTCTGGACCTCTGGACCCAGAAGGTGCGGGCTTAAAACTTGGCGAGGGCAAATAAAAATTTGTGATAAAAACTCTTAGTGCCGTGGTAAAAGAACACCACTCAGAATTTAATGGCTTTAGCCGTGTTTGGGACCAGATCTAAAGAGAGAAATACTTTTCACCTTCCTCTTCCGACTCCCCACAGTCTAGAAACATACCCCAATTATTGTGGATGCCATAAACCCACAGGCTTCGGGACTCTTGTGGGAGGTTCACATAATAAAAGATTATATGGTTAAATTGATTATTAAATTTTAAAGGTTTGTCTACATATTGAAACTCTTTTGCAGTCTAAAATTTAAAAAAAAATCAATGCAAAAACTAAAAAAGACCCTCCACACAGCATCCCCAAAGATGACACAGGCCCTGAGGGAAATTATTTTTCTCTTGAGACTCGATTGGTGATATTTGACCAAACAAATATGTAATAAAACAGAACACACAGTTAATTATAAAAAGCAAGCTATTTTAATTTAGCACTAAAATTGTAATTATAAACAAATGTTTACATTTATAAGTGTGCCCATTATGCCCCACAAAATCACAGATCACTAAACAAAAATAGTGAATGCATAAAAAAAATTTACGATGGCCAATAAAATTTTGTTCCATTTTGTCTGAAAGCATTTGACTAACATTAAACAGGGTTACGTGATTACATCACTCACATTCACTCTCCCACAAAGTGCGTTCATTAAACTTTACAATTACGTAACTTAGAGGATGCAGTACAATGTTATAAAGAATGCACAGAATCTGGCAACATGGATTATTTTTACAATTTTCTTTATTCATTGCATTGTTTATTACACTGGTTGAAAATTTTTCGACCACCACATTAGGCACTTGTACGTGTTGTGATGGTCAATAATCGATGATATGTACACAGCATTTTCTGTCTGGACTTAGAGATTGACGCAACTATTTTCAGTTTGATAATTTATTTCAATCATGAGCATTTAAATCAGAGGTTCCCAAACTTTTTTTTCTCGTGGACCACTTTCAAAATTTTACTGGTTTCGGTGGACCCCCTGCTGCAACATTTCTACCATATTCCCAAAACTCGACACGTGTTGTACTGAATATTGAATATAACGCTGGAGTTGTGGTCTGTCACAATGGGGGGGGGGGGGGGGGTAGTAATGTGATGTGAGACAGGAGGCGGGATGGGTCTCAATATGACAATTTTTCAATGAAATGCAAGTAGATTTAGACAGATAGTACCTGCCTACGTTGACAGGTAAAGCCAACCCTGTACTGAATATCGAATGTGCAAGTTTTTACAAGTAACGGTCGCTGACCTTAAAATACACTACTCAAAAAAATTAAGGGAGGATTTAAAAAAAGGAATTAAAAAGAAATTAATTCTAAATAAACAAGCTATCTGATCATCCATATGCCGGCCTAACTGAAAGAAATTTTTATTTTTTATTTTAAAAATTATTTTTTCGCGCTATCTGTTAGGATTGCATGAGCACCTTATCACCTAAAAATTTTTAGCCAGAAATTTGAAAATTAGAATTTCAAAGCTTCAAAATGCTTTTTTTAAAGTCTCAATATGACCATTTTTCACCAAAATACAGCCTGTCAAAAATCATTGAAAAATTTTTTTTGCTCCCTTATTTTTTTTTGATTAGTGTATTATCTGGCCTTTATTGACAAGTAAAGCAAAGCCAACATTTTTGTTCTTAACTTGAAACCAGATTTTTTTCGTGGACCCCCACTTACAACTTGTGGACCCCCATTTTTCTCTCATGCCTTCGTGGACCCCCGTGGAGTCTCCCGTGGACCCCTGGGAGTCCACCTGGACCACTTTGGGAATCACTGATTTAAATAAATAATGCTGGGTTTGCATCAGGTTCATTTTCTGTAAGATGAGTAAGTACTCCATTATTTATTTTATGTGAATACTGAAAAATAGTCTGAAGGGGAGGTCTGAGAGTGAAGGGTATGGGGGAGTGGAAGAAGATGAGTAAAATGAAGATTGGGAAGTACATGGCGATGCAGATCTGATCAATAAACAAAACTAATGTCGCAATTAAAGTTTCGATTCTGAACGTGGTCTTGCCATTGTGCATTGCACAGGCAACAATCTCAGCATTTTATGATGGGAGTATGAAGAGCTAAAATATTGTTAGTTTTGTTGTAACTTATTCACAATCACACGGATGATTGTTTTGATTCTTGAAATCTCAAAATTAAAATGCTTTCATAACCTCTCTTACAACTCTTACAACCTCCTTAACGAACGGATTGCAATCTTTAGAGCACTGGCGTCGGGTGTTTTTTTTTTTTTTTTTTTACAGTAAATACCGCACAAGAGTCCCAACTGCTCCCGTCTGGAGCCAGTGAGACTATGGCATCCCCAATCGAGGTATGTTGTGAGGCTGAAGGTAGTAGGGAGGGGAAGGAGATAGGGAAGAGGAAGGGGAGGAAGTACCTGGCTATTCAGATCTGGTCACTAAACACGGCTAAAGCCATTTCAAGCAACGTTTCAATTCTGAATGGTGGTCTTACACCAGGGCGATACTGGGTGTGTATGCTATTCATGTTCTACCAGTATTTCAATGGAAGATGCTCTGAGGAACTGGCGTCATTGATCCCTTCGGCACCGGTGCATAGTCGGGAGACACGTCAAACGCGCGCCCAACATATGTACACGGTTGACATTTGTCACATGAGAACGGGTCGTTTTTTCGACTCGTTCTTGGGTTCAACAGTTCGGCTATGGAACGATTTGCCGGCTTCTGTGTGTCCTCCCTCCTACAACATGGGTCTCTTCAAGACCAATGTTCATTCCTTCCTCTCCTAGAAAAAACCCCCACACAGCATCCCAGATGACATAGGCCCTGAGGGAATTTATTTTCCTCAGGGCCTCCTGTGTGGAGTTAATGCAAAAAAAAAAACCAAACAGTTGCTGCAGCTATCATTATTATATCCTGTCAGTTTTTGTTGACTGTTTTTTCATAGTATCGTCCTAACTTAAGCAAAGCATACGCATTGTTACAAAATGTTTAACACAAGTGACACCATACTTAAGATTTCGATGACGTGAGTGGGAACAACTTAACTCGGCTCGTCGCGGGAGATTTAAGTCGCCGACAAATTTACAAAATGTGTTTCTGTGGACGTACAGTTGTATGGCGGTAGTCGCCAAGATACTTGAATCATCGAGTATCGGATACTTGCGTATTTCTGTGGGAGTGGGGCCTTATATGAACAAACAGATACTTCGTCATTGCAGAAAGCTGATTATATCAGTGACAACTCTCCCATACTGGGAAAACTGCAACCTTGGCACCAAAGATTGCACATTTATCTCACACGTGCATGTCCGCTGCACCATCTTCAAGTATATATATCATCTAGTTCGCACATTTCACACAAAAGCCACATGGGACTTTATCAGTACAAGTCCAAAATAAACGTTATTAATGACGAGCCAATTATGTTTGCTGCTTCGCGAACGACTGATAAAAGAGCAGTAAGTAGGACATAAAATAAATATGTTACTTAGATTAAAATGGTTGTGTAAGACTTTGGAAGGCCGCCCCGGGAATATTTATTGGGTAACCAACACTTCTGCCATAGGTTACCCCAAATGGTTTGCTACATTTGGTGACTTAGCGGGGTGCCTGGGTTCACAGGGTCTTGGCGACAATTGCCTGCCCTTCCACTGTGTGGCGGGCCGGATCGAGAGACACTGGTTGAGAGAGACTTTTTGGGAGGGATGCATACGTACGTCACTCCTGGACCCGCTGACCCCCAGGTTCCTACTCACTCTTCTTACTTTTTTCCCTCCTAAAACTTCCTCTACTTCCATTCCTAATAAGACCCTCCGCATAGCATCCCTAAAGTTGACATAGGCCCTGAGGGGAATTGTTTAAATCAGGCCCTCCAGTGTGGAGGTAATGTAAAAAGGGTTGTGCAAATTTTTTGGCTGAAGGGCCACAGCAAGAAATTAAAATGGCAGACCACAAGTAAATTCTACATACATATTTATAGATACATGTTACCTATTTATAATCATGAAAGGGGAATTTCAACATTCTTATGTAAAATATTAACTCAAAATAAACAATTTAACACATTCACAGATAATTGCCGGAAAATAGAAATTCATGATTCATTATCACATACGTTTTGTCACAAGACACATGTGTTTTGTGAAGTGGATGTAATCAGTAATGAAATGATTGTCTTTGGGTGTGACACTATCAAGAATAGAAGTATTCGTGATGTGACACAAATAGATAGGCTACAAAACTTGACTTCCCAGTCCGTTGTGTCGTATCATGTCCCTGACTAAAAGAGGTATATGTAGGTCTTATCACAACTCCTCTAAAACGAGGTCAATAGATGTTGTGTCCTTGAATGTGTTAATGAGATAAATGGAACTGTTTCACACTTAATTTGTGGGTTAATTTTGCAGTCAAGATTCTTAATACAATATATGCGGCTGGTTTTTTTATCAATCTCTTCTTCAAAGCGGCTGACTTTTTCAGATTGAAGTATGGATGACAATTAAATAATAATTTTTTTTTCATTAATTTAATTTAATGGTGGGGTGACGGAGGGATTGCAAAGGAGACATAGAAGCGGAGGGGATAGCAGGGGGTAAATTTGGAAAATTCATGCTTTTCGCTTGGACAGCTGTATGTGGCCTGTTCACACATCGAAAGCCTTCTCATTTATTTGTGTATGCACCAGATGAAAAACAAAAAATATATTATTTTTAAAGCACTTCAATAAACATAGTTAAAACACAAACACTTTCTTTCTTTGAGAGGTATTGCAACGCTTGCCGGATACTCGCTAGTTATATTATAAAGAACATTGACAATATGTGTTTCTGACAGCCAATGAGATGCACTAATCCTACAATTATTATATGTCGTGATTTTTCACAATAAAAATAAAAATATCATGACTTACATCAAAGAAATGGGGCCGCAGCCTCCCCACAGTATATTTGGCAATGTCAGTGGTCAGTTGCTGGCACGCCACGCCGAAGCCAAACACCCCCACCACGTTGTAGGAGGACCACACCCACGGTGGGATCCGGACCGCCAGGAAGTGGTGCACCTTGTGGTTCTTCTTGCCCCGGTGGTTGATGTACTCCGAAAAGAACATCTGGAATTGGAACAATATTGTAGGTGTATTGAGGAAGAGGTGTTTCACAGAATTTCAACAAGTCTATCTGCCAAGTTTTAGCTCGATCGGGTGTCGGGAAGTGGGTTAATTTCCACTTCAAGATTTAGCTTCATTCATCAATTCATTCAATCAAGAAAACAAAAGTGAAATGCAAATAGAATTATTTCAAAATAAAAAGTAAAGAAAATAATGAAAATTAACTTAAAAAAAGAGTTACAGATTATAAAATATTATTTGAGTAAATTTAAATATGGAATAACTAAACACATTGATGGAATTAAATTTATTGGGGAATGAATGAAATACTTTTTTCATTCATTATCAATAAATTAACAAAGACCAACTCTGGAAGTTTCATATTACGATTTGGTACTAGCAAAGTTATGAGCTTTGCTAATCAGGTCTTTCCATTGGTAAAATAACTAGTTGGTGTAACGAAAATAAACCTAGAATTAAAAAAAAGGTTTATTTAATTTTGTGTAAAATGTTGTAAACGCGGGTTGTTCTTGGAAAAACCACACATTTATTTGTCAATCCAATAGCAAAAAAAATGTGACTTCCTTTCATCAAAGAGTTTGCACATTAATAGTGTTTACATTTATTTTCAAAAGGTATAAAAAGTGTCAGTGTCATAAATATGTAACATTTTTTGACACACATGTCAGCTACTCACACTAGTGACATCTGTTGGCAATTAAAAATAATCATTTTGGCAAATCCTCATACAAATGACTGGCAAATAAAAGTAGATAAAAACATGAAAGAGAATTTATTTGGTAAGTATGTTGTAATGAAAGGAATTGCAAATAAACACATGGGTACAATAATTAATTGAAAAAACAAAACGTTTAACACATGTCATTTATTTTTTTCACATATTGTTATCATATGGAAGATACTGATGTTATTTACTAGTTAATTGTGAGTTTGGTTCCCACCTCTAGTATGGAGCCCTTGGATTCCTAAAACAAATCTTAACTTTTTCATGTATATTATCGAGGCTTCTGATTCACGTAATGATGTCGTAATTTTTTACATCATCTGTTTTTAAATTATAATATTAATATATTATCGTTATAACTCTAATCCTCTTTAAAAGGTATTTAGTCCTTTATATAAAAATTCACTTTAAAATATTTCACAGTTTATATGATCTAATAAATTTCGTTATTCTCGATATGGCATGGACTCAGTTGAGGCTATTAAATTCCGAACTTCCGATGAGTTCGAGGTCATCAACATTGTCACTCTCTGTCATTCATATTTAATGCACTACGATAATGTGTGTTCCACGTCTTCAATTTGTTAAACACAATATTCTTCCCATTAGTGCTTGCAGTCCATCTGATTCTCTATAGCATGGGTTGGCGTCTTGGTGCGGCTCGCAAGCTTCTCGCCACAACGCAGGTGACGGATGACATCAACGCATGTGACAATTTCAACAGAGTGAAAAGGGAGCGAGAATAGGAGCGAGAAAGGGGGCGAAGGGATAGCAATACAACTTCAAACTGAGTTTGAAAACCGGTTTGCTGATTTCAAAAAGATCTCATGCAAGATGGAGATTTTCGAAAACCCCTTTGCTGTGGATATCGATAATGTACCAAGCGATTTGTAAATCCACGTGATAGATTTGCCTTCTGAAAACTACAAGGAGTTAAAAAGGTTTGCTCAGCAAATCTATACTAATATTATAAAGAGGAAAGATTTGATTGTTTGTTTGTTTGTTTTTTTGTTTGTTTGCATTGAATAGGCTCCCAAACTACTGAACCGATTTTAAAAATTCTTTCACCAATAGAAAGCTACATTATCAATGAGTAACATAGGCTATATGTAATGGTAAGCTCTGGCGTTACGAAAATTTTAAAAATGAAAATGTGTATTTCATATATTTTTGAAGGAGGGAGGAAAGGTAGGGGGAAGGCGGGGTTCGTGGAGAGAGAAGAGACGAGGGAGGGGGAAGGCGGGGAAGGTGGAAGGGAACGGGGACGCACGGAAAAGGATAAGGAGTCAATTTATTTCATTGAATGGCGTAGCAACGCATGCAGGGAACCAGCTAGTGATCAATATGTTTGGTAGTAGGTACCTACTATCTGTGAGCAAACTTTTTCAATTCTGAATTATCGAAAAAAAAAAACTGTTATCGGATTAACATTTAGACGCAATATTACGCGGCACTACTTCAAAAATGCAAGCTAATATAAAAACAACTTGCAACCCAAATGCAACCACAAAAATCTCATTGATTTTATTAACCATAATAAATGTAGTAAAAATATACAATAAGCGTTTTATGTTTAAAACTAAAATATTTGTACAAAAATATTGTAGGTATTTTTTTTTAAAATTAGCTCCACTCAGGGGGCCCTGAGGTAAATAATTACCCTCAAGGCCTGTGTCATCTTTGGGGATGGGATGTGGAGGGTCTCTTTAGGAAAGGAAGGAGAGGAAGTTCTGGGAAGGAAAAGGGTATTATGGGTAGGTAGGGTTCAATGTGTCCAGGAGTGATGGACAAATGAATCCATCCCTCCCATTGCGGTGCAAGGCGATGTTCCAAGAAGTCAAAAGGACTCCCTCAACCATTCTCTCCCGATCCGGCCTGTAGACGCATTCGCCACCAAGACCCAGACAAACTTCATCCAAGAACCCGGGCACCCCTGCTAAGTCTCCAAACATAGCCCACTCGGGGTGACCTATGGCAGAGGTGTTGGTTATCCAACAAATGGTTCCCGGGGCTATGGTACCCATACCAACCTCCCAAATTGGAATGGGTATGCTGTAATGACACGTGACCCAAGTGCGGCCTACACTAATCCCCGTGTAAAATATTTGGCCCTTTTACAACAAAAGGTTGCCGACCCATGCTCTATAGCAGGGGTTCCCAACCCCGTGCCCGCGGGCGCCATGGTGCCCGCGGAACGATTCGTATGTGCCCGCCACTATTTGACAGAGAGAGAATTTTTTCATAAACATTAATTAAAAATGTGAATTATTTTTATTTATTTGTTAGAGTTTTATTGTATTGAAACATTTTTGTTTATTATTTATTAATAAATTATGAATATAAGAAAATAAATTATGGGAAAATGAGAAGTTATGGAAGGAGTTTGTCGATTAAAAATAGGTGGTGCCCGCCACCTTACCGATATTTTAGAATGTGCTCTAGAGTACAAAAAGGTTGGGAACCCCTGCTCTATAGGATTGCAATCTTTAGAATGTAGAAATCAGGTGGTCATGTTGTATTTGTTCTACCGCTAACTCAATTCAAGGCACTAGGAAGAATTAGCAACAATTATCGTTTTGACACCAGCTTATAAAATTTTACAATTTTTGTTTGAAAATATTGTAAGTACCTACTAATAATTTTCAATTTTAATTTTTTTGCCTGTGTAATAACAAAGAATAATGTTTGTGGGTTTGTTTTTAATACAAATCTTTAGTTTTATTCCAAGATGATGAAATTTGGCACACTTGACCTTCAAAACAGGAGCTGTCTGGATAAGATTTTGAAAAACCATCCACTTTTCCCAACCTTTAAAGCAGAATTCTGATACTTCTTGATGAAATTGCATACTTGTACGCATATACAAAATAAGAGGAAAATTACTTATACATTTGATTTCGAAGAACTCTTTATAAAACCTGGGCAAAGCTGGGAACTTCTACTACTGTATTATAATATTAGGTTAAAGCATTCGCGAATATTATATTATAATAATGTTACTCTTTATAGCTTCTGTCTTTATAATATATATTCTAAAAACACATTACAGCACCTGCCAAAATAATATAATAATTATTATAACAACACATGTATATCGTATAACACATTGTGCCAATATAATATCTCCATAAAAACATGTTAGAGCATCTGCCAACATAATATTATAACAACAAATGTATATCATATAACACATTGTGCCAATATAATATCTCCATAAAAACATGTTAGAGCATCTGCCAACATAATATAATATCATTACGTATAAAATCTGCCAATATAATACAACACGCATTGTAGCATGCACTTAGAACAAGGTCGATGCACCATCTGAATGAACATCAAAGGAGTGCTGCAGTAATCGTATATTGTGATGTTGATTCATAACAAATTGTTCCAATCAACTGAATGGGGGGGATCAAATCTAAAGCAGTGGCGCCTCGTCAAATTAAATCATATATCTTTGATTCATAATGTTTGTTGTTGAGTTTACTGAACTGATAATAAATAAGTATTCGAACCTGTGACCTTCGGAATCCTGGCATCAAAAAAGGGATTTCAGTAAATTTAAGTATAATTGTAGTGGAATAACTAAATGAGCAAAACCTTAAATTGTAATATTTAATCATGAAGCCAATATTAACAACTCTCAAACGAAAGATGTGGAAAACTGCTAAAGTATCATGATCGGCAGACCCTAAGGATGGAAGCGGCGAGTTGCCTGAAAGATCAGTTGCATCAGGAATTGAACCCAGGACCTCTTCCTTGCCGGGAAGTGCTCTAACCACTGAGCTGATTCGACCACATCAACTTATGTAATTTTTAACTGCATCATACTTCGACTGAGAGCTATCAACATTGTCTTCATTTTCTTAACAATTCCAAGATGCGACCGAATCTTTTTCCGTCTTTTAATTTTTAAATGATTAAGATGAATCCATGCGAAATAATGCAAAATCATACAAAATCAAGTATTTTTGTTTTGAAAATTTAATCGCTTGGAAGTATTATAGATGCTTCAATTAAATACTGCGTGTAGAACATTATATTATTAGAACATATTAGCCCTTAAAAATATCAGTCATTTTTTTAAGAATAATAATAATTAATAATAAGCCTAGAAAAAAATAAAGTATTAGGTCTATAAAAAAAGCACTTTCAAGTGCAAACTCTCCTACTTATAAACCTCTTTTCGGATATGATTTTATTGTTTAATGTGGCAAATTTAGTTTCTTTTATAATAATCGCAAAAAAAATTATATTTACGCTCGAACT
The DNA here is from genome assembly GCA_936435175.1 of Glyphotaelius pellucidus. NCBI lineage: Eukaryota > Metazoa > Arthropoda > Insecta > Trichoptera > Limnephilidae > Glyphotaelius > Glyphotaelius pellucidus. Next base: position 19,843,959 of record OW386553.1, read on the forward strand.
TCACAAAATAAAATATACAATTTCTCATTGCTATTTTTGACATCAATCAATATGGCCAGCACTCTACAAATTTAGATTTTTATAGTGAACTTTATGCCATAGGCACAACAACCATGCATCTGGCACATCCATTTCGTATCAGTTATGCCCCGCCTGCAAAGGCGTCCCAAATTCCGCGTCACTTGGTTCTGTGAAATCAATTTTAAATTTCCTTGTTATTACAATAAACAAAGCTTAAAAAAGGAGTTAATGTTTTTTACAGGCCTTTACGAAATCAACCTGTAAAAAAATTCACAAATACCTTTTCCAACCTTTCCAAATACTTTTTCCCAAATATTTTTAAACTCCTCCCTAAAAGAGGTGTGGATTCCGATTTCGATTTTTTCCTGGACTATTGGATCACCTTAAATTTAAGTATGTGGATCTTACCATTAGTATGGGCAGGCAAAGCCCTACGGTGTACAGCATGGCGCTGGTGACAGTGGAAGGGTGGAAGGGGTGGCGAAGTGACTCATCATCGCAGTAGAACCCCCTCTCGTAAGGCTTGCCCCAAAGGAAGAAGAATAGGATGGGGAAGCCCACTGTAACAAAAACAAAATAATCACTCAGCATGTTGTTGAACAATTAGCAGAAACAAACAAATACAGAATGTAGAATGTCTGCCACTAGGAAGATACTGAAAATACGTTATTTATATCACTCACAAGGTCATCAATCACTGCCAAAGAAATTTATTTATTTTTCATTGTCTCTCTGAAGCAATTTTACACCAATACAACACGAGATTACAAATGTAGAATATATAAATCAGAAATAGTAATAAAATAAATGTACAGAAACTAGTGTCAGTCAAAAACTAGTGCCTAAATAAAGTTAGTTAAATGAAAAAATTGAATTTGGCTCTATTCCTCAAACCTTCATCTACAATTTACTGCAATAGTAACTTTCTGCGTCAGCAGGTGGCAGCACTGCAGTCGCTTGCGAAATGGCCGATATCAATGTTCGTATTATTCGGTGATTGAATTCTTGAATTCGGAAGGTGAAACGCCTATGAGAGACTGAAAAATGTATACTATGATGCAACTGCACAAAAATAGTGACTGGAGATGAAACATGGGTTTCTCAGAACCTGAATCAAAGAGGCAGTCAATGGAATGGCATCACACGAACTCACCGAGGATGAAAAAATTCAAAACTGTGCGATCGGGAGGGAAAGTTATGGCAACAGAGGGTTTGATTATAGTTGATTTTTTGGAGCAGGGATGCACAATATATTCTGTCCAATACGTCACAACCCTTAAAAAGCTTAAAGCATGTCTTTCGCCCAATAAAAGCTACGGCGGATGGCCTTAGGAAGCAGGACTATGCTTTTTACCACGCTGAGATACATACTCTTACTAAAAGATGGACCAAAACTTTGGAAATGGACGGAGATTATATTGAAAAGTGACAAATTAATCGCCAATGGTGTGGTTTTCCACCTGTGTAATTGCATTTATTATTTCTTGACAATTAAAGAAGAAATAAAATAGGAGGCATTACATTTTGACTGACCCTCGTATACTATACATATATGTATAGTAATAATCATTAGTAGAAGTCATTAATTACATCACATAATGTATTGATGATTTAAAACAATACTAAAGACAAGTGACAAAACAATACTATCAAATAAACATACAAGAGGCAACCTTATGGGTCCGTTGTGACAAGAGAACTGATATGAAAACAGAACATGAATAGAACTTTCACAGAACTTGAAAATTTACTTGATCAAATTCTGTGAAACAATCCATCCTTAGTATCTACCACTCTGATTCATTTAGGACATTGCTTCACAGAATTTGAATGATTCATCAAATTTCAAAGTTAATTTTCAAGTTCACAGAACATTAAAATTATTAAGTGATGAATTGTTCAAGTACTATGAAGCAACTGTCCCTAAAAAGCCGTTCATATTGGGCAAGTGTTTTAGTTGAATAGCGAGTATATTAGTAACTAAACACGTCCGAATACTACAATTTTAGTAGTGTAGTAGTCGGCTCTTTAGTAGAGTCAATCCATTTTGTTTTATTTTTTCAGACGTATAGCCGCCCCCACCACATGTCCCTGCGCACTGACATGCGCGAACCTGTCGTTTTAGCAGAGTTCATTGTTGAAATGTTGTGCCGTGGGAGCAAAGATGCGTAGAAATGTTGTGCCGTGGGAGCAAAGACGCTACTCTAAAATTCTTTATTTATGCTGCTAATAATCTCTTCGTGTCCATAGTTAAATTATTTTCATCTCATTAATTTATTCTTCGACCTCTTCTAAAATAAGCATTAGAATCAGCTTAATTAACATACTTTGCAGCATGCGGCTTACTAATGAATTCTACTTGAACGTAATGCAAACCTTTTCCGGCGAGTCAAGTAGCAAGTTTCTCGCTACTCGCCTAAATTACTCTCCTAATGTGAACAAGCCGTTAATCTTATTTTATATAATATCGAATGATATATAAACTTCATTTTTTGTCATCTTATAATTTAAATTAATAATATCGATGAAATAAACACCAAACACATTTTTCATTCAAACAAGTAATGTTCTTAGAAAGTAAATAACATGTTTTCCATTACAACTGAAAACATATTACTCAATATTAATATTCAGTTGCTGCAAATAATCAATCATGAAGCAATCTTTCATGGTACATAACAATATAAGAAATTTGTGATAACACACTGACGTAAAAGGAAAGTTACACCAAGGATCTTAGCTGCTCACCAACTATTTTAAAAATGACAGCATAGATTTATTACATTTACATAAGAATTACGTATTTTTAATTTTAGAGTGTTATGTCAAAGTCAAAATTATATTGTTGTTTAATAACTCTTTTACAACATAACTCTCAGTGAACTGGTTTTAGAGGGTTTGATTTTTTTACTACCAGACCAATTATAACGCATATTCACAATGGGACTGCCCTGTATGTGTATACATATTACTCTCTCCAGTCTCTCTTGTCTCTCTTGTCTCTCTTGTCTCTCTTGTCTTTCTAGTCTTTCTTGTATTTCTTGTCTCTCTTGTCTCTCTCGTCTTTCTTGTCTCTCTTGTCTTTCTTGTCTCTCTTGTCTGTCTTGTCTTTCTTAACTTTCTTGCCTTTCTTGTCTGTCCTATTTTTTTTTTGTCTTTCTTGTCTCTCTTGTCTCTCTTGTCTCTCTGTCCCTCTTGTCTCTCTTGTTTCTCTTGTCTTTCTTTTTGATAGTGAGTTAAACTGCACTAGCTATCGTATTACTGTTTTTAAAATATGCATACAAATTTAATTCCAAAATTTTCACATTTTGTTTGTCTTTAGATCCGGCAATAATGAGGAGAAATTATTTCAGTGACATTGATTGTTTTTATTTTTTCATGTACTGCAACAATCATCAAACAATATTAATAGGCAAGAGACTGTACAGTTGAAATTTAAGAATCCAGCTAAGAATGCAATTCTGTCGCCGCGCCATACGCAAAACCATTTTCGTACGTAGAGTTTGTATACAAATGTACTTTTGTAATAGAACCAAATTAAAGCAATATCAAAAGATGGCGCCACTTACATTAACAGATCGCATGATTAGCATCTCCTGGCAGGCGTAAGTACTACGGATCTACAATTATTATTGTAAGTGGCAGTTGTGAATAATAATACCACGCGGCTATATATATTACATATGACGTCAATGCCTGTCACGGTTACTTTGTCCCAGTGACTAGCTATCACTGGATCCCAGTGGATCTGAAAACTGACTATTTTATCAGATTTATAAAATGGTCACCAACATTCAAACTGGGCGAGGCTGAACTAAAGGCCGCCCGCAGGGCTTAGCAACAAAAACTAACAGAGCGGGTTTTTAACTGCTAATATTTATCATTGAGTGTAAACATGTACATACTTACAAACGCTGTATGCAGGGACACTGGAGGGTCTAGAGCCGTTCATAATAATTTAATATATTTTATTTAAAAAAAATTGAATCTTGAAGAATTTTTGGAGGTAAATGATAAGTTTCCTTACACTATCGTTGGGAAAGTAATGGGATTCCTCCAATGTTGTTTAATAACAGTTTGAAGTAAAATTACGCTTAAAATATTTTGGTTAATAGGGTACAAACATAAAATAAAGAATATAAAGCTAGAAGTGCCTTCAGTACAAATTTGAATGGAAACAAATGTGCCACTGACTTAAAACCTTTTGGGTTCTAGACCATTTAGCATTCGGTCTGCCTCTCTTACACTTGCCTAAAATTGTATATCGCTACCCCTACTGAATTTCGTAATCACGGTGATACACAGTTTGGCATGGAAATATAGGCTGAAATTAGGCATATAATTGGATCATGAAACGCCCACAAAGCACTTCTTGTATTATTCTTTATTCTATGGACACGCACAATCATTGAACATGTTTAGTCTACCATTATCTCACACGTTTTACATAATTATTTGTTTATTTAAGCAGAAAATTTCTACCCAAACTAGAGGATCTAATGCAGAGATTCTCAAACTTAGAGCCCGTTACTTCCTAGGTATAAGAATACTAATAATAATAAAATGTTTAATTATTTTTTCTTTTTTTGTTACAAGTAGAGGTAATGAATGATAGGTAGCCTCACTGCGATCTCCCATGCTGAGGAATTTCATTTACATATTAAAATTTAATTATATGAGTAATATGAAGTAATTATAAATACATTATGTAGTGTTTTTCCGAATGATTAAAAATAAATTATGTTATGATTTTGGATAGGTTTGGTTAGGTTCTTAGAGGGACTTTCAGTATAATTTTAATTTTGGCTTTTATCCACTCAGGTATTTTGCAATTGTGCAAATTTTTTGTCACAAACTGTCAGATTTATAAAAACTTTGTGTTATTTCCGCTTCGCAATTAAGCTTTACAAATGAAACATTTCTGAATGTAGCCGAATACTAAAAACTGTTTTTGAAAAGTTATGAAATAAGCTTTCAAATTGTTATATTAGCATTTGTTAATATTAAAATTTAGAATGCAAACATAAAAAAATGTAAAAATGACAGATTATGTAAAAAAAATTACTTATTCTATTGTCCAAACATATAAAAAACAATTTTGTCATCTCACTTTTTTACCATTTCATACAATAATATTTATTAAAAAAATTAGCAATGTCTAACAGCACATAGGCGATTTGGCAGGTGAAAACTGTTTCTACAAAATAAGTCTTTTTTATGTACTTCTATGGACAACTTTGAATAGAAATGTGAAGCTTGATTCAATATGGATCTTCTAATTTTCGTTTTACGGTTGTCACTAGAACAACAACAGAGTTATGACAGTTTCTGTGGGAACACACGCATTAGCGTGAAAACACGCTTATTGTACTTGACTGCTGTTGTTATATTGTTGTGCAAACACGCTTACGGGTCGGAGTGGTTAATTAAATATTAAGTATAATCAGTACAATTGTAAAGGGCCAGTATCCGTTGTGGTTTTCAAACTCTAACCATTCCACTTATATATCTTACAAAAATTTAATACTTATTATACAAACTGAATAATAACCAATGAAACCATTTGAATGTGACGCCACCTTTGTAAAACCATTTGGACAGAATGTTTAGTACAATCTGTAGTGATGAAGACACAGAAATCATTGGTACAATCTGTAGTGATGAAGACACAGAACATAGAACAATGGCAGAAAGATAACAAAAAAGTTTGGGAATCGCTGATCTAATGGATTAGTCACGGTTCTATGGAATGGCCACTGGTCTAATAAGCTAATGACCTTTAATCAGTTGACCGAGATAAATTATGAAAATAGACATTTCCCTGGTGGATTTGCCTATCTTCACACCTACGCAATTACAATTCAGATTAATTTACACTCTAATAAATTCCCTCCATAGCAACACTGATAACAGTATAAAATTACTAACGATTAAAATATACAATAGATTCGTTTTGGAGGACTAAATGCAGTATTTGATAGTAAGAACATGTTAGAAATGTATGTAGATGATACTAAAGCTGTTAGACAGAGCTGACAGAACGATGAAAGTAAACTGAGTGTAATAAAAATGAGATCACTAAGAAAGGTAAATTTTCCCTTACTGAAATTGATCAAATTCCTACTCCTTCGACTCCTAAGCCCCAGACATGCCTACTTTATTTTTATTGTGTCTCGAAGTTCAATCCCCTTTAACCGCTTAAGCAGTTTGTCAACAGGATGTTAGTTTTCAATTAAAATGTTTACATTTAAGGTTGTTAATTGTTCAATTACAATGTTTGTTCAATCATAACGTAAACATATACACGCAATATTATTACTAATTATAATATAACTATGCGAATTGTCACTATTCATACAACATGACTAATATAAAGCATCTCTACTTAGTAACCATGTTTTTAGCATATATCGGAATCTATTTGGTGAATCCCAATTTTGTATATTACTTGGCAACACATTCAAAATTTTGAGCACTTTAAATTACAGAGCTTGGTGCAATGACGTTATATAAATAGACATGCCATAGTCTAACAAACTCAAGATATAATATAGCAATTAAGAACACTCTTTTGTTTTCAGCGATTTTCAATAATTTCTTAATTCAAAAGTTATTCATTTACGATAAAGACGTTTAAAGAATATGTGCATATGGACAAAACAAAAGATAGAACGTGGGCGGCATTTTCGTATTCAAAATTCAAAAGTTCCGTCGAACACTGCCTCAAAGCCGACTAAAGTAGGAGGTCTGGGCACCAGTCGAATTTTGAGGCATCAAGTTTTCAAGCTATAATGAACAACGATAGTTTGCCGATGGCGTTGATTGTTATTGTATTTCTTTTTACTGCTAATTTGTATGTTGTTTTATCCCAATCATATAAGTAAAGAGTCATTAGACTATTATTAGCAGTAAATTTTACTTAGCGACGGCACTGACTTTGTAATTTGGCTGTTGCGCGTCCAGACCCTTTACTTTAGTAGGCCTTGAATTTTCTCTAATGACGCATAAAACCGCGGGCGGGAAACATGAAAATTAATTGTAATATTTATAATAATCGATAATAATAAGTAATTTCAGGTGTACTTACACATTGTAATTCCTGCGCTCTTACTACTATTTGCAGTGTAATCTCATCACACAGGAAGGCATTTTGGCGCTTTTTAAAATGCAATTTACTTACTGGTAAGACACAACCTTACTCGACGCATAGCAGTTTAGTACTAAAGTACAAGAAATCAAGACTAGTGCAATTACCTTACTTTTGGCTTCCCACTTTGAGATTTCTACCCCGCGTCTACAGGATATAACGTCATTGGCTCGCTGTCTACATTTAATGTTATATTTTAGAATAAGCATTCCTTCATTTTTTGTGAACAATATTTCAAAATGTTTGAATAATAATTTCATCCAAAGTAAGTTAAAATTGACCTTGCAATACAGACATGCTTCTATCTGTTTATCTTTTCAGTGAGTTATATCAATCTTCTGAAAAAAACATTAATTTCATATAGAACGCCCTGTATTTAAAAATCTTATTCTTCATTTGCATAACACAGTCAGACAGGTATGCAAAACCGTGGTAAACCCTTACCACGTCTGTCACAATTCATCTTGTGCGGGTAGAATGAATAAATAATATTCTCCATTGGGAGGAAAAAAAGAACAAAAGCAGAACAGCATTTCTTCAAGAACAGAACGAGTGAGAAATAAATTTAAATTGAATCTGTCAGTTTTAAAAATGGAGTGCTACATTTGCCACACCTGTCAAAATAACATTATCTTGCATGGGTGAAATTATTATTTTATGTAAATAATAAACTTACAGGATTTAAGTACTCAGAGAAAAGAAACTACAGTAAGAACACTGTGGACTGACTCCCGGGGATTATGAAAAAACCCAGAAAAATTAGGAATGTATTTATTGGATTGCTAACAAATTGAACTTCGATTAGTTACAAAGATAACTTAGTATTTTCACTTTTCGTCTCTTATCCTTCTCATCCTTTTATGAGATTTGAGATGATTTGAGGAGAGATTTAGGAGGACCGATACCTTTGTATTGATCAATACTAAATATTCTGCCAATGTTTATTCAAACCACTGTATTGTTACCCGCTCCAGCCTGTAATATAGCATTAGATACAAACAGATATTTTTTAATATTTTGGAAATTACAATGGACAACAAAATACACTACATTTACTTACTAGAATACATATTAGTTCTGTGAACTCGCGTCCAATAAATTATGTTTCTAATTTTCTTCGAATTCATGAGATGCAAGTAGGTACATAAATATCAACCCACTTGATTGTAAACCATGTATTTTATCAACTTTTTTTCAAATGAGGAAAAGTCCAAAGAAACGTCACTATCTCAATGAATTTTTTGTTAAATCTCTCATTAAGCAGGTAGGTACCATAATATTGAAAAAATGGAAATAAGAATGTCCAAAAAAACAAAATGATTTCATGAAATTTTGGAACGTATAAACACTTTTACAGATGGAAGAAAAGCTTTCATCTGTTCTGAATTATTAGGAATTGACATTTTACGAACCAAAATTACTGAATTATTCTTTCTTACAATTTATTTTATTTATTTATTTTATCAGGTTCTCCATAAAACAGTTATACACCAGAATATTATACAGAAGATAACAAAATTTAAAGAAAAAAGTGTAACACACAATTGTGTGTTACACTTTAAAAAATTATTGTTCGAACTAAAATTTATATTTGTGAATACTAAGTAGGCTACAGACAACATATAGAAGTCAAAATATTTAATATTCTTCACAAATTATAAGGCAATTTTAAAGTAAATAATATGCAGACTTCATATGTTTATAAATTTAATGAATTTTCATCATGTTTATTATATGAATCCTAAAAAATTGGAATATGTGGTTAAATATGCTCTATAAAAACGTGTTAAATGGCTCTCTAACACTATAAGCAGTTTGTATGTTTCCGTATTGAAATTCGGAGGTATGTTTTTTAATGAGGGCTGGAACTTACAAATCAGACACTCAGAAATCACGGACGCTGGATGCGTATTTCAATTATTAACACGAACGCTCGAGAGGTAATAAGGTAAAATAAAACTTTTTTAATTAAAAAAATTATTACTATATTAAGGCTAAGTAAAAAAATATAGAATAGTACATACTCTTTAAGACTATCATTCAAAATCAAAACGTTGCTTGAAATGGCATTAAAAATGTTAGCGACCAGATCTGAATAGTCAGTTAATACTCAACCTTCCTTCCTTTCCCTCTCCGTTTTATAGAGTCTCAAGACAATATCGCCATAAGTGCCATAGTCCCTCACTGGGTCCTGGCAGGTATATTCTCATGTCAATAAAAAATACCAAAATACAACAAATCCTTCATATTATTATGCAAGCTTGATAAATTGTGGACTTGTGGCAATCATTTTAATACATTAATGTAATACAAAAGGTATTGAAATACAAAAGAGATATGCTATGATGTTCGCCCAACTGTCGGCGGACTACTACCTGATCGGAGTAGTTTGCATACGAAAAGAATTTGTTCATTTCGTTGATTTATTAGAGTTGGTTAACAATTTAGTTTGAATACGGAAAGAATTCGTTCATTAAGTTTAAGGTTAATTTAGTTTATTCGTTAATTGACATTTTTAATGACCAATATAAACACTTCAAAAAATATATTTTACCATCAATCATATGTGATGAAGTACTTTATTCAAAGACAGACAATAGCACAGGTGCCAATAATAAATTGTTGGTGTTACTTTTGTATTCTACCTTTTATTCATTCTTGTTTGTCATTCACTTTTGCATGTTTAGCTAATTATTTTTGTTATTAATTAATCATCCATGTATATAAATTTTTGGGCAACGTGCCTGTTTTATGTACTTAAATAAAAATACATAAATAAATCATTGGTAAACAATATCAGCGCAATCCCATCCAGTAAAAACTGCGGATAGCACATCTCTTAAATTTCAATATCTTTGTATAACACCTACAATATAAGAAATGATAAACAATTTTTTTAAAGAAAATAAAATTGATTAAAAACATGGCTCATTTAACAGGTCATCATCTGTACACACAAAAAACGACCACGGACTGCTTGAGAGCACAACTCAAGTAAATTGAATGTGTCACATTTAAACTTGAAGCCAGACGGACCGTCGTCTCGAGTCATCTCGACCCGGTGTGACAAGCGACAGCCACAATGGCCGCCACACTTAGCTTAAGACTGTGTAACGACTCAGACAGAACTCAAAGCGGAATAAGTTGAATAAATTGAACAAGGTCTCGCATTGTTGTGACTTGTGACATGGAGGCACCCGCCAGACTTGCTTTTGCTCTTTTAATCTTTTATTGGTCTTTTGGTCTTTTAGTTTACCAGACGTTGGACCACACACAAGCGGAATATATTAAAACCCTTTTAAGCCACTTATGAATAAATGATTTGTCCAAATGCCCAATGTACAATTTGGTTGTCATCCAAATGCATTCCAATAAAAAAAAAGATTGAATTATTGATGTAAATTGATTTGATACATACACTGAGTTTGAGAATGCAATAAAAAGAGGTAATTTATTTACATTTGAAAATCATTCAGACATTATAATAATTTTTTATGCTGTTCGGAGCCATTCATTGGAACTGAAATCCCCGATTGCGGCATGTTGTGGGGCTGAAAGGAGTGCGAAGGAAGAGGAGATGGCGACGAGGAAGGTTGGGAAGTACCTAACTAATCAGATCTGGTCACTAAATAAAACTAGTGCCTATCGATAGCATTTTTTTTATTTTTTATGAATACCGCACAATAGTCCCAACTGCTTCCCGTCTGGAGCCAGTGAGACTATGGCATCCCCAATTGGGGTATGTTGTGAGGCTGAAGGTAGTGGGGAGGGGAAGGAGGAGGGGAAGGAGTTGGGGAAGAGGAAGGTGGGAAGTACCTGACTATTCAGATCTGGTCATCAAACACGGCTAAAGCCATTGCAAGCAACGTTTCAATTCTGAATGGTGGTCTTACACCAGGGCGATACTGAGAGTATCTTCCACTCTGGAACGTGCCGCAAATACATTATTTTAAATGAATAAATTGTGAAATAACACAAATTAATCAAATAAAATTTATTTTCCACGCCGGGATTCGATCCCGCGACCTTTGGAATGCAAGTCAAGAGCCTTACCGCTCATCCGCGCCGGCCGTCATAGCATAGCGATATAGCGGGTTATAAGGTTCGACATCACATTCTTATATCTAAACTCAGACTGTTGGGCATCAAAGGTAGTTTATTGACATGGATTATCAGTTACCTCAGTAATAGAGTGCTTAGTGTCAGGATTAATTTTATAGAATCCTATGTATTCGAGGCCACAAGTGGTGTCCCGCAAGGGTCCCACCTCGGCCCAATATTCTTCTTAATATTCATTAATGACATTGTAAATATATTTAAAGATGTACAAGTCCTACTTTTTGCAGATGATCTAAAATTGTTTAAAAGAATACGAAATATACATGATTGCCTAATTTTACAAGCTAATTTAGATGAACTTTTTAAATGGTGCAAACAAAATATGTTATTTTTGAACATTGAGAAATGTCAAGTAATTCGATTTTCCAGAACTCATTCTCAAATCTTACATGAATATAATTTAAATAATGTTAAATTAACACCAGTATCACAAATTCGCGACTTGGGAGTTATATTCGATTCAAACTTAACTTTCACAGCTCATATAGATGAAATAACTAATAAGGCTTTAAAGATGCTTGGCTTCCTTTGTAGAACCTTAACTGATTTTAAGTCCTTTGATTGCATGAAAACACTCTATATTTCATTAGTTAGAAATCAAGTGGAATATAATTCACCTATTTGGTCCCCTTTCTATAAAGTACACTCTAACAAAATAGAACGGGTTCAACACAAATTTCTTAGGTACTTAAATTTCAAGCTCAAAATCCCAATAGAAAACATTAATTATATAAGTTTGATGAATCGACTTAATTTAATTACGCTATGTGACAGAAGAATCATTTCAGATTTAATTTTATTATACAGAGTCATGAACAACCTAATTGACAGCCCTGCCATTGTTAGTACCATTAAACTCCATGTACCGACAAGGAATACTAGACAAAATATTACATTCCTTTGCAACACATACACAACCAACTATCAATCACACTCACTTACCAATAGGATGCATGATTTAGGCAACAAGTTTGGTGATATTGTAGATATATTCGCTGATTCCCTTTATAATCTAAAATGCATTTTAAACCAACACTTTGTGGAATCCTACAAATTATTGTAACGTGGGTGTAATATATTTAACGATTTGATGTGTTATTGTAATGTTTTATATTGTATTTTATTCTATGTTATTGTCAAATGTTATATTGTTTCAAATATTTCACGGTTTTACGCTATAATCTTCAAAAACTACCTTTATATTTTTTAAATGTTTTCATTTTTATAACTTTTGATTTAAATTCTATTTATGTTTAATCCTCGATATCTTAAATATTATTGTATAATCTACGTAAAAGCCCATATGGGCGTATAACAACAATAAATAAATAAATAAATAAATAAATAGCACAAAGAGATTGCAATCTTTTGAGTCAGATGGGTATGATGTCCTTACTCTAATGGTATTTCAATGGAAGATGCTCTGAGGAGCTAGCGTCATTAATCTCAGCGACATCGGTGCATGGTCAGGAAACGCACGCCCAACATTTGGACACGGTTGACATTTGTCACATGAGAACGGGTCGTTTCTTGACCCATTCTTGAATTTAACAGCTCGTATGTAAAACGACTTGCTGGCCTCTGTGTTTCCTCTCTCCTACAACATCGCCCCTTCCTCTCATGACATACGACATAATAATAATAACATAGGGAAATTATTTTCTTCAAAGCCTTGTTTATGGAGTTAACGTAAAAATAATTTTTTTTTTAATTTTATATATTTGGGCATTCCAGGCTTCGAATCTGCGATCTCCACGGAGTTTGTCAGATGCCAAGGAGAATGAATATATTGTGTATGAAATAATATATGACCACCAATAGATCATCCACATAATTCGCTGTTGTGACAGGGGGCTTAAAATTGGGTCACTCAAACAGATTGTCCAATTTGTTTATGTGTTAAGTCCCCTCCTTCATTGTGTTTCCTCCTGGGAAAACTGGTGGCCGTTTAACTGCCAGTTAAAGTCTCACAGTTAAAGCAAAGCAATCAATTGATGACACGGTTACTTGTGTTTGTAATTACTTATTTATTTATGTAATTATTAACGCCTTTTTTTAGGAGATTACTATTTACTTTTACACCAATCTTCTAGCAAGCCGATAGAATTTTACAACATTCTTTATTTCTTTTATTTCAACATTACGTTAGTAGTACCTTCTATTAACTTGATGAAGAAATAATTAACACACTTTGAGTGGGAAAGGTAGTTCTACCTTTTAGGCCGGTCCTACTTAAAAGCCTGGAAAGGCATTGCTGTCAAATACTTTATATGAATATTGTCACTCTTTGTAAGGGTTCCGACCATATGTATAAAACATACTCCTAAATTTTGGAATACCGCCCAAAATAGTCAAGCTTGTAAAAGCAACAATGGTCGGTTCACAGTGTCGAGTAAGGGTAGGAGGTGAAACAACGGAGGATTTAAACGTCTCCCAGAGGCTGAAACAAGGTGATGGCTTAGCACCAACTCTTTTCAATATTGTACTGGAGCATGTCGTGAGGAAAACAACAATCATTACCGACTGTAAAAACATTTGCTACAGAAGCAATCAAATACTTGGCTATGCAGACGACCTTAACATTGTCGGAAAATCCCTACAGGCTTTAAGAGAGGTGTTTGACCCTTTGGAGACTGCGGCAAGAGAGGTGGGTTTGCAAATCAATGAGAATGAAACTAAAATTATGATGCAAACCAAAACTCCACACCGCAAAATATAGGATAGTGAAATTTAAAGAGAAAACCTATATGTAACTTTGAAGTGGTCGAAAGTTTTTCTGGGCTCCATCATAACGCATGGCAACGAAGACCCAGTAGAAGTAAGAAAGCGCGTCACAGCCGCTAATAACACCTACTTCGCATTGCTGCCAGTGTTCAAAACCCGAAACGTCCATAGGATAACCAAAATAACCTTATACAAAACAATCATTAGAACGGTCTTGGTCTATGGATGTGAGGTAGGAACACTGACAGCAAAGTCTGCGGAACAGCTGGACACCTTCAAAAGAAAGGTACTTTGAAGAATCTTAGGAGCGGTGCGAGAGGGAGAGGCATGGAGAATCCGCCACAATGAGCTTCATGATATTTACCAAGCTCCCAGACTCTCTACCCGTTTAAGGCTCCAAAGATTGAGATGGGCCGGACATATTAACCGAATGCCAAGCACACGAGTACCGAAGAATGTTCTAATAGGACACCCAGGAGGTAAACGGAAGGCGGGCAGACCTAGGGAGGATGATGTCAGGAAGGATGCAAGGGAACTACTTCATGTTGCAGATCGGAAGACGATGGCCGAGGACAGAGGGTGGTGGAGGCTTATTTTGAAGGAGGCCAAGGCTCGAAATGGGCTGTAGCGCCATTGAAGAAGAAGTATAAAACATATACCTATATAAATATATATGTATGTGGTATAAGATGGGGAAATCTTCCTATCTCCTTGTCTTTTATGTGGGAGAATATTTTATCAAAACAAAACTTACACTTTGGCATTTGAGATGGGTAAAATGTTATTTTTTGTTTTTTTGTGTTACGAATTGCACCAAAGTGCAAATTTTGTCATAATGTAATAAAATATGTAAATTTTTTACACATAAAATGTCTAAATGGCCCAACACTGACTTTAACCTCTGTTTATGGACTCTTATTGTAAAGTGGACTGTAATTTTGGACAATACTTTAATAGTTGTGTGCGGTGAGTACTGTAATAAAAAATAGCATTCAATTGTACATATATTATTTTCATTATTCGGCAATCAGGCTATACGCCAGTGTTTGAATGGCGGCTAAAAGGAAATAAATATGAATTTAATATTTATTTAATCATTGAAGACAATATCAGCGACAATCAAACAAAAATTTAAAACAGAAAAATCATAAAAAGACTCAGTTGCATCTAGGAATTGAACCTTAACCTTACCGTGGCTCTGCTCAACCACTCAGCTAATTCTAACTCTATCCCCTTCAGCCATATTTAATTGAATCATACTTCGACTAAGAACCACCAACATTATCTTCATTTTTATTGGTCGCTACCTTTATGTATGATTGTAAGATTCTTCCCGAACTAAATGCAATCTAGATAGTGTCTTGGGTAAATACATCCATCTTAACTTAAATGTGCGACATCTATTGACTTTTCTACAAGTTTGGAATGATTTTTTATTTTTATTTTGGAATAAATGAAGGAGTAAAACCTCAAATTGTAATATTTAATCCAGAATCTTAGCCTTGCGGGGGCTCATTCAAATTCAAATAAGTATTTATTGTTCAAAGTAGTTATATTATCAAGACATTTAAAAAAAAATTCCTTTACTTTGTTATCTTTGATAATGTAGGTTCTGACTATCAGATAATGAACATAAAAAAATTCATTGATATTAACTTCCTGAAATTATGAGCCATTTTAAAAAGAAATAATATTCTACTGATAAGTACCCATTACACACAGAGTTCGGAGCGGGACGTGCCCCGCGCCACTTCAGGCCGCCGCGCAGAAAAGTAAAGACCGAAAGTAAGATAACGGTTTACAGCGCAGTTCACTGTGAGACTTTTCTGCGCGGCGGCCTGAAGTGGCGCAGGGCACGTCCCGCTCCGAACTCTGTGTGTAAAGGTGTATTACATTACTTTCAGGTACATAAAAATCTGTATCTGTATTACGTCTGTATTACATTACTTTCAAGTACATAAAAAACAGGAAAATAAAAACAAACTACATACATGGATAGGGTCCATGCCAATTCAGAATCAAGTCAACAAACCTCTCTGAAAAGTCATTAGAAGCTATGAAAAAAAAATAATTAAAAATATCACATAACCTAATCTAACCTTACTTAACGTAACTTATTAAACCCATTTTTTTAAATATATTTTCTTCATCACTTTTAATGACTTTTCAAAAGGGTTGAGTCAATTTTGAGTTGTCCGGTCACCATTCACCAGAGATAGTCACCAAATTAATATACCTATAATACTTTTTCATACAAAGTTTAGGCATAAATATTATGGTATCTGACGGCCTCCGTGGTCCCGAGGTAAGACTCTCGAATCACAATCCGAAGGTCGCGGGTTCGAACCCGGCGTGCGCAAATAAATCTTATTTGATTAATTTGTGTTATTTCACAATTTATTCATTTAAAATAATATACAGTATATTTGCAGCACGTTCCAGAGTGGAAGATACTATCAGTATCGCCCTGGTGTAAGACCACCATTCAGAATTGAAACGTTGCTTGAAATGGCTTTAGCCATGTTTAGTGACCAGATCTGAATAGCCAGGTACTTCCCCACCTTTCTCTTCCTTTCTCCTTCCCCACCCCACTACCTTCAGCCTCACAACATACCCCAATTGGGGATGCCATAGTCTCACTGGCTCCAGACGGGAGCAGTTGGGACTCTTGTGCGGTATTTCATGTAAAAAAAAAAAAATTATAAATTTTACTTTAAAATTCCCCAGAAGTAAAAGTATGACAACAACAAAAACTAACCATTATGCATTTTCATTATTTATTTTTGGGGTGTTATGCCGTGTTGCGCTACCTCCTTCTATAGCCAACGTTTCAGACAGCATTACAGTGTCCATCATCAGGGCAGATGCGAAACGATAAATAACGAAAATACTATTGGCCATGAAAATCAAAAATCCTATCTAATCATTACCAGTTTCACTGGAATGGTAGGCAGAGAGGGTGAACTGTCACACAACTCTGCCTTGGCACAAGCTCCTTGCTTCAATCACATTCATGCTTCGTCTCATACATACTAAGTTAATCCTGACATAACCTGAGACCCGACAGAAGTATTTGATTTACTTTGTGGCACCATACTTTGCTTGGGCGTCTCCGACTACTTCTACCATTCTCATTAGCAACGTCCTGGCACTCCATTCTCCGTTCCAAAAAATCATTCTAGACTTGTAGAAAAGTCAATAGATGTCGCACATTAAAATAAAAATGGATGTATTTATCCAAGACACTGTCTAGATTGCTTTTAGTTCGGGAAGACGTTCGAAGTTCAGACAGCTTCCCTTTCTTAACCTTGTTCAATAGGGTCACATCAGCCATGCGTACTTTCAGAATGTTACATTCCGTAATGCATTGTTTACATTCTGTAGTAAAAACCATTATTAATAGAATTTATTAGCGCGGTTAATTACTAACCACAATATAAGTCTAATTTTAAAATAAATTAAAAATATTATTATGTTGTGGTATGGTGCCTGTTTGGATATCATTAAAAAATGTATGGGCACACTTAGTATAAAATTATCAGCCATTTAAGAACATGGTAAGGCCATGTATTTTTATCAAGCAATCAATCATGTATTACCAAACATTTTATTATAATTGAAAAGATAAAAGCAGCACTGGCGGTTCGCTGCTTATTTTTATGTCATACCGCACATGCGTTTCATCACCCGGAGCCAGTGGATCCATTGCATTCATATTGAAGAATGCAGTGAGGCCAAAAGGAGTGTAGAGGTAAGAAGATGAGGGATGGAAAAAGGTTGGGAAGTACCGAGCTATTCAGGTCTGGTCACTAAACACGACTACTGCATGTAAATTAAATTGAATGTATTTTATTGAACCCCGGGATTTTATTGGACAACCAACACCTCTGCTTTAGGTCACCCCAAGTTTGGTGACTTAGCAGGGGTGCCCGGGTTTATGGGGTGAGGTTTGTCAGGGTCTTGGCGGCGGATGCGTCTGCCCACCAGCTGCATGGCAGGCTGGATCGAGAGAGAATGGTTGAGAGAGTTCCTTCGACTTCTCCAGTCGTACTCCTCGGAATATCGCATTGCACCGCAGTGGGAGGGATGGATTCATACGTCCATCACTCCTGGGCACACTGACCACCAGATTCCTACCCATATCCTTTTCCTTCCCAGAACTTCCTTTCTTAAAAATACCCTCCACACAGCATCCCTAAAGATGAATAGGCCTTGAAGGGAATTATTTTCCTCAGGGCCTCTTGTGTGTAAAAATGTAAAAAATAAAAAAAATAAAACCGTCTATTCAAACCTGGTCACTAAACACAGCTAAAGTAATGCAATTTTAAGCAATGTTTTGTTTCTGAATGTACTTCGTTCTTTCACCAGGGTGATATATTTATTGTTATTGTGTTAAATTTGTGAGAATGTCATTTAATTTTTTTTTAAATTTAAAGTCCTTAACCGAAGTTAACAATATTATTAAATTCGGCGAGTATTTTAGTTTTTATTATTGTGACAGCTGTTTCGGAATTCAAGGTCATCAGTTTGATTTGGCTGATTATTTAAGTTGAAATTAAAATCAGATAATTTTATTAATTTTTTTTATTTTATTAATCTATATACAGAAAGTTCACATTGGGTTTTTTTATGCCTGTCTCACTACGATATACCTGTGTCAAGACAGGCTAAGATTAGGCTAATTACAAAGATTTAGATGAAGTTGTGTCGCAAATCAAGGAAACCACAGAATTCACAGTTATTTTATACCATTTCATGTGAACACCGTTCAAGAGTGCGCGGAGCCAGTGGGACCATTGTATCCACAAACTGAGTACAATTTTGGGTTAGTTTTATAATACTTGTTCTATTACTAGGTAGACTGGCAATCAAAATTCGAGCCATTTAAAAAACTCTGAATATTTAAGAAATCTGTAAATAGGTAGGTGTGTGGGTAACTACCTATTCATAGCTAGGAGACAAAAGATAATGGGTAGGTGTGTGGGCACTTAATTAAGGAGTAATTTGAAAAACATTGCAGACAATTCGCTGAATAAACGAAATATAAGGGCGCCCGCAGACCAGAGACTTTACTTGTAGACAGTTGCATTGCAACATTTGCAGGCAAAAAAATTCAATATGGTAAGGAGGAGCGCACACAAGAGAATTTTTGGTTGGAGACTATGTTTTGAATATGTACGAATTTTGGAAGAGCTTTCTAAAATAAAGTCTCTTGTCTGCAGATGCCTTATTAAGACATAAATTGAAAATCATTACTCACATTATATCACAATAATAAATTACATTTTATGCCTATTATAATAGGTAAATTATGGTTATTTTATCCCAAAGGAAATTGACTCAAAAGTACTACAGGTATGCATAGATTTACTCTACTATTCTCAGTATCGCCCTTCAAGACCACCATTCAGAATCAAAACATTGCTAAACGGTTTTAGCCACGTTTGTTGTCCAGATTTGAATATTAACTAGATAATTATGTTTTTGTAATATCAAAATAAACAAGGGACTTCACGCTATTCCTAAAATATGCAGGTATATAAATTTTAACCAATTCATTGTTTTTTTTTTTTTAATAGCAAGTTTCAATTCAAACAATCTAGGCCAAATGACTAATATAAAAATATGTAATAATTTTTTCAAGTAAAGACGTTCAACAAAACATGTCTCATAGATAT
The DNA here is from genome assembly GCA_936435175.1 of Glyphotaelius pellucidus. NCBI lineage: Eukaryota > Metazoa > Arthropoda > Insecta > Trichoptera > Limnephilidae > Glyphotaelius > Glyphotaelius pellucidus. Next base: position 19,863,648 of record OW386553.1, read on the forward strand.
TGTTAATGTAAATTTTAAAACTGTGTCAATGTCATCGAATGGTACAATCTTATTTCTGAATGTACGTGAGCTGTGCTGCTTTTCATAAGGATGTTCAATGAATGCAAAGCTGGTTTACAATTTTCGACAAATTTCAGTCACACAAGATCTAAATGTAAATTGTATTTTTAATTAAAGTACTATTATTACTTACCACAGGCTAGGAGAAGAAGATCAATTAAAACTTTTCTAAGAATGAATTGAGAGTCTCTATCCATGATTACAATTATAATATGTCACTGTCACCAATAAACAACAAGCGATTTTATTATATTCACGAGTACTGTTTAGTGTCAAAACGTAAAAAGGAGCACAACACACACTTCGAAATCTATACTCGAAATGATACGAAAACGTAAAGGCGAATAGAGAAAATTCATAGGCAGCTCACAGCTGAAGAACAAAAACATCAGTTTAGTACAAGAGACCTAGTAAGAATGTAAAAATAACTATATAAGTTCTCTCTGAGAAGTGCGATGTTTTTCTGGAAAATTTGATACTTTTTTACTTGGTGCATTTATTTTCTTTGATGATTTTTCGTCCTTTTTATTGACGTGCGGTAGAGCGGGAGAGACATATCGGTGCGCATGCGCATGTTACTGCGTCAGTCTTCTCGCGACGAGTGAATAACAAATAGTAAAATGGTGTATTCTACAAAGATAGTTTCAAATGCAGGGAAAAGATTGATGTTTTTGTGAGGTTTTTTGAACTTTTTGACGCATGCGTGCACATTAAAATCAATGGGAAAAACAATTTTTTTCTGTTAAAATGCCATTGATACGAGGGTTGCCACTGCAATGTTTTCACCTCTTCAGAACACACTTATCTATCTATTAACAAGTATGCACACGGCAATTTTTATTATCTTACTGATAATGTGATAACAAGTAGTATTTCGTTTTATTGAATGACCTTGCACCATATCCCTGATATTGACATTTTTCACGTCATTGTCCCTGATATTGAATGCAATTATTAAAATGCATTTTCTTAAATTTGTCAAAATAGTGTAAACAGTGTGTAAAAATGCATTTAAATAAATATATAATACAATAAGGGGCCATCCATAAATTACGTCACACGAATTTCATGACTTTTTGACCCCCCCCCCCTGTCACATTTGTGAGACCTCCTCCCCCCTAGAATTTCATAATTTTTTGACCCCCCCATACCCCTTGTCACACTTCTCTACACCCCCCCCCCTTAAGGTGTGACGTAATTTATGGATGGCCCCTAAATAGTCACATTTATTTGCATGACACTTTCCTATGTTTAAAACTTATCACCTGATTTTCTACACGGCTTCGCCCGACATTTCTGCGTTGTTTTACAAATCTTTATTCATTTTGAATAATCCAAATATTATGGATACGGAAGATAAAAAATATGGCGTTTTGTCTTGTTGTTTTGGCTTGCGTTTTGTCTTGTTTGTTTTGGCAGTCAAATTTATGTTTCAATAACTGCTTTTGTAATTCCCACTGCAACGGCTTGGCGACGGCAACGGCAACGGCTCGTGGCATCTCATTTATTAAATTCGAGTGAGGGAGATGCAAGAAAATGATTACTTTCTTTCCTTTTCGAGGAAGCAGCCATACATACATATCTCATCAATATTTAGTGTGTACGAGAGAGCTGTGGCATTATTGTAATAAGGAACGAACGTATATTGCCGTCGTATTTTGTGTCATCGCCGTGCCGTAATCGTGGGAATTATAGAAGCGGCCAATAGTATTAATTATAAAGTCATTGGGTGCCTTTATAATTCCCATTGTTTCGGCATGACGACGGCACAAAAAGGCAATATACGTAAGCTCTTTATCACAATAATGCTGCAGCTCTTTCTTATACATTAAACAGTAGTGAGAAAATCAATGTACATTGATTCTGCCTCCATCCCTCCTGTCTGAGTCTGCATCCTCCAAAGAAAAAAGTGATAATTTTCTAGCATCTTTCTCATTCGCATTAAAGAAAAGAGATGCCAAGAGCCGCTGCCGGTGCCGTGCCGTAGCCGTGGGAATTATAAAAGCAGCAAATGGCAAATAGGGCTATGGGATAGGGATCAACTGAAATTTCTGGCCTTAGCTAACTACAGAAATTATATTGCGAGTTGAAAATGGCATTAACCTGAAAACTCCAGACAAAAAAAATGTTTATCAGGAAACAAATAGTTTGTTTTCTTTCGATTGTGATAACAAGTTTTATTTTCTTGGTTGGTAGCCCTGGAATAGTGGGAGTGATATGGCCGGGCTCGAGGCTCGGAGGAGAGAAATGATTCCATGTAACGAGTTTTTTTCGTATTGTGTTTCTGGATTTGTATAACGTAATATATAATCAAATGGATACCGTTATTCAAAATATTAATATCCACATCTTCGGTTTCGTAGGAGATAGAATATTATGTTAAACTCTAACGGTTAATGATGAAAACTGTGGAGGTCTAATAATAATAAGAGGATAATTTTCTTTTGCTTACTTATTTGAAAGCCGTCCTATACGCTTTGTAAATGTTATTATATTAGGAGTAGTGATGCCAAATCCCAAAAATACATTAAAAAAACACATTTCTGGGCCATTTTTTTTGCCATATTTTGGGGGATAAAAAAAAACAAGTTTCTTAAAACCTTTTTATTGAGAATTTAAATAGAAAACAACAGCATTTTTAAGAATTTGGAAGGAAGGTAAGGGTACAACCACCACGGGAACCATTTATTGGATAACCAACACTCCTGCCATAGACCCCAAGAAGTTCGCCACGTTTGGTAACTTAGCAGGGGTGCCCGGTTTCATGGGGTGAGGTTTGTCTAGATCTTGGCGGTGGATGCTTTTGCCCACTTGCTGCGTGGCAGGTCGGATTGGGAGAGACTGGTAAACCTCTGAAGCCGGAATACCTCTCCTTCCTTTCCCTAAAAAGACCCTCCAAACAGCATCCCTAAAGATATCATAGGCCCTGAGGGATTTTTTTCCTTAGGGCCTCCTATGGGTGGATATAAGAAAAAAAATAGTAACTAGGTAAATTATCTAAAATGCTTTATTAAAAAGAATCATTTTATGATTTTCCTTTGAATAATAAGAAAAAATAATGTAAATAATAAAAAAAAAAAAAACTACAATAAATTTAAACTTGTGATGAGGGAGATGAAATTCTCCCACAACTCCAACAATTTATCTTTTCAACATTTTACAGTAGCGTAGTTCCTTATTTAAGTTATATAACATATAACGAAATTAATTAATTATTTATTTATTATATCATAATAAATGAATAATTAATTTCATTTTATAAATTAAATGGGGTAAGACGTATTATTTATTGACAGCGATAACAAAAAAAATGGATAAAGAGACAATACATCCGGCAACATTGCTAAGTAGGTACCTACTAGAATACTGTTAAAAAATCAACAGTGTGTAGGTACTTACGATTTTATTTCGTTTTTTTTAAGCGTAGGAATTACTAAGTTGGCTGCCTGATTATTGCCAGCATTTTAAAAAAATATATATAATTTATAATAATATGTAAAGTAAGTAGGTACTCAAATAATCTCACTGGCTCCGGGAAAGTGGGACTCATGACAAAAAAAAAATAAGTTGGTAAATTAAAGTGTGTACATCTGAAGTAACCTGCCAGGTAAGTAAGTATGTCGTCTGTATCTATTTGCAAATAATAAAATTGAATAGAGCCTAAGAATTCATAATAAATTGTTTAGCGCCCTTGAGGTGATTTTTCTTTACAAATTATCCAACTATTATTATTATTATTGGTAAGTGGTATAGTACACGCCAAACTTTAACGCCGACCTGAATATTGTACGATCCATTCTCGCGCAGTTACTGACTTTAAAATGAATGTAAGCGAAAGAGAAAATGCGTAAAAACGGTGACCGGACAAATCAGAATGAAATCAACTCAGAACCTCCTTTGAAAAGTCATTAAAAGTGATGGAAAAAAAAATCGTTAAATATGTTACGTTAGGTTAGGTTATGGCCTATTTTAATTTTTTTTTCATAGCTTATATTGACTTTTCAAAGAGGTGTTGAGTTGAGATTGATTCTGAGTTGGCATTGAACCGTAAAAACATAAGTGCGCAGAGAAAGGCGTGGGCGGGGAGGCATGCCACTTTTTACCTTAAACTCGTCTATTGCGACGATTTCTGTATCAACGTCATACCGGCATTAAAGTTTAGCGAATACTATACCTGTTAACCAATCTTTGATATTACTTCTAATCTTGTTAGTATGCATGAGAATGCGTTTACGGCACAAGTTGATTTCTCTCTTTACGGAGAGGAGAAGTATGTCAGCAGGATGAATACGGTCATACAATACCTGACGGTGATTTGTGTTGCATTCCGATTTCTGATTAAAAACTCTTGGATTTGCTCAATTACAGTTACGATTCTGTAAGTAACATAAAGCTATGGTTACTAATCTATTTATGTGACGATTGTGACATTTCATTAAGTTAACTGGTGACGCAAATATTAATGAATTACTTTACTGCCATAACGTTGATGATTAGGTAGGTTTCATTGTTGAAGAATGAGCTTCTAAACTGGAGAGAGCTGGCACAAAACCGAGAAGAGTGGAGGAAGATTCTTGAGGAGGCCAAGACCCATCAGGGATTGTAGAGCCAAGCAGTGGCGTAACTATAAGGTGGGACGGCTGACAAAATGCCACGGGCCCCGCGGGGGCTGGGACCCCGGCCCGAGAGGCTGCGAGCTCAGAAGTAACCTAACGTTTTTAACAAAATTTAGTAAAAATTATAAATTTGCTGATTTATTAGTAATAAAGAATCATTTTATGTCGTGCAGCTTTTCTGAAGAATGTACTGTATTAATGTTATTTGTTGCAATTCCTGTGACTGCAGCTAGTGCTGAAAGATCATTTTCGAAACTAAAATGAGTGTGCTTTAGACCACACGACTGAAGTAAAACTTCTTTATGCTTCGTTCGCCTCGTCCGATCACACTTTTCGTTACGCTCTCGTCACGCATTCGCCAGCTTACTCCCCAAGTCAAGCGTAACAGTAATTGTTATTTCATTATAAATATGTAATAACTACGCTTTGAAAATAAAATTTATTAGATATTTAACAAAAATGCACACAATACTTGTAATACTGTTGGGTAACTTCTCAAGTGATTTAATAAAAATTATATACAACGTAACGATTTTTTCTGGGAGGGGGAGGGGGAGGGGGGGGGGGCTATTCAATGAATTTGCCACGGGCCTAAGATGGTATAGTTACGCCACTGGTATGCAGTATGCACCTAACCTTAAGAGATCAGTGTCATTTAAATTTTGCAAAGTGGCAGGTTGCAAAATACTGAAATTGGAAACAATTTCATTCATTGAAAGGAAACGCGATTTGAGTTTATTAATAATGATGTCCAATACTCGATAAAATATGTTCACTTTAAACTAACTTTCCACATCTTGGAGACGCTCATCTTCGCAAAGTTCGTCAAAATGGCCTTTCACCTTCCTCTGACGAGTTTTAGAAAATTCAGGGTTGATGGACCATTTTTCTGCTACACTATTTGCTTCCTTTTTTAAATTTTCAAATTCATGTCGATATCTTTCAAATCCTTCCAGACAACTTTTCTAACGTTTTAAGGCATCTGAAAGATCGGTAGCTTTAGACTGAAGTGCTTTAGAGGCTGCATCGATAGTTTGTAGAATTTTGCAATGGAAAACCAATTATCTTGATAACATATTCTATTTTTTGATACTATGCCCAAAAAATTATAAATTTGTTGAACTGTTTAAAATAAAGTTGCATATCAATAACCTCTCTTACTGCATCATTAAGTACTAGATTTAAGTTATGAGCAGCACTGTGAACATATAACGCATTTGGCTCGATAACTTTTGAGTTTATGAACTCCACCAAAAGTGCCTTTCATTGTGTTAGCACCATCATATCCTTAACCTTGACACTCATTAAGAGGTATATTTTGTCATTATGGATTTAATAATTTGGTTGGACATTGCTAAGGCAGTTTGGTCCTTAACTTTATGAAATCCTAAAAATGACTCTTTAATGACAAGCGCCTTTGGGATTCCATTTTCGACTTTTTCGATCGTAAAATAACGGTAAAGTTCACACATTTTTTTTTTACATTAACTCCACACAGGAGGCTCTGAGGAAAATAATTTCCCTCAGGGCCTATGTCATCTTTGAAGATGCTGTGTGGAGGGGGTGTTTTTGAGGAGAGGAAGGAGTGAACATGGGTCTTGAAGAGACCCATGTTGTAGGAGGGAGGAAACACAGAGGCCGGCAAATCGTTCCACAGCCGAGCTGTTGAACTCAAGAACGAGTCGTAGAAACGACCCGTTCTCATGTGACTAATGTCAACCGTGTACAAATGTTGAGCGCGCGTTTGGCGTGTTTCCCGACTACGCACCGGTGCCGAGGGGATCAATGACGCTAGTTCCTCGGAACATCTTCCATTGTAATACCGGTAGAACAAGGACAGCATTCCCACCTGGCGCCTGTGCTCTAAAGATTGCAATCCGTTTGTTAGGTTAGGAGAGTCTACCAAACGGACCGCCCGTTTCTGCACAGTCAAGGGTTTTTTTCAGGTATTTTGGGCGCACTTGCGATTTGTACAGGGTTAGCAGTTGTGTACTATTAAAGTATCTGCGTGCCCTTTACAGTATGCCCAGTTTCTGAGAGGCTAACTTAACTCTGGCCTCGATGGAGCCCCTGTACCTGAGCTGGTCACTTAGAGTTACACCAAGCATATCAATGGAAGGCGTGTTCGGGAGAATGCTTCCGTTGAAGGAGACTAGATTATCATTTTGATTCCTTTTAGACGTAATCAGACATGATTGGGTCTTTGAAACATTAAATTCGACGAGGTTATTCTTACCCCAAGAGGAAACACTCTCGAGGTAACCGTCCATTCTTTGTTTCAAAGCCCTCCGAGCCATTGGGGTTTGTGAGCCCTTTGGAGGCTTGTCAAACAAAAAGCTATCATGGACTGTACTGTCATCCGCGTAGCAATGAATCGGTGCACACGTCAAGAGGTCATTGATGTGCAACGAAAACAAAGTCGGAGACAGAACCGATCCCTGTGGGACGCCAGCATTTATCGAATGCGAGGAAGAGGTGAAACCATCAGCAACCGCCTGAATCGACCTCTCCCTCAAATTTGATTTGATCTGTATTTGAAATATCTTGAGTCGTATCGAATACGATAGAGTAAAACGGTGCGGAATTTATTTTATTTTTAGAACTAGAACTCAATTAGCTTGAACTTGTATATGGTTTTTAGTTGTGTCTAACTGTAATTGATTTTAAAACTTATATAAAATTTATAATTTTTACTAAATTTTGTTAAAAATGTTAGGTTACTTCTGAGCTTGCCGCCTCTCGGGCCGGAGCCCCGGCGCCCGCGGGGCTCGTGGCATTTTGCCAGCCCTGCAACCCTGTAGTTACGCCACTGCTGCACACAGAATGCGTTGGTGAGTATCGATTATCAATATAGCCAGAGCCGGCCCTGAACTGCTTTCCCAGCGGCGCGATATAAAGAAAACACATGGTTTCCTCCTTCACCGCACAAGTCAAAACTCTATATTGCTTTTATTTAAATAAGTTGCCCGTACACACGGTTCTATTTTTTTCTCTGCTTTTATCTATACTTTGTACTCTGATTCTATATTCTTTGATATGAATTCTGTATAATTTGGGAGGCGGGAACGGGTACCGCCACCCCGGAACCTTATGGATTACCAATACATCTGTCATAGGTCACCCCAAGTGGTTCGCTACGTTTAATGGTTTGGAAGGGGTGCCCGGGTTCCGTGAGGTAAGTTTGTCCGGATCTTGGCGGCGGATGCATCTGCCCACCAACTGCGTGGCAAGCCGGATCAGGAGAGATTGATTGAGGGAGATCTTCTTACCTCTCTAGCAGGACTCTCGACCATTTTATTTTATTTACCATGTTTTATTTAATTTTGATTTTTCAATTTATGTCAATGTTTCAAAATAATAAAGCTGTATGCCTAATACATGCATGAAATCTAAATTCAAAAATATAAAGTAGATTGTTAATAAGACCCTAGTAGTTTAAAAGGACCTCATTGTAAATATGTAACATTTAAGTAAATAAATATTTAAATTATTATTTTTCATTTTAACCTTTATGAGTAAAACCTCAAATTGTAATATTTAATTAAATGAAGATACTATGAGCGAAACTCAATCGAAAAACTGAAACAGAAAAATCAGAAAGAGATATTGGTACCTCTGGGACTCGAATCCAGGACCTCTCGCTTTCCGATTGCATTTAGTTCGGGTTTGAATCTTGCAATCATACATAAAGATAGAAGCCAATAAAATATGGGTTAAGAAAATGAAGTCAATATGGGTGGTTCTTAGTCGAAGTATGATACAATTAAAAGTGACAGAATTTGATCTAGCTAGAGGTCTTGGGTTCGAGTCCCAGAGGTGCCAATATATTTTTCTGATTTTTCCGTTCCAGATTTCCGATTGAGTTTCTCTCATTCTTTAATTAAATATTTAAATATCTAGCCTAATCCTAAAAAAGTATATGGTGGGCAATAACCCACGGGTACCAACCAACTCATATTTTTGTTTGTGCTTTTTTGTGACTGCGTACCAGTCTTGCAGCTATCAAAACAAATGTACAAAAAGTAGGTAGGTACATACACATTATTTACAAACACCGTTGTCAACACGTAATGTTATTTACCGTCAGATTTAAAAAATCTAGGTATAAAGGGTACTATTAGTACCCTTTACACACAGAGTTCGGAGCGGGACGTGCCCCGCGCCACTTCAGGCCGCCGCGCAGAAAAGTAAAGACCGAAAGTAAGATAACAGTTTACAGAGCAGTTCACTGTGAGACTTTTCTGCGCGGCGGCCTGAAGTGGCGCGGGGCACGTCCCGCTCCGAACTCTGTGTGTAAAGGGTACTATTAAATAGTAGCTATTAGCAGTTGTTTAAATCAGGCCCGTCCCTGAGTATTATTTGAGTCACAGAACGTGACTCAACTCCTAATTGAAGGCATTCCTCAAAATTCCATCGGCCAACGGAACTTACTCCTACAATGACCACTGTTGGGACATTACACATTACAAATGGTAATATGAACGGCTTATTCTTATGCAGACATCTTAATTCTTTCTTCGAAGTGATGTCACATCGTTCTTAGAGCATTGAATTTGTCATTGAAAACAGGTCACGTATCAAGTCAAAAACACCTCAGTGTGGCCATCATTGCATTCATCGGTTATTCCGATGCAACTTAACATTATCGCCACTCCTAATGTGTGGTAAGCTTCGATTATATGATTGTCCATAAGGTTATACTGAGTTATACTTGTAAGCCAAGATAATCCAAAGACTTTTTATAGAATACTAGCTGGTACCCGGCATGCGTTACAATCCCATTCAAAAAAATGAATTGATTCCAGTATGTTCTTTCCCGTTCGTCCTCGTTCACGCCCCGAGGGAAGGGGACTTCCCCTCCCGCATTCCCCTTCCACCTTCCCCGCATTCCCTCTCCCTCGAACCCCACCCCCTTCCTCCTTTTCCTCCCTGCCGGTAAAATATTTGAAATACTCACATTTTCATGTATACAAATTTCATAACGCCAGAGCTTACCATTGTATATGGCCTATAGCCTTCGCGGGCGTGCGCACAACAAATCACCAAAGTTTCATGGCAATCGGATGAACGTTATAGAAGCGCATTAGATACGAACAAACAAAAAAAAATACATATAAGATTATTAAAAGTACATAGAATTTATAAGTTGTCTTTTAAAATCTATTTTTTTTACGTGAATACCTCACAATATCCCATCTACTCCCGTTTGGAGCCAGTGAGACTAAGGCATCCCCAATTGGGGTACGTTGTGAGGCTGACGGTAAGTGGAGAGGGGAAGAAGATGGGAAAGAGGAAGGTGGGGAAGTACCTGGCTATTCAGATTTAGTCACCAAACACGGCTAAATCCATTTTCAGCGACGTTTCAATTCTGATTGGTGATCTTACACCAGTGGAAGATACTCTCAGCAATACTGAGAGTATCTTCCACTCTTCACACACTTCCGCAAATATAGTGACTACATATTTTTTAAATTAATTAATTGTGAAATAACACAAACCAATCCAATATAATTTATTTGCCCACGCCGGAATTCGATCCCGTGACCCTCGAATTACGAGTCGAGAGTATTATCCCTCGACCACGGAGGCCGTCGTAATATAATAAAACAACATGACATTAAAACGCACTGCTTTTTGGTAGGACTGAATCTGCTGATTCGACGTCACAGATCTCGGAACCAGACCACCTGAACTTACCTGAATCCACATTTGAACAGATGAAACTCAGGTTTCGTTTGTATTTAAAAGATTTTGCCATTGTTATTGTTTCACCGTGTTGATGGAATTGAAACATTATTTAGGCGCCTATAATAATTAGAGATATACAATGACCGATGTTGATAGTGGTATTATCGTTAAGTATTATAATATCACGAGGTTCGTATTAAAATCATAAAATAATATTTATATGGTAATCCGCTTACATAATATTTTGTACGTATGATATTATGTTGATTATAATAATTCTAACATAATAGGAACCACGAAGGAAAATTCTAGAAATAGAATTTAAAAAGACAGTACGCAGTTGACTCACCTAAGTGAAATCAAACTTTAATTACAATATACTTAGGTAAAATTTGTAATAAACATGTATTTGACCACCTAAATTAAACTATTGTACTTGCATCAAAATGATCCCGGGAACAAAATGCAGTCGACCTGTGTAAAGGAGCATTTTCTAAAGGTTAGTTTGATAACGTCACACCATTTTTTCGTAGTGATACAGGTTTTAAACAACGGTAAATTGTTTATCAGGTGCGGTCATGAATGTATTTTTGCATTTTGATACAATTCAATAACATTGGACATGTTAACATTTTACCTTGTGTTCTTCAATATTAAAAGCGGTTAGTCTAAATAAAAAAAGGTCTCGATTCCCACACAAAATACAGCGCCTGTTTAAAAAATGTAGGCTTCTTGAGACAGGTGACTCACATCGACAACCACAGATTTGGTGCGATTTTGGGAGACCCGAAAAATCAAAACTTTGATAATTATTTAAATTTATGGTATTTAAGTTAGAAGGTCATTATTGATAGAATAAATTTCTTAAGTAAAATGTCTAAAGTAGCTTATAAACAAAGTCATTTTTTTTCATACAAGATGTGTTTTAAAAAAATTTGTACTAGGTATAATTTGCGATTTTTTTTCTATCGACGGAATTTAATTTTTTATTTATTTATTTACAGATGAAAATGATTAATTACACGTTAATAGGTAGGTAGTCCAGTCCAGTCCAGAGGAATGAGCGAGCACTGGAAGTTTTTGAAAAAAAAAAGAATTTTGGCGCAGACGTTACAACAATGAGCTCTGTACTTTGTTTAAGGGGCTAAATTTATAAAACTGGGAAGACTTCGATGGCTGGGTCATGTGGAGAGAATGATCGAGCATCAAGCACTAAAGTCCCTGCCGAACTCAAGACCGGTATGGCGAAGGAGGCTGGGAAGACCAAGATTAAGATGAAGCGACAACGTCCTCGAAGACATGTCTACCTTGGAGCTTCTAAATTGGAGAGAGCTGGCACAACACCGAGATGAGTGGAGGAAGACTCTTGAAGAGGCCAAGACCTACCAGAGGTTGTAGAGCCAAGAGTGATGATGAATAGGTAGTCCAAAAAAGCTGTCTAAGGAAACGTATAGAGATTATTTTCACAACTAATATCTCTACGATTATTCGTAGGATTATACATACGATTAAATAAACCAAAATACCCGAAAAAAAATTTCATATCCCAATCGCCTCCGACGATTCTCGTTTTTGTCTAAAGAGTCTAAATGCATGCTTCTATATTCTAACAATGTTTGCATTCGAAATCACACGATTGACGAATAAATACTTGTAAATTATCATAAAAGACACATTAAATGTGTTCCTCAGCGGGGAATTGCAGAATCCTGGCTGTTCATCATTAATTAATAATAAGAGTTAAAAAATAATCAAAATTTACAAGCAAAAAGTGAGCAAAATACCTTCGCTGGGGGAAGAGGTAAGGAATAAAACAGGTTAAACTACTCAATGTTTTTAAAACGTCTATTTTATATTCAATCGACTATGTTATCGCAGGTAGGTTTTATTCAATGTACCGACTGTTTTGCAAATCGTCTGCCTGTAAATATGTTTGTACGTTTCGTTTACGGTTCAAGCTTGTTTTCTTCAAACGTGAAATCGTCTTTTTTATTTGGACTTTCTTCTTCGCATTTTTCCAAAATTATGGTGCCTACCCACCTTTCCGAAAACAATAAGGAACTCCAGTTAAAAACATTAAGGCTTTAAAAAAATATGTTCATATAGACCAATAAACGCTGATTCTGAATATATAAGTTTTATTAAATAATATTTAACGTAGAGTTTAAAAAAATGATTAAAAAGCCAATTTTAAATTGTGTCATTAAAACACACTGTCAAGTTGGTGTTATTTTATTTTTAGTGCTGACGTCACTGCTCTCCACAATTCTCAGAACACTTACTGTTCTTCAGCTCCGAACTCCGAACTCGAAAATGGCGGACGCCGAACAGCAGATTCGGCGTTGTATCTTTTCCCACATATAATATTAATAATGCAGATCGTGGAACACTAATCAGGTGCGGTTACAGAAGTATTATTGCACTTTGGTACAATACAATAACAGTAGCGATGAGATGTTGAAATTTTATCTAATGTTTTTCTATATTAAAAGCAGTTAATCTTGAATAAAAAATGCCTCGACTTCTGACATCTAAAGTCATTCCTCCATTGATTTTCCATACAAAATGACAACACCTGTTGAAAATAACTAAAACTTTTGGTCATGATGACGTCACACTAGATACGGTGGTTTTCGGGGGATCTTGAAACATTAAAACTTTGAAATTTATTTTAACTATTAAAACTAAATATAAAAATAAAAATTAATATGCAGTTATTAAAGTAAGAAGGCCATTCATTATTCATTAAAAAATATAAAAAAATTGGACTGGAGTTCCTTATGAAGAAAGAATGGCCATCGAGATGTAAAAAAATGAATGCATTGAATGTTATTCTTTCTGTAAAAATATAATTTTATAAAATGAAATTGTGCATGTGGCATCATTAAATAATAAAAATAAAATGCACGCAGCCAAAAGAGGTTCCCTTTTGCATTGGAGAATTTAAAATTCAACGTAAAAATAATAATTTACGATGATATTCAATACATGAATGTTAATGACCGTCGCCCTCATATTATCTTGTGCCGCGAGAGACTTTTAATACCCTTTATCTGCCTCTTATAAATAAATCCATTCATCATCCCGCCTTTTAGCCGACCCGAGAAAGGTTGCTTCGATACCCGCTGCCGTTAATTAAACCGATTTTAATCGACATCTCAAACCCTGAAAATTAGCATCGTCTTTCGTTAATCTAAAAACCATCAGGGTACGAAAACCGAAAGAGATTATTTTTTATACTTTTTTCGTGACGTCACACACCTTTAATAACTAACCCCTAGAACGTTATATAAAATAAATATATTTGTGTGTGAATACCAAAGATATTGAAATATAAGAGATGTGCTATAGGCAGTTTTTACTGGGTGGGACTGTATTTCCTGGTGTCGCCGATTTTGTTAACCAATACTACTGGGTAGGTACACTTAAAAAAAATCAACTTCTCTTTTATTTTTATTTTTTTTTCTTCATTTTAAGCACCCGCTAAACTGCCAAAGCAGTTTGTCAGCAGGTCAATTTAACAATATTAATAAAACACCAAAGCACAAAATATTACAAGAAACCACAATAGCAAAATAGATACAGAAGAATAACTTTTAAGTAACTACAATACAAAGGCATAAAATATACAGAGAGGCAGATATAACACAGGCAAATTACTGATAGTCATGTGCTACTTTCCGTATTCAAACTATTCCCTTTAGGACGCCGACAGTCGGGCGGACACCATGGCATATCTCTTGTATTTGAATATCTTTGGTCGCAATCAATGGCAGGTAAACTGGATAGTAGCTCGCAGTAGATGACGATGGATTGGTCGGATATCATTTGCATGATATGGTAGCTTTGTGATAATGTTTGAAAGATGTTGTTTTAAGGATTTAAATGCATTTAAAAAAATGGTTGACACCTTCGACCAAGTATATCAGGTCAATGGTTGACACGTATGGAGTAGGAATGTCAGAATTTATTAAAAAATTATTTGAGAAATATAAAAGCAAAAGTCATTGAGAAAAATGAAGACTTGGTTTGCTTATAACAGCAACCTATTTCAGATTATTTTCTGGTGAACGTACGTGACTACGCAAACTTTTAACAGGATAAGATGAGAAACACATTTTGCTGTTTAATTTCAGATTGGCGCCTTACAACAGAAATAATATTATTTGTCAGATGATTTTCTCGGTCAAAATAGATTACACACGACTAGGTGAGTTAAATTAAGATTAATAAATAAATGTTGCAAAGATGTGAATTTTTTATTTGTTCGTATTTATGTATGTTTAAGGAATCACCACTTTTTTCGTTAGAAATCTATGTTCAGACGTTTTCGAGGAGTGCCTTTATAGGCACAATACAGAAATGTGACATTTTAATTACTATTATAAACTTTCGTAAGAGCTTTCGCCTTTGCATAGGAATATGACTTGCCTGATATCCAACTACGCTAGTGCCAACGGCTGATTCAAGCATTTCAGATTACATACCATTACACACTTGGATAAAATTAAGCAACGAGAGAATAACACCTAACGAATCTAGACACGACAAAAAATCTGCTTTAATGTATTTAAACTTTAGATAAGATAGATGTGTTAAAATATTTGATTAGTTTTCCTCAAAGTTAGCAATAAGTACCTACGTGCACAGTGAAATCGATAACTTTGCAATAGGCGTAACTTTCGACTATTTCATATCGATGTCTAGAGCACGGTTGACACCGCTGACAGCCAAACCGATATTGACAGAGAATAGATAAGAAATCGATATACGTTAGCAACACTTGTGGATCTGTCTATCGATTTACATTCCTTAACGTCAAACCGGTGCGTAAAAATTAAAAACACTAATAAATAGACAATGCCGAATAACTAACTAACTTTAATATTCATTGACACTTTGCGTGTATCTTTTTAGACTGAACGGGAGTTAGTTAGTTAATGAGGTCTTTAGTCATATTTGAACCATTTTCGTTTCTTCAAGATCGAACGGAATAAATTGATCGCTTCTGAGCTGGATTAATTAATTCTATGCATCGCTTATACGTTTTTTTAAACTCTAAGACCCTCGATAGTTCATATCCATTTATTAATAAGCCAGTATAAGCCAGTCAATGTACCTGCAAAACAAAGTTTTGTAAATATATTGACACCTAATTTACACTCGGGAGGCTGCGCTAAAATTTGTCAATCGTCGGTCGGAATAACTCTCACCAATTGTTGACTGTGCTCGCAAATATTGATAACTGACCACAATAATAATATAACTTTATTAAATGAAATTTGAAAGATTTATAACCAAAAGAACATATTCATCAGTGTTAATGTTTACGATGGTTTACAAGTTACACACATTTATTATGGTTTCACGTGTATTTAATCTTTTTTCATAGTATTTATGTACATTCGTGGATAGATGAGTGAGGATTGTTTTTGTGTATATCTGCCGAACGTCAAAACACATTTATAATATTAAAGATTAAGTTCCAGTTTGTAATTAGAAGTAGTCTAAGATATTGACATATAAGGAGATGTGCTATCGGCAGTTTTTACTGGGTGGGATTGTGCTTCCTGGTGTCGCCGATATTTTTAACCAATACTATTACACACGTTTAAAAAATCTACCAAATGAACGATTTCTTTTTGTGTTTCTTGGGCATTAACTATGTAACAATTTCTAGACATTTTGTTTAGAAACGATCGAAATAAACAAAAAAATTAAATCTAAAATTAATTTAGTGAATAAAATAATGGCGCCTTGCAAATATCCTTTACTAACCATGTTTCCGTATAATATTGACTCCTCCCACCCCTTTCCCCCTCCCCCAAAATCATCCCTCCCACTACTCCCACCTAATTAATCTTTGGTACTTGCATTTAATTTTTAAGTTAGTTTTAATTCTGCTTGTGAATGATACGGTTGTATCGAAACCGGTCGCGGAAAAATTAAATTTAAGTAACAAATGTACATTTAATAAAACTCTTCAAAAAACAGAAAGATTTCTTTCCGTATTCAAACTATCCTGTTAACCAATACTTCTGCACATCTTCGAAAAATCAAATAAATTCCATATTCAAACTATTCCCATTAGGTAGTAGTTCCGCGGACAGTCGGGCGGACATCATAGCATATCTCCTTATATTTTAATATCTTTGGAGGTAGTCTAAGGATTATTTTTATAACAGTTTTCTGTGCCTTTACGATTAGGTCAAGTGCAGACGCAGTACCACTTCCCCAGGCTATGATACCATACTTAATAATAGATTGACAGACAGCAAAATAAATCATAAACCATAGTTGACGGATTTAGTGAATATCGTATTGATAGAGGGTTTTTATCGATTGTCCGTGTTAGACCTCCAGATTATCTTCATGTGTATTTCCGTCACTGTGTAATTATTGCAGTATTATTTAATATTGGTGCCTGAAATTCACGCCTGCACAATTTCGTCAAGTACCTAAACCGTAGCTTCATAATGAGATGTTAATCTCTTTCTACATTCCCTTTGCTACTTTTTAAAGTTAAGTCCTCTATAAAATATTTTTTATTCCACGATCTCAAATCAAAATATTTAATGGTTTTAATGTCATGTCTTCAGGCGGGCCCATTACCGCTATCCAGGGCAGCTGAACTGACAGCACGGGAGCGCCGAACTGACATAAGAGGATCATTTCGTCATATTTATGACCGGCTTAAACATCCTTGAGTGTTGCGTGAAACGCCCCCTACTTAATGCAGTCTAAAAAGAGTATTGCCATCATTAATAATCTTCTGACTTTCATAAAAATAATAAATAACCGGGTGGAGGTAAGAATTAGGTAGGTGCCTACCTACTCACCTGCGTAAACCTTCAGGAAGGAATAATAATTATTTATGCGCCGGATCACAGCTGATCTAATTATATTTTTTATTATTCTTTATTTTTTCCCTTTAGGGCAATCCATAAATAACGACACATGAATTTCATGATTTTTTGAAATCCCTCCCCCCGTCCCTGTCACACACTGTCACATTTGTGAGACGTCCTCCCCCCTAGCGTGACATAAAGCGTTTTGCAATTTTATTGGTAATATTTTGAAATGTTTCGTAGCGGTCATATTTACCACAACGGAGGGGGCG
The DNA here is from genome assembly GCA_936435175.1 of Glyphotaelius pellucidus. Classification (NCBI taxonomy): domain Eukaryota; kingdom Metazoa; phylum Arthropoda; class Insecta; order Trichoptera; family Limnephilidae; genus Glyphotaelius; species Glyphotaelius pellucidus. The sequence goes on from OW386553.1 coordinate 19,881,132, forward strand.
AGATGGGATGTTTTGTGTCGAATGGGATCTCTGCGGGAAGGGGCGATTCGGGATACGGAGATATTTTTGTGAATTTACTTGCGTACTGGGAGGAGCCAAATGGGATACTACGAGGTGTCGGCCTGGTTTTATAAACTCGCGGGAATATGTGTGCGAGAATGCGGGGTTTCATTAGTGTTTTTTTTCGTTTTGAAAATTCGTACAATCAGACAGACATGTTGGGAAAATTCCCGTCATCTGGTAAGCCTAACTGCATGTGACGTCACAAAGCTGATGCCCCCCCTGCCGCTTTGTCACACAATGTCACACTTCTCTACACCCCTCCCCCCTTAAGGTGTGACGTAATTTATGGATGGCCTACATGGATTCCTACATATACGTTTAAAAACACACTTTTAAAATATAGCAATATATAAACGATCTTACGAATTTTCGTTTACTATTATTGCCGTGTCATCAGCGGAAGAAACAAATTTTCCAAGGGATTACAAAACCACATAAATCGTTCACATATATAAATATGTTACTTAAACTACTTAAATGAATTGCATAAGTTAATAGCTGTACACTGTACCTACACAATCTGTAAACTTCATCCGCCATAACACAGGGACATCCCTAGCATGGCGGATGAATTAACACAATTTTTTGTTCATTGTATAAACTTCTTTTAATAAATAAATAAAAATAAATAAAATAAAATAAATATTAAAAATAAAATAATAATAATATAATATTTTAGTAGATCAGTCAGAACAGTTGTTTCTATGGAATAGAAACCCAAAGTTGAATAACTTTCGTTCTACAGATTGACAATTGATTTTGTTTGAACACACCGTGCGATAGGCACTAGATTAAAGAAGAACATCTATACTAATATTATAAATGCGAAAGCGCGTGTGTTTGTTTGTTACGCTTTCACGCCTAAACCACCAAACCGTTTTTAAAATTCGTAATGGCGATATACAACGCCAAGTAGTGAAAGAGATACAAAACGGATGCGCTACGTGGGCCACTTTAGACCAAAGAATAAGAGCTAAAACCAAAAGGTACCAAGTTAGTGTCGACATCGGTTTCCTTTCAAATCTGCATGGAAGTAGTATACGTGTAGTGTAAGATGGTACCTGTACCATTCGAAATTAAAATGAGGAATGGTTATTTTCCTCCATGGTTATTCCTTTTCAAAAGAGATAGGGAGGCGATGCAGACATACAAATACTTATATTTTCATCCTGTCGAAGGGCGGTAGAAATTGTAATTATATTAGCTTCTTTATCACAACAATTATATTTTATATGAATACCGATCAAGAGTCCATGAACAACTGTACCCGACCGTCTTGAACCAGTTGGGCTAGGAGAATATAGTGAAATTATGAAACCGCGCGCATAAAAGTGTCATCAACATCGTTCATCTATATTAACGCCCGTCTCTTGTGAGCTGCGCCATTAACTTTTGCCGTGACAATCCCTCAAACATCATTATTAACATGAGAAACATTGAAAATTTTTGATGTGCTTCAAGCTTTCCATGCGCGATGGAAAACATTCCATCCCGGGTGAAGCGTGAAGGCAGGCGGGGGGCGGCGGGTGAATCAATTCATTATTTCACAGGAGCCGCGCGGTGCGGTTCAAATCACGAGTTTAAAATATTATTATACCTCATAATATAATAATAAATATATTTGATAATAAAACAACAAATATTAATACAAATATTCTGTTTAAATCGAGAAACGCCTGGAATATTCTCCGCGCGGGCAGAGGGTACCTAATATGTTTTTGTACAAAGTTTTGAAGTGATTTTACACAAAAACGGCAAATTTCATAAACAGCCATATATTGTTTTTATTTTATTTATGGCTTTTTGGTCTTGCCGGGACCGGAATCCGGAATATCTTTCACATCAGAAATCGACGTTTTTTTGACGTCTACGTAATTATTTACGCACTACAAATTTTTAAATGGTAACTTTCGATATAAGTCGGAAATCTTGCGTTCATTGCGAACTTCGCCAATGAAGTTATACTTCACCCCAATCTTTCAAACGTGTTTCAACAAACGGAGGAGACGGAAAACAAAAAAAATGTTGATAGTAGTATCAAAGCAATCGTTAAAGCATTTGTTTAAGCTGGAGACCCGCCTTTACAACAGCGCGCGCCTAGCATTTGTCGCTACCTACACACCAAAACTCATACTCATAACTTTCATTAGTAGTCCAGTCAAGATGTACATCCGTGCTTGCAAAAGGTCGGATCATTCTGAATTTTTTATATGTTGTTAGGACCTAAACCAATATTAAAAAAACAGATTTGCAATTTCCAAAGTGCTGTGCGAGCGGCGGTTTAGTCAAAAAAGCACGAAATTTTCGGACTTTTTTCAGTTTTTGCTCAATATCTCAGTGAAGGAAGGGTTTGAATGACACAATTGTTCAGTACATTTTTAAATGTAACTAAATTTTCTACAATTTAAAACCAAGACAAGCTCTATACAGTCATTGGTTTCCGAGATACAGGTCTTCAAAAATACGCCATTTTTTCCAAAAAGTGAAATTTTTTCGAAATGGTCACTTATTTTGTGAAATATCTTCCAAAATACGCGTTTCACGTCAAATATTATATGAAATAAAGTTGTAGTAAATTTAATTAGCTTTCATTTAAGACCAAATTGGTACCTGTAGGTCCAGCAATTCTCTAATAAACGGTACATAACCAATAACAGCCATAAGTGGGTTTTGGGGGGAAATGCAAATAAACTGTTCTCAAGTTTTTTTTTTTGGTTTTATTTATCAAACAATTCCATTTTTTTTTATTGTTAAACAAATTGATTGATGAAAAATAAAAAGATAATGTACCTATCGGGAATTACGTCATCATCAAACGTTGTTTTATAGACCTACGTACTGAAATGCTTGTACAAACATCATGGTACCTACTATAAGGACAAACTACATTTACACAAAAAAAGACAACTAATATAAATCATATAGATGGCCCGGGTTTGGGCTCGCATTAAGATGGTGAATCGAAGGCTGTGATGAACGCTGGAAGAGGCGCCCAGTCTGCAGTAGGGTCATCTTCATCGTCCGAGCATTTCAGCTCCACATCCGGGACGTTAATGCACAATTTGCCACCGCATGACTGGCAGAGGACTGAGCAGCCCTTTCTTGTATTTACATGAAATTTTTCGCAGAAGGGCAGGAGGTGCGGGATCCATGGTGGTGGGGATAGGGGTGAGTCCCTGAGAAGACAGCTTCCACCCCCAATCAGTGGGATTTAAGTTGACTCTCCGCCACTTCTGCACTTGGAGGCAGCACCTTGCTGCATGGTGGCCTGCGGTTTCTTCCGTCGGTGGCAAACGGGCGAGGTTTATGTTCGTTGAAGTGACAAACGTCTTATACCTTAGGAAGTCCAAAGTATCCCTCGCGATGTCACCCCCACTACAAAACACTGTTCAACTCCGGGTGAAGTCCATTCTCGACAATATCTCTTGATTTATGAATAATGGCTGGTCGAAAGTGACAAACGTGATTTTCTTGCCATGAGCTTTGCTTCGGTTGCTGGCTTCCATGAGTGAAGTGAACACCGTATTGTAGTCAGTGGGAGGGGCACGGATAAATGGAAGGAAAAAGATTTTGGAGCGTGAAAACTGAAGCCCGTCTGTGGCTTGCTCCATAAATCCATTCCACCCTGGCATCGACTGTTTGTTGAGCGACTTCCCATACAACCATATTAGGTCAGGAGCAGAGGGCAAAATTTCAACATCAATTTTCTAGGTTCCTTGTAAATAAACTACGATTGCTGCCAATCCACTGTTTTTTTTTTAACAATGCACTCTTTGATTTGTACTTCACTGCTGGAAGTGACATTTTGAGCAGAAACATAGTTCTGTATACATGGAATGTTTTTGTCTCGCATTACTGCTCTCGAAGGCCATTACTGCATAAAATGCCTCTCATCTCAAAAATGTGTTATCACTATCCAGCGTGTTAACGTTCACGTCCGCATTGTCATAGACAAATTGGATAAAAGCACCTTTTCCTATTGGTGTTGAGGATTCATCTCGTAAGATCGCCGAAGTTTCAAGCTGCATAGCTTCTGATTAGCGCACCAGGTGTTTGGATCCATATTTTCGATAAAATTAGGTACCAATTCCAATCAGAAGGGAGGAAACAAAAGATCGAGGTCGTACAGCAGCTATCAGAGCATGAGAAAATGACACGCACTTCTTCTTCCATGCTTCAAGGAGGCCACGCTTGTTTTTGAGAACAACAGTCTCAAAAAATAGCTGTACTGACTCAGGGATGACAGAATCAACATTGTTGAAGAAATCGTCCGAGTGGGGATACTGACTGGTGTCATACACATGTGTGCGGATATCTTCCACGATGATTACTGCTGCTGCCTTCACAACTCTCAACCGCTCTTGCTGCACATCGTCTTTTTGTTCCTTGTACCAATGATCATACAAAATTTTATGACCGGTGTTTTTGAAGCAGACTAGTAACCCTTTGTTTGAGCCCATCTCCACTGTGACTATGTCATCGCCATAACGTTTTTGGAGGTGAGTTTTCGCTGTTCTGACATCAGGGATACAATCAACCTTAATTTGCTGCAGAAGGTGTGATAAAAAAATTGGCAATCATCACTGTTTTCCAATAGGTAATCGTACACACACTCCATCATTGCTTCTTCAATATCACTGGCTGGACGATACCCTCTCTTATTCCCAGTAGCAGATGGTAATTTAAACAGTCTCGTGTAGCACAATCTGTGGTACGTCCCATCTGCAGAAACCAAGTCGTTAATGGCGAGGAGGCGCTCCTCAATGGCCCTTCCCCAATCGTCACCTCAGCATTTAGCTGCATCTAAAATAGTTTGCCTCATGCCCCACTTCCCAACCGTATGGACCATATTTCTTCTTGTCAAGGGCAGTTTGCTTTGTTGCTGCAGAAATTCTTCAGTGATAGCATCACCACACAAAAAGCATATCCCCCTCAAGGTAGGAGCCAGTTTACTTGATAATCTTGTCGATTGTCTTTGGTTGGGAAGGAGTATCCCCTCCTCGACGAACTGAGGCTTTAACGTTACACACAACTGTATATCTTTTCCTGCATGCATCATGAACGCTGACTTGGTTGCAATTTTGGAGGAAATTTTTATTTTCTTTGAGACCACGTTTATGACTCACTTCAATGTGTTTGATTTCTTCGTTCTTTGATGATCACAACAAAACCAAGGTCCTCACGACACACAAAACACACACTCGGACGGATAGACATTTCGAAACACACTGAGCGCTACCCTGGAAGGGCCAGGTGTGGGTGTGGGTGCGGGCAAAACCCACTTACGACTGTTTTTGGTTATCTGCCGTTTACGAGAGAATTGCTGGGCCTACAGATACCAATTAAGTCTTTAATGAAAGCTAATTAAATTTACTACAACTTCATTTCATATAATATTTGACGTGAAATGCGTGTTTTAGAAGATATTTCACAAAATAAGTGACCATTTCGAAAAAATTTCACTTTTTGGAAAAAATGGCCTATTTTTGAAGAACTGTATCTTGGAAACCAATGACTGTATAGAGCTTGCCTTAGTTTTAAATTGTAGAAAATTTAGTTAACTTTAAAAATGTACTGGATAATTGTACTATTCAGACCCTTCCTTCACTAAGATATTGAGCAAAAACCGAAAAAAGTTCGAAAATTTCGTGCTTTTTTGGCTAAACCGCCGCTCGCACAGCTCTCTGGAAATCGCAAATTTGTTTTTTTAATATTGGTTTAGGTCCTAACAACATATACAAAATTCAGAATGATACGACCTTTTGCAAGCACGAGGCCCTTTTCATGTTTAATTTGACTAGATTATAGCTCCGTGCAGTTTGTCCGTAGTCCAGCAATATTATCCATCACTTACATTGACTCAGTTTAGTGTACCTAAAAGAAATCAAAGAGACTCCAACGCTCGTTCAGTAAGAATATGACTCGTTCTGACGAATAGCCAATCAGCTGGAGACACAAAAAATCAATGCAAATCAGACGGTTCTCGAAAGGATGACAATATTTATAAGTTCCGTTGCGAGGGCGGTAGTCTAGAACAGAGGTTCCCAAGCTTTTTTGCCCCGTAGACCACCTGCCGATTTTATTTTTCACAGACTTCATTCGGCAGAAAGCTGCCGAATATTGATTTTTTCTAAATCAATTCACTTCAAATGTGTTTTCATTTTTATCGTAAGATTGGTTTTAGAGCTAAAAAACCTTGGCTCTACACAATACACCGTTGCTCTACTCTAGTGACTTTCTCTTGGGTTTGCTCATCTACGGGTCAGAAGGAATTTACCAACTCATTGCAGCACATTTCTTCAGACTGATTCGTGGATGGTTCGGAAACTCGACTATCACGGAGAGCATTAGTTTCTGTTTTCCCGATGGTTATCTCCGTCACCGACAGCATGAACTGTTTTATCTCCCGGCTTGCAAAACTTAATAAACTTAATAACTTGCCAATGGACATGCCAGTCGGGAGAGCTGTCTTGTTGTTAGATAGAATCACTTCGAATATCGATATGTTTAACATCAATGAAGCACAATTTAGTCGGCAAGCTTTGTTACTGTTAGTTTAAATGTGATTATCTTATCTTAAATATTTTTTCTCTTTTAATAATGCTTTGAAATGTTAATTTTGTAATGTTTTTAAAATGAATCAATTGATTTGAAATTAAATCTCGTGGACCCCCAATTTTTTTCCTAGCTGACATAGACCCCCAGCAACTCGAAATCGACCCCTGGGGGTCCATACAGACCACTTTGGGAACCTCTGGTCTAGAGTCACCACCACTGCAATCGGATACTTCACAAAATAAGTAATTGTGTAGGTCAGTGGGAAGACTAAATACATAAGTTAGCAACAGTATAAAATACTTCTCCTTCCTAAATATGAATTTATACAAGTGCGAGGGTTTGACATTATAAAATACGTTGCAATGCGTGGGTTTGCCATTATAAAATGCATCAGTTCACGACATAAATAAATAAAAATCTAAATATCTATACTATCATTTTCGATGTGACAGCGTGGGGGCAAACGCATAGGTACGTTTTTCAACCCATGACGCATAAGATTCCTCTTAAAACATTTCTACTTATCACAACCTAAATAGGTGACACATTCATTTAAATTTGAAGTTCTTATAAACCAAAGTTTTCTATTTCGGTTGACAAGGAGTAACAAATTCATAACAAATATGCGTCAGAAATCCATGACCATCACCTGTCATTCTACTCCCCGAACTCATAGATAAAGATGAATGAATCACTTGTTCGATAAACAAATTCAATAATCGAATATTAACGTAATACGGACGAATTTGTCATTGATATGCAGTTTGGGAATGTTTCCCGATAAACTTATCACATCAGTAATGCATGTCTGCTCTGTCGCTTCCTTTACGATCACGCCAATGTCGGTGATAAAACCTCGCGTAGGTTCAGTGTCGATCGTTTATCTGGCTAAGATAGGTGCAATCTAAACGATAACAGTTTTATAATTAACCAATTAATTTGTAATTATTACTAATTAATAATTAATAACAACTGGGAATTACCAAAACAATAATCGGAGTTCAACGTTTGCTATTCTTTGACCGAAGCGATGACGTGTTAATTAGCAGCCAATCTTACAAGTACCTAACCTACTATTAATTACTAGGTAACACCTTTTCGCAGTTTGTTATAAAAATTATACCTATCTACTTTATTTAAAATATTCGTATATACTGTATCGACAATAAATTGGCGGCCCGCTGGCCAAATGTGGCTCACGAAGTGCCCCCTCCTGGCCCTCGGGACGATTATTCCGACAATTATTCCTTCTCACCGTACTTGGCGCATCGGTCCCAGTCATATCAAAAGCAGAAATTTGAAATGCTTTAAAGAACAATGAATCCAAAAATGATTTAAACATGTCATATTTGATCCGTTTTTTCTATTTCGATCTGCGTTGTCTAAATATTTCTAGGAAAATAAGTGCGTCCTTGGACTCAAATGAAAAATTGCTTATAAATATAAATACTGTTATTTAAAAAAAAAAAATAAAAAATGGGCCTGGAGATTCGACCTTTCCGCCGCGTTCATTTTAATTATTACTGAGGAACGTGTTACAAATATTTTAGATGTTCCTTTATGAATCCCTCCTGAAGTTATTAATTCATCGTCTAGAAAAATAAAATCTGGTGCTCACCGCTAACTTTGTAGTTGAAAAACTTGTTATAAAGTTTTAAAATAGTTGTACGTAAAATATATTAATGGTAAAGTATTGTTTTTATTAATTTTACATATAAAGAACATATATATTAATTTTACAAAGAAGAATCTCCAGGGGTCTATTTGAATAAAAAAGTTATTTTAGTGACGAATTCGCCGGAAATAATTAAAATGTGAGTTTGGAGCAAACAAAAATTATTAGGGTTGTGTACCGCCTTAAGTATTCTGGAAGAACTATTCAATCGTACATATTTTATAATAAAAAGTCACAATAATTACAGGTCAACAAAACCGGAGACACCTTTTTGTGGAAAAAAAAAATCTGTCAAGTCGGTTTACGGACGATAATTTTACGTGATATAATAACGACGGAGTGGAAGAGAGCGTCATAAATGCGTCACAAGCCGAACGCTTGTTCCGCGCTCTCGCTTGCACGCTCGGCGCAGGCGGAACGTGACAATGAGTCATGCTTTTTCGTGAGTGCAGCCGGCGTTCATCGATTTATAAGACGTTATCACGTCAAAAAAAAATTTTTTTCTCTCTTCCGGAAAATGAACATTTTGTCCTTTGTAGACAGTTTAAAATTTACGTGATCGATGTACATTTTTTCATATCTAGTTCATGTGAAGAAAACAAATGTAAGTTTGTAAGAATGAGCAACGCCCGAGTGGGATTCAAATTATTGTATAAGTACCTACTTCAAATGAATGAATTAATTTAAAGAGTTTTTGAAAATTGAATTCGGATTTGACAATCGTAGTTTTACAAAATGTCATTCTCAAATTTGTAACAGTTTCGCAAGAATTTTTATGATGATTGAAAAACTTTTCAGATGTATTGTCATGTGGTTGAAATAATCCAAAAACCTTCGCGGGGGTTGTAAGAAGGTATTTTGAAAGTTTAAAATATTTCCTATGCTTAATATAGCAATGCGCAACACACTAATCCCCAAACACATTTTGATTTTTATATATATATAGATGTCATAATAGAGATTTGTTAGTTATTAATCTGAATAGATTCAGATAAAAAATGTAAGGGATCCTCCGAAAGTTAAACAGGGTGCGGCAGCATAGCTTCCTTTTTTAAAATGCGCGCCATTCAGTCGGTTGATGCCGTAGCGGAGCGCTAGTGATATTGTTCGAGAGGCGGAACTATAAAGTTTTATCCCAACACAGTTTTGTCGCCATCATGCGTTGGAACAGTGAGGAGCTTGCGTTTGCCGTTGAGGCCTACTTTTCAAACGGATGTCCTGTGATCGAAACCCAACGCGCCTACGACGTGCGCCTAGGTCGTCACTTACCTGATTAGAGCTTCATAAACTAAGTAAAACAAAACTTTAGGTACGTGCCTACATTATAAAAATAAATAAAAAAATTCTGATTCATACAATGGGTTTTATTAAGTTTTTAAGAAAGGAAGTTATGCTGCCGCACCCTAAAGGCGTGCTGGGTTGCGACCTGGTAATTTTTCTGTATCTTGTTCTGTTTCATGTTCCGTTTAGATTTATTTTTATTACCTCCTTGTAATATTTTGGAGGAAGGAACTTGTAAATAATAACTCATCTTTAGGAAACTTTAAAGGACTTGTGAATTTTATTGCTCTATTCCCAATTACATTGTGAATATTCAGGAGACCCAAACTACCCAAGACAGACCAAGGAGTTTACGTTTTACTTGTTAAGAAGGTATGGTGAGTAGAGGAGAAGTGAGAGTAAAAACCTAAAACATAGGTTTTTTATGTTACCCCTTGGTAGGAGGGAAATTTGCACCTTCTGACATCTATGGATAATTTCTTCAACTAATTATATTAACTTTACCTAAACCAATAAATCGTATCATTTGGAGAGGTGTGAGTCCTAGCCAAGCCTACGTTCGACATTTTTTAGACATTTTTTAGACATCCTTTTTCAATGATAAAGTTTATCCCCAAAATGTGAATAATACGTTCGTGCTTGTAACTAAATGTCACAACAATACTACAAAATAATCATAGTTTTGAGACAAGCTAAAAAATCGTGAAATGTTACCCCTTTTCCCACTAGTGTTCGAATAAGATCACGGTTTTACGTAAATATTTTCATTTTTTATTTAACATACTATTTTGGTTCTAGCCTTGTTACCTGTTGGTTTATTTGTTCACTTAGAAAGGTTCCTTATTTGAACAGAAACAGAAGATTGCCAGGTTAAATAATAAAATCACTGCAACCACTTACCGTAAGAGGAATTGTTACTTAGAACAAATAAACTCAGTAAATAAACAAATAAAACAAACTTGGGGGTAAACTCAACAAACTTTTTGTTGTAGGTGCTTACCGGGCAGGTATGTATTTAATGTTTATGTAAATACTAAGATATTGTTTAGGCATATCTGCTTTTAGGTTTAGGATAATAAAAACCCGTGTGAAGTGTGATTTTCATAAGCGAGAGTTGGATAGTGAGAAGAGCGATTCTGTATCTTTTGTGGATACGGAATCGATTCCGTACGTAATCGCCTGTCAAATTTGTGTGATTGTCTATGGCTTGCAATTGCTTTTTCTATGGGCTGATGCGTTACCAATGCTTGTTCTAAAACACCCGCAATAAATGTTCAAATTCCCCAAATTGGGGAGAACAAAATAACAAATTCCCCCCAAGTTCAAATTTAAAAATTCGGCGAATTTTGGGGACTGCAAATTGGCAACCCTGGTAAGCTGTCAGCCCTGTCGCAAATGTCAAATCCGTGGCCTACAACTTTAAGCGTACATTAAATGAATATATAATCTTGTATACCTACGCATTTCGTGTTTAAACTAGTAGAGACATCAGCCCGAAGAAAAAGTAATTGCAAGTCACAGACAATCACACAAATCTGACAGGCAATTGATTAGGTATGGAATCGATTCCGTATCCACAAATGATACAGAATCTCATGGCAGTGATGATTATCGAAACAAAAATAAAATAATGTAATGTACTCGTAGATGTCACGTTGTATAACCATAAAATAATTCGAAGTGGCATCATTAAAGGAGGGGAGCTGTTGTCCCAAGCTATAATAAATGTAAAAATCAAGGATTGATTGCATGTTCATTAGGTATTGATATGTCCATCAAATATTCATTGCTTTGTAATATACATATCAAGTATTGATTGCATGTCCCAGATGCCGTGATGAAGGAACTTTCATAACACATGTCAACGATAACGATGATTGGTAGGCATACTTAATACATAGTTTTTTTTTAAATCCTTTTCTACGAGCAACATTAGTTGCGGGCAACATTTGTGTGGCTCGACAAAATCCAATGCAGTATACATACAGTACCTATACAGGATGTTAAGGGACCTACTCGACTTACTTTAACCAGTGATTCTGACATTTTTTGAAGTAAAAAATGTAAATGAAATTTTGGTCTTCGGTGTCTTTTTTGAAGATTTTTTATTCCAAAATTTTTCTTCAAAATCAAACAAAAAACAATTTCTTTCGCATGTCGACACTGGTCATTCAGCCGAGTAACCGACCAAGTAGTAATAGCCGACCAAGCCCTTAACCCGCCTACAACTGTTCAACACCTACCATTTTTTATATTTTTGTAGAAAAAAAACATCATAAATGACACCGGAGACCAAAGTTTCATTTACATTTTTTTATTCCTTATAATGTCAGGAATCACTGGTTAAAGTGAGCCAAACACCTTTAACACCTTATATAATTAGCTCTAGTGCGCCTAGGACTAACATGCATTTTTTCTTTGTATTTTATGACCAAATTTTTATCATGCACTTGGAATTCGCTACCTTAGAGCTAACGGAATTAGTTTTTTTATCCCTGAAACATTTTTATTTTACACTTTTATTTTACATTATTTATCATTGTATTTTATGACTATTTTTTTATCATGCACGTAGGAATCTGCTACCTTATAGCTACTAACATAACTATTAATTTCAAGTATAAGTGCCTAATTGTGTTATAATTTTTTTTTAATTTCTTTTTTCGCCAAAATTTCTCTGACTTAAATGCTAAACATTTTTTAAGCAAGTTTTCATGGAAATTTTTACTTCGGTTTCTTTTTCGCGAAAGTGAAACTGAAGTGAGGTACACTAAATCGTCTACAACATTCTCAATCTTTTTTTGCCCACTTTGAGAACATTTTTATTTCTAGCGCCTCCTAACTCGTCACTTCGAAGGGGGCGTAATGAGATACCACGATAGTTACATTTGCCACAACGGAAGGAGGGGGTGCATCGGGATACCACGACGAAGGGGGCGTAATGGGATACCCGATGCACGATGGGGTTACATTTGCCACAACGGAGGGGGCGTAATGGGATAGGGAAGGCGTTATAGCCTTCGTCGAGACCTATGATCTAAAAGATCATGTCACGAGTGTTTTCAATCTCTCCGCAATGAAGGTTCAATAAGGTCATCAAATGTTTGTTTTTTGTTTTCAAAATCAGTGTATTAATTTTACTAACACATAAAATGTACCTTTCTATTCTATGTGAAATATTTTATAATTTCACGTGAGTTTATTGTTCAACCATAATTGCGATGAAGATATGTAGGGAAGTAGGTAGGTTGGTACATATATAAAATACATTGTATGAAATAAGATACATTGTCTTTCTAACGTCATTTACATTTTATTAGGTACCCATAAAATATTATATAACTTGTAGAAATTGCGGTAATTATAAGAAATAATTGACCCGTACACGTGTTTAAGTTTATCGACCTTTTTATCGCAAAGTTCGCGGAATTTACTCTGATAAATAAATTACGAATTGAAAAAATTATGACACAATTAAATTGCATAAGATTGAATGGAATAGAATTATGTTGTACGTTTACAAATATTGTAACCAGAGTTGACCAGAATGTTGATGACCCACTGTCCTCAAGTGCATTGCTTGCGTATAGCACAGCACTTTTAAAACATGTTATTCGACTCTTTTTTATTATTTTTGTTTTTAATTAATGTATAACAGATTAATCTTCCAATTACAGTCAATGAAGTTGTACATAATATGTGGACGCGTAGTATAAATCTCAAAGTGGTAAGCCAAAGACAAGGCAATTGTATTGACTTCAATTTCGTAGTTTTAGTACTCAATTTCCACGCGTGGCGTTGTGGCATAGATAAGGTCGTGTCCTAGCATTGTCCCGACACTTTCCCAACGGCGTTATAAGGAAACATACGGTTTCCTCCTTCATCGTACACGTCAAGACTCTACTTTTTATTGAACGAAGCTACATTTTTTTGAATGACTCTAGACCCTCCAATGTCCATGCATACGGGGTTAGTAAGCGGTATGCAAGTACCTACTTACATTAAAATTGTAAAAAAAAGAAATAGAAGTAGCAGCCGTGGAATAATTCTTCTGAAATGGGTAACATAAAAATAGAGATAATAGAAAACTATTACTAAAAAGTAAAAGAAAAAGAAAAAATAAGAGCCATAACCAGTCGAAGAAACCTTCTGAAAATAAAAGAAGTAACGAGAAAAAAAACAGTTATAATACAATCATGTAAAGTAAGTAATTACTATAATCTGAAAGAAAATAAAATATATCAAAAGAAAAGAATAGCCAGAGAAGGTATAGCCACAGACTACCGGGCAGTCCCAATGATATAGCTATCGGCCAAACCACAGACGATGCCAGAAGTCCGCGCCCTTTAGCCGGCTCCCCGGTTTTGCCGTGTCCTAGCAATAAGTTAATTACATTAAAAAGGGCCGAAATGCCCTCGTGTGTGGTAAGAAAATGTTTCCATTACTCGAAAAACACTAGTAAAAGCCAAGGAATAGCATAAAAAAATTCAATTAATACAATTATTTTAGCGCCATTAGAAATGTGAGAAAGCAGTAGGTCGTCCCTTACAGCTTTCCGTATTCGTCTTGGTGTAAGCGAGTAAGCGTGTCTTGGCATCTCAGTCACACCCGTGATTTAGAATGTAGTATACAGCGCAAATATGAAAACGCCTCCCGGTCCTAATACTATGTCGTTCATACATACACATTCTTTGATGTCTGTTTTATCATGAATAACTTTTGAAATAAGAACTTTCTGAAAACATAAGAGTGTTTCTTACTTTCCACATTCTATCTGAGTTTGTGAGACAATGGCGAGTCTATATGTAATGTATAAAGTCATTGATTATAGTACCTACAATCTTTTCATTTCGTCACTCTTAACATGTAGTAAAATTATACAAAAAAGTCTTAAGGCTATTTAAAGAAGAATTAAACACATCTAGTGTTTCAGAAATTCATTCTATAGCACCACCACTCTTGCCATACTATGCTAGAATATCCGTCCTACAGTGTGGTATTTTGAATTTTTTGGCGTATTTTGTATTTTTTATTTCGTGGCAACAACTACGGGTAAAGTTTTCATGTACGTTTAAGCCATAGCACTACAAGAGGAACGGGCTACCAACAGAGTTATGAATTAGGTATATTAAAAAAAGTCTAGTTTCTAGGCTTAATCTATTTGTTGCTTCAAGTACCTAAGTCTGTATGGTGCATGAATCTCGGATAAGTTCCGCGTTCCGCGTATAGACATACCTGAGGATTTTTTACTGGATTTATACCAGTATATTAACACATTTGGTTTGGTGCGGAGTCCACACTACGCTAGCATACTCCAGCTTCCTTCTTATAAAGCCGTCAAAGGACAAAAAATCGACACTGTATATAAATTCGTTTGATATTCATACCAACTTATTATTAAGGGTATTTTTGAAGTCGATTTTATGTTTGAGATTGGTAAATGATGCACAAAAAATATTATTTTGTAGTAAATATCATTTCGGGGGGCCAACTGTCGGCGGATCAACTGTCGGGTCACCCTCTCGAATACCTAAACTTGTTGACCTTGATCCCTTATTATCTGTTTCTCGCTAAAAAAAGAAAAGCAGATATCAATAAGACTAAAGTTTCTTTTCAGTGACGTTTGGCAAATACTGTTTTATGTGAATTTGATTTCCACAAGAGACTGTCGAAACTGTCGAAAGCTAGTGAATTTATGGCATCCACAATAAATTATTTGGGCATGCTTTGAGGCTAAAGAGAGTTGGCAGTGGAAGGAGATAGGCAAGATGAAAGTGAGAAATTATCTGGCTCTTCTGTTCACTGTCGGACGCGAATACATAGTACCAAAGGTACCTACGTTTTAGAATAAAGTAGGACTTGTCTCGTTTGAAACACCGTTGTTATTATTATGTCCAAACTTAAAATGAAACATAATAGATAGGTGTCAAATAATATCTTGATTGTTGTACAAATATAAAATGTTCAGCACATTGTCTTTGATAAAACATCTGCGTAGCGTGTCACCATCTCAATATTTGTATAGAGTTTTTTCTGAGATGGCGACATGGCGTGTCTCTCCTCTCTAATCTAAAAATACACGCGGCAGTCTGTCGCATGACCAAAAAAATCCAAAGCAACAAACAAAGTGTGAGCGCGTATTTACAGTTCAAAGCTGTAAAGTAAATGTAATTGATATGAGAAGATTTTGAATCACATCGACTTCTTGGAATACATTTGGGTTTCGGTGTATTTTTAAAGATAGTTAGGAACATTTTGTTGCTTCAAAGCGAAAGCAAGACGATAATGAATGTCTACGAAACGGTAGGTGTATCTCAATTTTAAATCCAATGTCAATAAATCATTCTTATGTTATCATCTCCATGTCGCCATTCTTTCCTGTGATGCTTTACAAGCAATCATGATAATTTTTTCTCTATTATAAACGATAAGTTAACTATCTCCAAATTTTTCCAGAATTTCGCCAAACATTCTTGTTCATTTGAAATTTCTCAAACTGCCAAAAATTTATCATTTGTCGCTAATTCATATAATGCCGGTAATGACAGCTTTTAGAACCGGTGGGATGACGAGTGATACTTTTTACTGAAAACTGTGGATTTTGATTAAAATGGGACAAGCATGATTGAAATTTTCACGGCCAAAAGTATTATTATGATTTTGTTTGGGGTACTGTAATGCACTTTAATGACAGTGATTAATATTACTTGATTAGTGTTCGGGAAACTAACTCCAAAATAAGATCGAGGTTCGTAGAGATTACAAGTTGATTTATTTACTTTATGAATATTTGACTGGACCAGATGCACATTCAATTGGCGGTTCAAATTTATTATGCGGCTGAGTACGCGACACTGTCAAAGCCCAGTCGTCTATAATATGCCTTCGGCTATTATCGTAACCGTTCGTACATTAGACACGAACGACGATAGATGATACTCTTCTAACGTACAACTTAACTGACATCTGCTGATACACCACAAAACTAAGTGTAACTAAGTACACTAACGATATCTGCTGAAGGTAATTGAAACTATCACATGTACTTTTTTTTTTTTACAGTTAATACCGCACAAGAGTCCCAACTGCTCCCGTCTGGAGCCAGTGAGACTATGGCATCCCCAATCGGGGTTATTTGTGAGGCTGAAGGTAGTGGGGAGGGGAAGGGGATAGGGAAGAGGAAGGTGGGGAAGTACCTGGCTATTCAGATATGGTCACTAAACACGGCTAATGCCATTTCGAGCAACGTTTCAATTCTGAATGGTGGTCTTACACCAGGGCGATACTGATAGTATCTTCCACTCTGGAACGTGCCGCAAATATACTATATATTATTTTAAATGAATAAATTGTGAAATAACACAAATATCAAATAAAATTTATTTGCGCACGCCGGGTTCGAACCCGCGACCTTCGATACTACAGGTACTAAGCCGTGTTGCACTACCTACATCCTTCTTTAGCCAACGTTTCGGACAGTTCAACAGTGTCCATCATTTCGCATACGCCCTGATGATGGACACTGCAATGCTGTAAGTAGGTAGAGCAACACAGAAAAAATAAATCACGAAAATGGAACAAAATTATATTTTGAATTAGATCACCTGTTTAATTTGGTACTTTAATCTAAAAGCCTAATATTTTGATGGTTGATGGTTAAAGAGTTCTAAAGTTGTGTAAACAACAATTTGATGCATGCTGAATGCTTAGATAAATAATCCATAATGTTATGTACACTGGAACGGCAGGAGTGCGTTAAAATTTACGAGTTTGTCGGTAGGTGGCACTTTATTACTTCTTATTTGCTTACCAACCGTACGTGCTTAAATAATAATGTGTTTATGATAAAAATGTAATAAAAGTGTTTGTTTTTCAAGCCTAAAACCACAGATCACTTATGTTTGATCGGGACATAATAATTTAACCTTAAAATAATATATTAGTACCTACCTACCATGTACATAATATATATTATGTTTTCGGCACGTTCCAAAGTAGTACGTACTATCAAAATCGATCTTGAAAGACCACCATTCAGAATCGAAACATTGCTTGAAATGTCTCTAGCCGTTTTTTGTGACCATATTTTAAAATTCAGGCACTTCCTTGACCTTTCGTAGCTATCATTAAACATTTTCAATGTGCGTCATCTTTATGCTAAGTTATCTATTTAGCTAACTTTTTAAGTTATCTGTTAAGCGTTGCTAAACCATTCATCCAATTGCGATGAATTTGGGGATTTAATGTGCGCATGCCCGCGATCTTTCTATGTACGGTAGTGAGTTCTGGCATCATGAAATTATGCACTCCTAACAGTTTATCCGATTGCGATCAAACTTTGGCATTTAATGTGTGCCTACCAGCGATGGTTTCTATATATATATATTTATAACGGTTTCTATGTATATATATATATATATATATATATATACTGGTGAGCTCTGCAATTATGAAATTTGTATAAAAAATTGCAATACTAATGGCACGCGATGAATATTGATGGCACGCGAGCTGTTTGAAAACTGAATGTACCGGGAATGAACGTATGGAATGCGGGAGGGGGGAGGCGAATTCGGGAGGGATGAGGGGAACTTGGGAAGGGAGAGGGGAACTCGGGAGGGGGGTTCGTAGGACGGGGGAAGAGGACGAGGGGAGTGGGGAGAGGGAAGGCGGAGAAGGTGGGAGGTGAATGGAGTGGGAAAGCGAGAGGGGAAGGGGACGTGGGAGAGGAACGGGAGGCGGAAGGGGGGACGAATGGGAAAGGACAGGAAGAAACATTTTCTTAATTATTCGCTTGTTTACATAATATTATACAAATTCCTTTTTTCATTAAATATTGTAATATTTATAGGATGACACTGTTTGCTTTGTTGTCTACCTACACGTGTCTTTCTCAACTTTTGTTTTTATCTCTTGCTATTTAGCTATCTTTTTCATGTCGTAGTTACACCTGATATTATGTTAAAGCCGAATCTCATATTCTCCATCTCCTGTTCCTTCCCACTTCCTTCAACTTCATGGCTCACCCCGTTCGGGGTTGCCATAGACACAATGGATCCAACTTTACAGCTTTTAATTGCCCGGAGCCAGTGGGACCAAGATATCCCCAATTGGGGTAATTTGGAAAACTGAAGGGAGTGAGGTAAGGAGATGGGAATTTGATAGAAGTTGGGAGTTCAAATTTGTTCTTTAAAAACTAATAAAGCCATTTCAAATTCTTTCCCAATTCCGACAGAGTTACAATACTGTTACACACCAAATTGAAGTTGTCATAGGGCAGTTGTAGGTCGTGAGAAAAAAATCATCTTCCTCTGTGTAAATCAAAAACATCACGTATTATATTAATATCATATTTGTTTAGGGAAGTGTCAGATTTGTACAAAGTTCCCAAAAATTTTAGCTTCTTACCCCTGGGCTGAAATCAAAATTTAAAGCTTTTCAAACTGCTCAAAATTCCCACTTAAATCACCCTAAGGTCTTTTGCGAAACCCGACCCATAATTAGGTGCTAAACGTCCAGAGAAATCGAAGAACTCCTGCAAGATGTAAAACCGCTTCCATACGGTATAATTTTTGCCGATTCGAGTAAAAATTAAACCAGTTGTCTCCAGGGTATCATTTGCGCTGCATACTCATTACTTGGTTCGCTTGAAACGTGTTTCGCAGAACTGCACAGGACCGCCACTAGGGATACCGCCGCCGCCTGTGTGCGAGAAAAAATTCCACCAGAATAATAAATTAATATGAAAGTATTATATGTATAATGTCATTGGAAAGTTTATGATCATTGAATAGAAAATCACTACCTTTCGTATCGGTGCAGATGTTATCTGTACCGATACGAAAGAAAATAGTTGTCACGAACTTACGTTAGACTTTTAGACTAGGTACTTGTATAAAATAGCCCAAAGATATTGAAATATAAAGAGATGGGCTATCGGCAGATTTTACTGGTTGGGAATGTGCTTCCTGGTGTCGCCGATATTTTTAACCAATACTCTTGCACACCTTTAAAAAATCAACTAAATGAACGAATTATTTCCGTATTCAAACTCGTACTCTCCGTATTGTTAACCAATACTATTGCACACCTTCGAAAAATCAACTAAATTCTCTATTCAAACTAGCACCATTCGACCGTAATCCACCGACGGTCGGGCGGACATCATAGCATATCTCCTTATATTTCAATATCTTTGAAATAGCCCCAGAAAGACCAAGTTGAATACATCTAATATTTGCCTGAGAATTATTGACTTATCAATTAATGAATAAATTTATTTATAAATATATTTTTTTATTGACAAATTAGACAAATAAGAGCTATGTCAAAAATTTACTTTTCGAATGAACACCGATGATAGCACGAATGTTAGTAAATTTAGTTAGTAAAAAATCATCTTTTAAAAATTTTAACGAAAGAAATACGCATGTCCAATAAGAATGATTAGTTTTAAACTAAAATGAAATAATTTTGTGATCAACTTTACCGCTGTGTAATAATTTCAAACAAACGAACTTAGTGTGTTTGATACGACAGTTGTGTATAAAGCCTCAATCACATTAAGCCAGTTTACAAGCTACTAGCCGGTAAGTTTAAAAGCGGGTGAATCGGCGGGTGAGATTGTCAAGATGACACTCAAAACTGTCCACTCGCTCAGTAGCAAGGTAGCAGCCGAAATGACGACTCCCGCGCCATGCAACTCTGTCGACATTTTATAGGAAACTGACAGCTCGTAGCTAACGCCCCACGACAGCCAATAACGGCTTCCACCCGAACTAATTCTGACGGATGAAATCACCTGTAGGTGGGCCGCCAGCTTTAGGCAAACACCAGCGAGTAGCGAGTAAAGTTGGCCACTTTTCAGCTTTTTTCTCTGCTAGTTAGCGATGACTCTGAGCGAGTTTACCAACAGATAGTGAATTTCCCAGATAGTAGCTTGTAAACTCGCTCTACGTCATCGGGGCTTTATTCGGGGACCATTGACCCCCACGCTAGAGTTTTCAAAACTTGGTTGAAGGCGAACAAGAGAAGCCGCCCCTTATTTCGGCCGTCCGTGTGCGCCGCGCATGTTGCATAATATCTTATGGCACCTCTGTAAACCAACGATAATTGAGATGGTTATACCAAGTTGCAGTGCCTATTTAATAGTCAGCCACGGACGCTGGTTACAGGATCCTGAATAAGTGTGTTATTAACTATTTATCCTTATTTTAAAAGTCAACATTGTTAAATTTAACGATCTGTGGGACGCGGGATGGTTCCGCGTTTACTCGGGCCTGTTTTTTTAAAGCACGTAACTTCTTTTCTTGTAAATGGTAGCATTAACCACCTGCTTTCTGATGGGAGGCAAAAAACGACTTTTAACCCTTGAGCCAAAAAACGCGGAAAGCACATAAAATTAGGGCGCTTTTAAAAAAAAAATTCGGTTGTGGGTCCGTCTGAACTCCAATTCAATAAAGTTTAGAACTCTGATTGGCTATCTTAGCTACTGGCTAAGTATCATTTCAAAATTTTAACTGATTGTGTGAAAAATATTTCAAAATTGGAATTGTAGTATCCCGTGATTTTTCACGGTTCTGCGCAAGTTAAATAGTATTATTTCAAGTTGTGATGTACCTATGTAACAATCTAAAATTAAAAAAGAACACAAATCTAATATGTTTAGTACACGTGATGAATTTATGCAGCCGTTCTTACATTTATGGTCAGCATAGTTGCCACTCGAGTAGTCGGGGTTCGATTCTCAACGGTGGAATTTTTTTTTATAAAAATGTTAATATATTTTTATTTTAAGAAATTATTTACATTCTAAAAGTTTTGGTTGGTTTAATTTCTCGTCCCGTATCACCAGAAGTAAGGGTACCTTAAAGTTGATAGTTTTATTTTCATCCCGTGTTACCAGGAGTAGGGGTACCTAAAAGTTCAAAGTTTCATTTCTCGACCCGTGTCACCAAAAGTAGAGGTACCTAAAAGTTCATAGTTTTCATATCACACGGGATGAATAATGAAATCTATGAACTTTTTGGTACCTACCCCTACTTCCAGTGACACGGGACGAAAAATTAATCTATGAACTTTTAGATACCCCTAGTTTTAGTGACACGTGATGAGAAATAAAAACTTTGTACTCTTAGGTAACCCTATTTCTGGTGACACGGGACGAGAAATGAAAACTATGAACTTTTAGGTGCCCCTACTTCTGGTGACAAGGGATGAATAATGAAATCTATGAAATTTTAGTTTCCCCTACTTCCGGTGACACGGGTCAAGAAATAAACCTACGAACTTATACGGACCCCTACTTCTGGTGACAAGGGACGAGACATGAAACTATGAACCTTTAGGGATCCCTTCTTCTGGTGATACTGGACAAGAAATGAAATTATGTAATTTTTGGTACCCTTACTTCTGGTGACAAGGAATGAGAAATGAAACTATGAACCTTTTGGGATCCCTTCTTCTGGTGACTCGGGACAAGAAATGAAATTATGAAATTTTTGATACCCTTACTTCTGGTGACAAGGAACGAGAAATGAAACTATGAACTTTTAGGGACCCCCTACTTCTGGTGACACGGGACGAGAAATCAAACTATGAATTTTTGTAGGTACCCTTACTTTTGATGAAGCGGGATGGAAAATGATATTATGAACATTAAGGTCCCCCTACTTCAGGTGACATGGGAAGAGAAATGAAATCTACGAACTTTTAGGTACCCTATTTCTGGTGACACGGTACGAGAAATTAATAGTATGAACTTTTAGTTACCCCTACTTCTGGTGACACTGGACGAGAAATAAAAATAAAACTTTTTAGGCACCACAACTCTGGCGACACGGGACGAGAAATGAAAACTATGAACTTTTAATTACCCCTAGTTCTGGTGACACGGGACGAGAAATGAATTTTATTTATTTATTTATTTTTTGTTATAAAAATACAAAAACAGTACAAGAAAGCTTTTGACTGTCCAACTAGGAAGGACTCCCGTTCTAGGACAGTCAAATTGATAGGTTTCGAATGCATTAGGTACATGATGATTAATATATGTAGTGTTAATTAAAATTGAAAAATTACAATTACCTAATTTTAATATATGTTACAGTTTTATAATTAGTTAAGCATCGAATATAAAACGTATAGTGTTTTCGAATTTCGATTGAAATAAAAACAGTAAAGGCAAAGAAATTAAACATTTGGGTAACAAAAGAAATATAGTAAATAAAAGTACGTGTACAATAAAACAGTAACGGAAAAGAAAATAAAAGCAGTAAAGGAAGAAAATAAAAACAGTAAGGGAAAGGAAATAACATTTGGGAAATAAAAGAAATATAAGGCGCTCGTAAGACATAATTATCTACTGAACCAGTAACAATTTGTTATTTTTGAATACTAAAAAAAAAACAGAAGAGGAAAATAAAATAAAAATTTTTGGAAACAAAGAGATACAAAAGAATACTATGATCTTTTCGTTACCCCTACTTCCGGTGACACGGGACAAGAAATGAAACTCTGAACTTTTAGGTTCTTTCACTTTTGGTGACGGGACAGAAATGAAAACAATGAAAAATTTAGGTACTCTTACTTTTGATGGGAACGGGACGAGAAATGAAATACAAATTACATTGCCATCATGGAAAAAATCAAGTGTACAGAAATTTCTCGTGTACCAGAAAACTATTATTATAAAAAAATACTAATCTCGCTTGTTACTTCGTCTGTCGATATTTAAATGAATTTTATTAAATTGTAATCCTCCAGTAGAAATGTGAAGGCTTCTGTCCATGATTGGTCTATGCCACTCGCCTTGGTGTTGTCTTCATCCCTGTGAGGAATTTTCCGAAGAACTCTTTCAGGATCTAGAGGAGATCTGAATCAAAGATATTGAAATGTAAGGAGATGGGCAACGGTAGGGTTTTTACTGGGTGTGACTTTTCTTCCTGGTGTAGCCGATATTTTTAACCAATACTATTGCACACCTTAAAAAAATCAACTAAATGAACGAATTCTTTCCGTATTCAAACTATATTGTTACCAAAACTACTCCACAACTTCGAAAAATCAACTAAATTCCTTATTCAAACTATTCCCATTAGGTAGTAGATCCGGCGATAGTCAGGGTGGGGGGAGGGGGGGTAATTGATAAGTGCAAGCGCTACAGTAATTTTCCCTAATACCATGAGAGCGAAGCCGCGGGAAAAAGCTAGTATCATATATAACTTCGTAGGTTTGCGCTAGTGCATCTAATAAAATTCCGAAAGAATTTCTGCGATAGATAATATTTGTGTTCAAAAAAGAAATAAGAAAAACCAGTTATCAATGTTAAGTTTGTAATTATTAAATATCTATTTCTTTAATATATTGAAAAATATTACGTCTGGCAAATAATGTCAATGTCTCTTATATGTTTTTGATTGTAAATTAGATTTTTCGCATACACGATGACGTGAGGGAAGATCTAAAGATCACACCTCTAGGGATCTTCTGTTCACTGCCGTAGTCAGCTCCGAACTCACTTCCATTCGACCGTGCTTGCATTTATTGCACTTTGGTAGGTGATTTTTTTAAAACTTTTAAATTTATTACCCACACCATTATCAAAGATTTCAATCTTTCAATTTTATAGCAGGGGATTTAACACTTTTAACTCATCTGAGAACTAAGGTTGGTTGCGTACTACCTACCTACTTAAACTTGAAAGGGTTAAAGAATGGATCAGTAACCGGTTTTTCGAGAGGTTGAATGGTTTATCTGATGCGATAACGATAACATTAAACTTAAATCATGGGATATTGAATAAGGTCCGGTCAGATACCAAGGCACCCGACCACGTAAGTACCTGACCATATTAATTTCACGAAATCATTTTTAAATAAAATTTGTTATATAAAATGTGGACATAGGTACGGAAAGATTGGAAAGATTACAAGATTCCAATCCCTTTAATGTGTAACAATCTGTATCTACCTACATGTGTATAAACTCAGTGCAGTCATCCCACATTTTTTTGAAATACTTATATGTATAGGTACAACAACTGGAGCGACCACGCGAAGTAAATAAATTTGCCTCGATTTGTCGAGATTTCCAGAGGATCATTTTTTAAATTTTTCGCCATCATTAAAAAAAATCATACCTTCGAATTTTAACATGAAAACACAAAACTTATTATAGTGCCGTATGGCCAATAATTTAACCTGTATTCTACCGTTTATCTCATATTTGTAGGATTTATAAAAAAATTATAAAAAAAATTCGTAAAGTTAATAACCGCGCGAATACTTTGAAACTCCGTAAGAGGTACTTATTCGAGTCAACATAGAATATTTTCGATTTCAGTATGTTTTCTGTGGTATACTTGATAATGAAAGATGCTTATCTAAGGAAAAGGGACTTTATTTTAACCGTAAACAGTTGATCAGAAATTCTGCGTGAAATAAATAAATTTATTTTTTATTTTTAACATTATTATTACAGTAATAAATGTTTTACAAATGGTAGGAAAATGTAGTCCAATTGTGGATCGCTATCAATCGCAGAAAAATAAAAGTGGTCCATTTTTCGACAGTAATCGCTCCAGTGTGTAAAAAAGCATAAGTTAAACACATGATTTTTCGCTATCTTTGAAGTCTGATAAAAATAGTACAAAAAAGTTGGCGATGGAATCGTTACAATATGGCTCAAAGGTCAAAGAGAGTAACTCTAAAAAGCACTATGGTCCAAATGCATGTTTTTTTAAAGGCATATTTTCATGATTTTTTTTGGAGATATGAGTAATGTTGGTTTTTTTATTTTGTATACACATCTTAGTATAATTATCTTGTAAATATCTTTGAAAAAAATTTCAATTAAATTTTCAAAAAAATAAGTTCGTGGGAGCGAATCTCCGGAGGCGCCTTGAAAAAAAGTTGGTGCGCGGTGAACTCTATAAACTCAATATCGAATGATTTGAATTTAAAAAAGTCGAAATGCGTTTAAAAGGTGATATGTTTTCGTAGGTAGTCAAAGAGAGTATTTTGTTATTTATTTTGAAGTGAAAAATGAGATTTTCGCTAAAAAATTTCGCTGAATTTGTTTTGTAAAGTATTATAATTTTTTTTAAAAAAAAACTCTCCCTGACTACCAGTTGATTTATGTGTAAAAATTGTGAACAAAATTTCAAAAGGATCGTTCAAATAGATTTTGAGTAGTTCAAATAGATGTTCACGAACTTCAAAAATGTTGTTTGCGAGAAAATCGATTTAAAGTTTTTTTATACTCGTATACTCGAATCGAGCATGAGGGCCAGTCGCTTAAAATGCTGATCTTCGTTAGTTTTGCCCCGATTTACTTGAAACTTTGACACAATACTCTTGATGTGCTGTACATTCAGAAAAAAATGCAAAAAAAGTTTTTAAGCCTTACCTTTTCCTCCCCTTACATCGACGCCGACGGTTCCGAAGAATAATGTCGGATCTGCAAAAATTGAAAATCGTCTTATTGGATTATTCATTGGCTTATTTCGTTGATTTAATAGTACACAACTGCTGACCCTGTACAAATCGCACGTGCGCCCCACGGTTGAATTTGGCAGCCACCTCTGGTATGGAGCTCCAAAATACTTAAAAAATACCCTCGACCCTGTGCAGAAACGGGCGGTCCGTTTGATAGATTCTCCCACCTTAACGAACGGATTGCAATCTTTAGAGCACAGGCGTCGGGTGGGAATGCTATCCATGTTCTACCGGTATTTCAATGGAAGATGCTCTGAAGAACTGGCGTAATTGATCCCTTCGTAATTGATCCCTTCGGCACCGGTGCATAGTCGGGAGGCACGCCAAACGAGCGCCCAACATATGTACACGGTTGACATTTGTCACATGAGAACGGGTCGTTTTTTCGACTCGTTCTTGAGTTCAACAGCTTGGCTATGGAACGATTTGCCGGCCTCTGTGTTTCCTCCCTCCTACAACATGGGTCTCCTCAAAAAGACCCTCCACACAGCATCCCAGATGAGATAGGCCCTGAGGGAAATTATTTTCCTCAGAGCCTCCTGTGTGGAGTTAATGTAAACAAAATTTAAAAGTCTGTATTTTTGGAATTTCAAGTGAAATGCCAAATTTCAAAACAACATTATCTTTCTTAGCTGTGATTTTAGAATTATCTAATTTTGAAATGTGTATTTTTAGGGATTTTGTAATGTAAATTATACCAC
Source organism: Glyphotaelius pellucidus (assembly GCA_936435175.1). NCBI lineage: Eukaryota > Metazoa > Arthropoda > Insecta > Trichoptera > Limnephilidae > Glyphotaelius > Glyphotaelius pellucidus. Next base: position 19,907,906 of record OW386553.1, read on the forward strand.
AAAATCGACTCCAAGTGTGTTGTAGATTCACTAGTTTCCCGCTTGTACTGCGAGTTTCCCGACACCGTATTTATTGAAAGATTTATTTTGTTAACCCGTTGAATCCAAAGACATTCATTACTCATTCCTCTATCTAGTTGTTTTACCCACTGCATTGTGACAAATACCCCTATTTATAAGGGGGCTTTTGACGTCACTTAGATCTACGAGTAGTCAGTAAAATATCTGTGAACGTTTATTGATGTTTTTATTTCCCAGAATGGATTAGGTGTCCACCGAGCTAACTTAGTTAGGGTAATAAAAATTCATGGGGTCCACCCAAGCATAATAAACTCTTCGTAAATATACGCCCGCCTCGTAAGAAAAAATAAACTGTGTGAACGGTGAACATTCCTCAGTCTGTCCTTTTACAAACTCGCTAAGGACCGGATGATCAACTCACACAGGTGTCAAATAAATCTCCCGACATCTACCATTTAGAAAGAAAAGCCAAAAATAGTACAATATCTTACATTATTATACTATACAAGTCTAGAGGCAAAGTGCAGTAACTTATAACTTCAACTTTTCCGAAATTTTTTTCTTTAAGGCAGCGCTATCCGAATTTCTACCGATTTCTTGCATATATCCCTTGACCATTTGACGTTTTTAAGCTCTTAAAAAAATATATGTTTTTTGAAAATAATATCTATACAATCCCGACGCCGAAACACAAATTATATAAAATTCCTTCGATATAAATAAATCGCAAAGCATGCTTCGAAAATTTATATTTTCAAGCCTGTTTCTGTTATTTTACAAGTTATATGTATGAAAAAATTCACAGTGTTTCTTTGAATGTTGTTTTAGACAACCCCCACTAGATTTTGGCTCTATTGTAAATGAGTCGTGTTTTATTAAACATTTTCACAATTTTTGCTTCAATTTTATCGATTTAAATATTAGCGCGCTCTCTCCAACATTCGTAATTACAAATCTCTTCATCTTCTTCTTTTCGAGAGCGGTTACGGGGCTTTAAGCCGCCGCTATCCGAATTTCTACCGATTTCTTACATATCTCCCTTAAAGATTTGGAGTTTTTAAGCTCTTAAAAAAATATATGTTATTTTTTAAGATAATATCTAGATACGTTCCACACCGAAATGCAAATTATATGAAATTCCCTTGATAGAAAAAAATCGCAAAGTATGCTCCGAAAATTATTTAAAACAAGTATGTTATTAGGTTTTCACGGCCAAAAAGTATTTTTGTTTTTGGGCAGATGAGCCTTGATGATGGACACTGTAACGCTGTCCGAAACGTTGGCTAAAGAAGGAGGTAGCGAAACACGGCATAACACCCCAAAAATAATATAATTTTTTTTATTATTTAAAACAAGTTTATTCCTATTATATTACAAGTTATATTTGTAAAAAAAATCACAATGTTTTGTTAAATGATAGTTAAGATACCTCCCATGAGATTTTTGCTCTATTTTAAACGAGTCATGTTTTATTAAGCGTTTTCATAATTTTCGCTTCAATTTTATCATTGAAAATATTAGCGCACTCTGTCCAACATTCGTAATTACATATCTCTCCATCTTCTTGTTTTTGAGCCGGGAAGCGTCGCCTTAAGTGAAATTGGTTAACGCGCACGTTCCGGTTAGACGAGAGGTCTGGGTTCGAGTCGCAGTTGCCACCATTGTCTATTTCTATTTTTCTATGTCTTGTTCTCTTTCATATTTTCTTATAGATTATTATTGTTATCTTCTTTTTCAATGATAAAAAACATTCTACTCCAAATAATGTCAGGAATCACTGGTTAAAGTAATTCAAGTACGTCCCTACAATGTATATTCTGTATTGGAAGATAGAATAAGATTTTGCGAATGGTCCCATTCTCGTTATTCTCGACTTATTTGGATCCATTCCCATGAGAGCACGGGGTGCTTATTAAAATCTGTTGCTATTTATGCCACTCCCTGGCGAAAATTGCACTCTTTTGCTCTCAAGTTGCGTACGTTATTGCACCAATTAGTGCGTCGGGAACTGCATTTAGAGCCGTTTGATTTAAATTACAAGACTTCAAACGTGATGGAAGGTTTCAGACTGGGAATGCGTTTACAAGCCCAAAATTAAAGGCGAGTTAATTCACTCCTCAGAAGAATGTAAACGAAACATTGTTTCGTAACGTGTAAAAATAATTATTGTGCGGCTCTTGGAGAAAATTAATCATCCGGTGAATTGTGAGTTATTATGTTTTATTGATTCTGATAATTGTACCGAACGGTGCAGGCATGTACATTGTGATTGTAGGTACTCACTCTACCTATCTTTGCTATTTTTGTGGTGACTTTTTCGACCGGAAGAAGACTTACATTTACGTACCTACTTTTACGTTATTATAGCAAAAGATATTTTGAACTGTTTCCGAGGTAGGTAAAAACTGCACGGACGGATGAATGCTATAAGGCGTCGTCCATTAATTACGTGATGACTTTTAGCAACTTTTTAAGCCCCTCCCCCCCCTTGTGATGTGGGTTGAGGTTTAAGACTACCCTCCACCCCATACCCAAAACCACGTGTATTTTTTTGGTACAAAGTATATTGAAATTTTCAGAATATTGTTCTAAGGCAAAACATAGGCGGCAACGATTTACGCATGTATTCGGCGTCAAAATCACAGACTTACTGGCGACTGGTGAGCCGAGCAACGCCCGGGGAAATCGTTGCCTGGCAACGGTGAGTCAAGGCCACGTGCCGCTGTTTGGTTTAGAAATCGTGCGTTCAACGAAAAATAAATGATATCTCATTATATCCCCCCCTCCTTGTGATATTTCGTGATTTTTTTCCAAACTCCTTCCCCATTTTTCGAGCCTCGCGTGATTAATGGACGACCCCTAAGTTAGATGTGTAGGACTTAGTAGGGGTGCCCGGGTTAATGGGGTGAGGTTTGTCCAAGTCTTGGCGGCAGTTACGTCTGCCCACCTGCAGTGTGGCGGGCCGGATCGATAGAGACTGGTTGAGAGAGGTCTTTAAACCTGTCCAGCCAGAATCCCTTGACCCATCGCCTTGCACTGCAGTTGTGGGGATGGATTCATACGTCCGGCACTCTTGGACATGCTGACCCCCAGATTCTTACCCACTCCTCATACCTATTTCCTTCCCAAAACTTATAATTTTGAGATCAGTGGGTATCTTGAAATAAATATTTTAGGTTACACAGCTTTAGATTACCACCATGATTATATTATTAGTATTGCCATTTGAACAACAGTGGCGCCCTCCTATGTTTTCTACTCTTATTTGACAAACTGTAAAGGCAAAAATTGTTCTTAAATTATATTTAGGTAATTTGGTTATTTATGTTCTTAAACATGTTTTTATCATTGTACGCATCGTGGTACCGGAAAGAGCTAAGTATAAGGTAAGTACTTCGAGCGACAAGTTGCTGAGGTTCTGTTTTTGACAAGCCATCTCTGCCCACTAACTGCAGTGATCGCCTGCCCTGACACCAGTTCACACGCCCAACACACTCACCCAACGATTAAACGAAAAATCCATGTCCATGACACTGTGGTCCACGCTGTTAGAACAATTAATTAAACACTCAGCCTGAGAATTGATCGCTGGCTCATTCATTTTCTTATCGTGTGAACAGTGATGACTGGTGACATTTTAATTTTGTACAAAATTACGATCTACAAAGTAATGATAATGTTTTAATTTCATTAATACTTCAATTAATTGACTCGTTTGCAAAACATCTCAACTGGCAAGAGCTCTAACAGGTGGTACTAGGTTCCTTCCTCGTGGAAATGGAAAACAGCGAGAGTTGTTTGTAAAACTATAAATAAATAAAATAACAACAATTTTTCGTATGTGCTAACTATTTCTACCTATTTTATAAACTATTGTGAACACCAATTTTAAACATTTAAAAAAATACTATTATTGATTTGGAGGATATTGGCAGATTACCTATTTTTACTTCACTTTTATTCTATGTAACCTACTTTGCGTCAACTCTTATATTTTATGTAATCTATTTGTTGTTTCTTATATTTTATGTAATCTGTGTTTTGTCAACTCGTTATTTTCATTGTGATTCAAAAAAGATGTACTGCATTATGTGGAAAGCCCTATGGGCGTTTATAAAATAAAACAATATACTTTTTTTATTATTTCAAAAGGCGTCATTTGGCTCAGGTCCAGACAGGCACATAATTTGTGTTAAAATAAATCCACGTCAATCCATGGGCACAAAATAACAATTAATTATAATTATTAACACACGAATGATATCTACGAATGATGAAGTGCTTCGTCTTTTGCATGATTTAATTCCCTTTTACTGCACTCTCCCCAGAATGTAGAATAACCGGTTAAATATGACGTAAGAATTTAAATGGTAATGATGTTGTTATCAAGCCTGCATAAATACGTAGATATCGTATCAATTTAAAACAGGATAACAGCAGTTTCAAGTCTTTTAAGAAAATATAAGTATGCGCTTGCAGCGAATGATCAGGATGTTGTTGATTTATTGTTTGAAACATGTCCAGAGTGTTTGTAATGAAATTGCAATTGGGATGCGTGTAGATATTAACACTCCAATTAAAAATGTTAACAGCGGGCGTAAATCAAGGTTTAGTTGTCACTAGGTGAAAATGCGACTAGTGAAATACTCATACCACAAGAAAAATAAAATTTTAAACTTAGTAAGCATATAGTACAGAGAAAGAAATAATAATAAAGCAATTACATAATTTTTAGTTCAAATACTTCTTTTACTATGTTGTCATAATATATCTTATGGCTAATAAAATTAATATATTGTGCGTAAATACGTAAATAGTAGGTACGATAGATCTTTAGGTTTCTCAGTTAGCAAAATTATACGTTTCCTTTGGGTTTCTTATTGGTTTCTTATTGAAAATTATATTTATTGGTCTCTCGATTCGATTTCGATCATCAGATTGCACACATTGATAGTATTATTTATAATATTAATAATAATCAAGTTTGTTTATTTCAGCTGAACAGAGCGCTGCGAGGCGCTGCTTCGCCAAGGTAGGCAGAACAGCGCTCTGTATTTGTGGTTATGCTGTACGTGGAGCGTGTCCATTGTCCATGACACCTTTTCCACAGTTCGCTAGTGTAAAAGCTAATGCAGTTTATTTTGATATTATTATTGTTTCCCCTGAAGATCTAATAGCCAAGGAGAGGGCAAAAAGGAAAGATATGCTTTGTCAGTATTGAGGTCTCGAGAATTGCAAAAGGCAACTGTGGACATGATCTACGTGTTTGCCTTTCAGTTAGATGGTCTCAAAATACTTTCTGATATTTTAAATTTAATATGCTGATATTTCAGTAATTTTTAGTATGGAATGGATTCAGCCGACTTATCATGTTGAAGAGCAATTTGACGAACGTAAATATCTCTCATGACGAGCAACTAAAATTTCGAGCCATATACTACGTATTATGGGCGCTGCTGTGCATGGGTTTTACTATGTGGTTCAGGGGGTATTTCACCGGTTAAACTCCAACTGAGAATAAAGTCAACTCAACACCTCCTTGAAAAGTCATTAAGAGCTTTGAAAAAAATTTAATTAAAATAGCCGATAACCCTAACCTAACGTAACCTATTTAACCAAGTTTTTATATAATTTTTTATCATTCTATGACTTATCTGAGATGGTTCTGACGTTCTGAGTTGGTTTCATTCCGAGTTGTCCGGTCACCATTTCACCATCCTCCTCATAGCTTATCCATACACATAACGAATATTAATAAATAAACAATAAATACTAGCAACTGGTAAAAAACTCGGATAACTTATCCTGTGTGTAGCCATTATTCATAGGTTCAAGTGCCCGATGGTAAAATCAGACTTTTTAAACAAATAAATCTTGTATAATTAATCCTAAATGTAAGCTACCGTATGTGTAATCTATGAGGAGGACGTTGAAATACCCCCTCAGTATTAAAACTTGTGACATTTTAGGATAAAAGATTATTTCGAACCTTAGAGGTGGGTAACTTTATAACCCATGTTCTGAGAAAATTGGAAAAAAGGCTGCTTCAATATATAATCTAGTCCCAGTCAGAGATAGCAGGCACGTAACATAATTGTTATTCTGTCTTTTTCGTTTGCAAAGAATCATGAGAAGGAAGAAGACGAATATCGATGACACGCATGAGCTCTTGCTGGGATTAGTTTACTTAAGATATTCAACATAATTCATAATTTATGTAGAATTCGTGCAACGTGTACATTGTGCATGTTGACAGTTAATTATTATAAATGGCCTCTGCGAGAAAAGAGAGAACAGAGGCTGATTCGCGTCTCCGCTGATCAGATGTGACAAGTTACATTTTGTGACGGCAGAGTCAGAAGGGTTTGCCTTATTTTGTTCTTTGCTATTTTTTCTTTTAAGTCAGGATTCAAAACGGATATTGTTAACGGCAACGGTTCTCCTCACTGACCTTCAAATTCTTCTACGAAACATTACGAATTCAAATATTCAAACGAAGAACTAACTTTACCCAGTAAGGCTATGGCATCCCCAATCGGGTTGTCTGAAGGCAGCGGGGAGGGGAAGTAGACGGGGAAAAAGCAGGTGAGGAAGTAGCTTTAGTCGTGTCACCAAATACGGCTAAAGCTACTTCAAGACGTTTCAATTCTGAATACACCAGGGCGATTCTGAGAGCATCTTCCACTGTGGAACGTGCCGCAAATATATTATGTATTATTTTACATAAATAAGTTTTGGAATAATACTTGCACCTTAATCTAATAAAGTTTTCCCTAACATAAATACAATTTTGTATCGATTTTCATTTTTAATTATTTATTTTTGTGTTGAAAGGATAATGAAGTTTTTTAAAATTTTTGAAATTTTTTATTGTAAATTATGTATAAAATGATATGATGGTACTGCAAGGGCCCCACTCCTTTTCGACTAAGGACGTTGGTCTTCAGTGGAAGAATAAAGAAACATTTTATGTAGATACCTACCTACCCACACATCCCTTGAAACCGATTTTATGTAACCGGGTGCCAAAATCAATCACATATGATCAAACATTTTATTGATGGGACCATTTATTTTTAGATCTGCATCACTTTTTTCTAGATTCCAGTGGTGTTGTTTGTATGGAAGGCGCCAAAAAGTTAACAAGTTAAATTTATTCTAAACAGTTCGCACCACCCCACAGGAATATATATTAATAACTTAGAGCCATCTTTGTTGTTACAAAAGTCATTGTTCACCTTCCTGTCTACTCCAAAAAGGCAGCAGAAACATCAGAGGAAGCCGCATCGTCCATTCAAACGTCACTGAAAAAAAAACTAGTAGTTCTGAGAGCTGTAGTGGTAGAACTCAATATATTTAGGTAGAACGGATTTCTGAGTAGGTAGGTACTTAAATACCTACACATACTTTACGTGACATTTTTCATTTCAAATAAGGAATTTTACAATATACCAAAAGAAATGTGATCGTCTCAAGGATCAATTCTTTTTTCAAACTTCTTTCGGTAGGTAATATAATATTGATATTCCGATTTGATAGCTCTTAGTAGGTACCAATACCGTGCGAACTCTGGCTGAATAAAAAGTAAGTACCCATCAAGGCCACCATCTTGAACCGGAACCGGAACCGGAACCGGAACGTAACAAACAAATTTTCAGACAATTAAAACAGGACTTCGCGAGGCTCAATCAACAATCACGCCATATCCACATCCTAGTCAACGTGATACAACTACGTATGTCCTGGAACAAACTCCTCGATTCATACACAGTAATAGCCAGTTTACCATTATTCCTACCACTCCTTAAGGACTAATACGTATTTTATTCATTTGCTTTTCCACGTTTCCTGGGTAGTCCCCGATCTCTTCATCCATCCACTTGGTCATCTTCGTATTCTCCTTTCTCCGTATAGATCGCGCATTCATTCTTCGTGCCTATACCACATTAATTTCCCTTTCTAACTCTTGTGCATAACGCTTCCTACTAGCCTAGCACTGTTTTCGAATCTCTCCATTCGTAGCGTGTCATGCATGACTCCCACATATGTGCATGTTTTTTATGCTTTCTATTTCGTTATTTATTGTTATCAAGTTTAATTTGTAGAACGCCATTTTAATTTTTTTTAATTTCTTTTATATATTTAATAATATTATTATTCAATTTATAAAAACAGTTTATTTATAAACAAGTTCTGCTAGGTAATCTATTCTATTCTATTTCGTTACTTATATGCTTTATTTTTAAGTTTTCACTACCAATACCAGATTACTAGGAGTCAAGTTTGGGACTAATTACCCTAATATGTACTGATGTATTCGTAATTTCCCAGAATCCTAATGAAGGGTAAGAATTTGGATTCTCCAGTGGACATTTTCAATTTATCACTTAAAAATTACAAAAGAATGTTACTGGGGCAGCTGAGTTATGTATATAAAATTATTTAAAAAAAAACTGTGTATCTACAAGTAATAAAAATGTTTATAATTTTATCAGCTATTCTATTGAAGACACCACAAAATTATTCTTTGCACATAAAATTAATTACGAAATCAGATTTTGTTTTATTGAATGTAGAAATAGGTCGTGGTAAAGTAAGAACACACTACCCATTGATCTAAATAATATATTAAAAATTAATGCAGGTTCGACCATTTTTTTAATAAAGTAAACTAATAAATTTACGTATTAAAAATACATAACTTTCCAACATTGTATTTTGGAAATGTCACAAACGCAACGTACAAACTTTGGCAAAAATACCCGTCTAGTCTCGTGTTTTCTTGGTCTATTTTCGTTCTTCCTCTGCTAGTTCCATATCCGAATCAACATTTATTATTCAAGAAGCATGATATGTATATACGAATTTTAGAGAGAGCGCGCTAATGTTAAAATCGACAATATTTAAGCGAAAATTGTGAAAATATTTAATATAACACGACTTGTTTAAAAGAGAGCAAAAATCTCGCGGGGGTTGTCTAAAACAGCATTTAAAGAAACACTGTGAATTTTTTCAAACATATAACTTGTTAAATAACTGAAACAAACGTGATTATAATAATTTTCTGTGCATACTTTGCGATTTTTTTTCTATCGAGGGAATTCCATATAATTTGTGTTTCGGCGCGAATGTATAAATATTATCTTCAAGAATAACATATATTTTTAAGAGCTTTAAAACATAATGTTTAAATCGTTTAATAAATCAGTAGAAATGGTACAAATGGTCACCGGTACAAAGAAACCGAGAGAGGTAATGACGTCATATGTAATTTATAGCCGCTTGATACAACTACGTATAACCGTCAATCTTACCATATCCGGAGACATACTTTTTAACAAATTCGTGGCAGTTGTACCTAGGGAGACACGTTCCTGTCCGACTTGCTGACGAAAGTGGCGACATCTTCTGATGAATTCTTGAATTCAAAACCGAATTACAACGGAAATTTAGTTTGAAATTCCACGTATACAGATGTTATTTGTGGCGCGACGCGTACGGCGTGGCGTCAACATGCACTCGAAACTGGGTTCTGAAATTCAACCACGCAGACGTTACCGTACTAATACTGTTCGATCGATTCGATTTTATTACTAGATAAAGTCACCATCGTTGCCCGGGTTTTACCGAGTTTTTTTAATCAGAAGTAAACAGGAATTTTTCTCTTATTTTGAATGTCAAGTGTAAATAATTTCATCAAAAAATATTAAACAAACTATTTTGGACGTGAGGTCTACTAGTAAAATATCTCTCGAATGAGATTCATACGAACCATCCTGTACCCTTTTAGCATCTTAATCATCAAGAATTACTCATTATTCATTATAAATACACAATAAAATTGCTGTCCCTGGAATTTTTGGTCTAGCTCTAAGCAAAGACACCGCCCCATTCAAACTCGTAAAGCACAAGTAGAAAAAAAAGAACTTGGTCCAAATTAGTGAGTTATTTTATTTGTGTAAAAAACCTCAAAGCGGATGCAAGGATCATTCATCTTGATCTCGACCGTATTCATCCTTCTTCCTTCTCCCCTCTGCTCCTCTGTTAGCTGTTATTCTGTTAGTTTAGTTCAATGACATGGCTATCTTTTATTACTGCAGACAATACGAACTGTTAAACTTTATGTACATTTGTAGTCCATTCGGAAATACAGATAACAGGGATGGGCTAGTGAATTCTACAAATTCTTGTATGGATACATGAAATGTAGAATCCTCTTGATAGCTTATCCATAGAAAAACGTAAAATAATACATAAGTAAATAAATACTTGCAATGGTTAGAAAACACACCAAACTTCAATACCGACCTGACGATGAAACAGAAATAGTCGTAATAGGTGAGTTTAAGGTCAGAAAACCGGCATGCCTCCCCGTCGACGCTTTTCTCTGTCGCACGTACGTTTTAGCGCAATACCTTTGCACGATGATGTCGTCTCTCACCCGGCATGCCGCTTAAAGTCCCGAAAACCCTTCTGGACAGAAGGAGAAAGACTCCTCCATTCACTTCTCACCCCAGAAGATAGGTGGAAGCTTGAGTGGCAATCGGCCAAGGTGAAAAATGCTCATCTCGTAAAAGACCCCACTGAGAGACAGCCTGGGTTCTCATTGCATCGCAAACTCTGGTCCGCCATCAATAGAATAAGGTGCTCCCATAGCCGTTGTTCCCATATGATGTATAAATGGGGCCTTAAAGAGTCGGAGATGTGTGAATGCGGTGAGATGCAGACCACTGAACATGTGGTCAACGAATGCCTGCTCCATTCATTCCCCGGCAGGATTGATGAGGTCCACAGGGCAACGCCTGAGGCCCTAGACTGGCTCGCAGACTTAGATGTCCCCCTCTGACCCCCCCCCACCATACGAAAGAAGAAGAAGAAGACGTACGTTTTAAGCATCATTCTTTTTCGCTTACGGCCATTGTAAAGTCATAAACCTGCGCGAGAATGTATCAATTTGTCGGTATTTATGTTTGGCGTGTACCTTATTTATTTACTGTTTGAAACATTTACAGAGTGTTAACAATTATTAAAGTTTTAAAATTGCCGTTGGGATGCACGTAGGTATTGACACTTCAAATATAAATGTTCACATCATGCGTAATCAATGTTTAGTTGTTACTACAAAATGAAATATAAAACATAGTAGTATCCTGCAGAGAAAAAAAAGATAATAAAAATAAAAATAATAGAGCAATCAATACTTGTCCGATATAGAGCCACTATTCATAGGTTTGATGTAAGTATGTTATTTGATACGATTCATTCTCACGCAGATAGTCACTTTACTAACTTTACAATGACCGTAAAGCGGCGTATCCTGCGCCAGAATACACATGAACACTAGCTTGAGCTGCACCCAAAACCCTGTGTTCAAGCTTTAACAGAGGCGACGGAAAACATCCATCTCCCGGGCGAAGGGGGAAGGCTGGCGGGGCCGGCGGGGGGAAATTTGTTCATATTTTTACAAGAGCCGCACGATGCGGTCAGGTATGGAGAATCAAACCGAACAAGTTTTTGAGGTTATGCGCAATGAGCGAGCTTAATAATCACTAGTTTAAAATATTATGATACCTAAATACAATATAATAAATATATTTGATAATAAAATTATAATATAATAACGAATATTAACAATATTAATATTATTTTTGAAGTGGGTGAAGCGGGAAGCGGGAAGGCAGGTGGGGCCGGCGGGGGGGGGAGAGATAAATCGAATGACGTTTGGGGCTATGTCAACCGCGCGAGCCTAATACCTATTATGACTTTAAATTGCAAATAAATACTGTCGTAACGGATGATTATATCTTTCGTGAACTCACTTGTGAATAAAGTCTATTAATTTATAGATCGGTTTCAGAGACACGGAAGAAATTGACCAATTAATATAGGTATTCTATTATTTCCCTGATAAATAAATACCTAATAAAAATCTAGTTAGGTAGGTTATGTCTAAGTTGAAATCTGCGTGTTCTCCTTTATATTTCGTCTACAATATCATCGCTAAATTTCTTAACAGAACTCGACTTTTGGCGTTTGAATTTCGAATGCGTAATTAATTACGCATTCGAAATTCAAATACTAACTTTAGGTCATAATAATTGATATTGGTCGGAAATCTTTCCTGGTAAATAAACATCTATTAAAATATCTCTGTTTTCTCCCTGATGTAGCATCTCTTCTTCATCGGAACATATTTTAACATTTATTTAAACATCAAACGTCAAGTGTTCAGTTGCGTACGCGTGGAAAGGCAGCAAAATTGTGTGACCGCGCGAACTTCACACCTGTTCACACCAATCTTTCAAACCATGTTTCAAAAAACGCAGGAGACGGAAACAAAGAACGTTTATAGTGTGGTTCAAGCTAGTGTTCATGTGTATTCTGGCGCAGGAGTTCCGCCTTAAGTGAAACATAAAGACGCGTAAAACATTCGTGCGACACAAAAAGACGTGGGTGGGGAGGCATGCCCTCAAACTCGCCCATTTCTGTATCGTCAGGCCGGCATTAAAGTTTGGCGCTTACTGTAATATTTGCTCTAAAGCCTCGATTACATAGAGCGAGTTTACAAGCTACTAGCCGGTAAGTTTAAAAGCGGGTGAATCGGCGAGTGGGATTGTCATGATGACACACAAAACTGTCTACTGGCTCAGTAGCGACAGTAGCAGCTAAAATAACGACTCTCGCGCGAACCAATTCGGTCGACATTTTATAAAAAACTCGAGCACGCAGCTAGCATCGCACGCTAGCCATTAACGGCTCCCGCCCGAACTAATCCTGACAGACGAAATCAGCTGTTGGTGGGCCGCCATCTTTAGGCAAACACTAGCGAGTTGACCACCTTTCAATTTTTTCGTAGATTGTACATAATCTGCTAGTCAGCAAGTAATACGATGACACTGAGCGAGTTTACTAACAGATAGTGAATTTCCCAGATAGTAGCTTGTAAACTCGCTCAATGATATCGAGACTTTATGTAACTATAAAAAAAGCAAAGCAGGTGGATACCTCACTTGCTCCAATTAATATTGAAAGGAAAAATAGAAGGTCGCCGAGGGCCTGGTTGGAGACAAATGTCTTGGCTATGAAATATACGAGAGTGGACCGGCATTAGAAGTGCGGAGGAGCTATTCCGGGCAGCACAATGTAGAGACATTTTCCAGAGAGATCGCCAACGTCGGGGGACCCGATAGGGCACACGAAGAAGAAGAAGAAGAAGGTGGATACCGACTTCCTACCTATAATGTAGAAAAATTAAAAAAAAGCAGTGGGTGAGAATTTCAAAGGTTCTCTCGTCAGCGAAGAGCGAAAAGAAAGAACATTGGAGATAGAGAAGATTAACATTCAGTAAGCAGGTGAGATAATTGTTAATACCCAAAAATACAGAAGTGAGAAGTAATATCTTGCGTCATGTTGTGATAGGAGACCGGTGTAATCATATCTACCTGCAGACCCATCTTCCTCCCTAAAGGTAAAAATATATTCATTTATATTCTAAATAAAGGCCAACCCATGCGGGTTAGGCAGTGGTGTTCCGATAAACTCATTGGTTCCCGGGTTCAAACAATAGTCGATGTTTGATTTCTTAACTTGTTCCGAAAGCAACTGCCCTTTTTTTCAGGGCAACATTTATAAATCTGAAACAAATATTAAAAAAAAATCAGAGTAGGAATGCAATTCTCATGCGGTAGAAGTGAAACCTTCAGAAAACTAAAGTTGGAGAGGCTACGAAGCACCGCACAGAGAGCAGACCGATTGTACTATCTCATTCTCTCGAAGGCTAAATCCTGTAGATGTACGTGTTTGTCTCTTTTCAGTATCGCTATTTTTCGTTTTATCGAGTTTCAAATCAAAGCTGAAGAAGTTTTCAGATCAAAATCTTGACTACCTGAAAGAAAGTGACCACGTAAGTAAACATTTTGGATACCATTAGCCTAAAAAGGAAAGCATTCACACCATCATGAAATCTGTCGTGTTTGCTGCTTGGTTAAACGCTTTACGTACGATCCGGTATGAAGTCCTGCCTGTAGGATTGCATGCAGAACCCCCAGCCGAATTAATATTATTTCGATAGCCCGACAAAGGGAATAATAATAATTCGGCGGCAGTTGTGCCTACCAACGATCCGATTTGTAGAGAGCCTGCAAGCAGTCCTGCAGGCAGTGCTTTATATTGGATCGCGTTTATATCTAAGGCGTTTTACTTATCACGTGAGGCTCTAAAGGGGGGGAGGGGAGGAGTTCGGAAAAAAATCACGAAATATCACAAAGAGGGGGGGGGGGGGGGAGATATAATGAGATATCACGTGTATTTATTTTTTGTTGAACGCATGATTTCTAAACCAAACAGCGGCGCGTGGCTTTGACTCACCGTTGCCAGGAAACGATTTCCCCGCGCGTTGCGACAACCGCTCGGCTCACCAGTCGCCAGTAAGTCTGTGATTTTGACGCCGAAACATGCGTAAATCGGTGCAATTTAATCAGATTATACCTGCATTTGAAGATAATATTCTGAAAATTTCAATAAACTTTGTACGAAAAAAAATACAAGTGATTTTGAGTATGGGGAGGGGGGGGGGGGGTAGTCTAAAACCTCACCACATCACCAGGGGGGGGGGGGGGGGGGGGGGGTTAAAAAGTTGTTGAAAAACATCACGTGATTAATGAAAGACCCCTTATGTACCGTTTGTACTTTTATCCTACGGGTACATGAAAAAACATTCACTGATAAATATAGTTGGTAGTACTCTTACATGCGTAGTTTATATAAAATAAGGAATGTTTACTATCAGCGATTTGTCTTAGTGCCATAGATATGATTCTATGAGTTATTATTATTCAAGGTAATTTTTAGATTAGTAGGTACTGCGTAGAGATTAGATTAGTAGCCGCGTATAGCCTATTGTTTAGATCCGCATTGGGTGACAGCTATACTCGGGTCGATTGCCCATTTTGCTCGACGGGCCTAAACGCCACTGTGCTTCGGCTTTGTGTAAAATTTTGGGTCAGTCTAACTCCATCAAAGAAATATTCAATAGCACATTCAACAAAAAAAACGAACAATGAATTCGCTCCAATAAAAAATGAAACCTTCGTCAATCATAAAATACCGGTAGCGTTTCAAAGGTTTTGGGATTATAATAATTGTTTATCTTCGCCGACGCGATGCATGAATGCATTCAACCTAGACACTGAACAGGTAAACCCTAGAAATGATATACGTGATACCAGAGAGACGTCGTACGTTTATCATCGACGATTGTCCTTTTTCTTCTCCACACGTCTTGCATCAAAACTAAAAAGATACTAGATGTATAGATACATAAAGTATAAAGTGGAAGATACTCTCAGTATCGCTCTGGTGCAAGACCACCAGAATTGAAACGTTGCTTGAAATGGCTTTAGCCGTTTTTGTTGACCAGATCTCAGTAACCAGATACTTTCCCACGTTTCTCTTCCCTATCTCATTTCCCTCCCCACTACCTTCAGCCTTACAACATTCCCCAATTTCAATAATTGGGGATGCCATAGTCTCACTGGCTCCAGACGTCAGCAGCTGAGACTATTGAGAGGTATTTGCATTAAAAAAATACTGGAATTATGATGTAACGTACGACCTCTCTCTAACACAACTTTATGCGTATACCAATTTATAAAAAAATATTTTTTATCAATTAACATACGACCTTCCGACTCCTAGGCCCTAGACGGGTCAATCCTACTGATCAACTGTTGAGCCGAAATGTTGGCTAAACACTCCTCCAATGCACAAATACGCTCTTCCGCGCGTTACTAAACAAATTACTTAGCTGATCGGAGACTCAGATTGATTGATCGAAAAGTTGGGAACAACGGCTGTTAGAGTAAGTCAAAACTGAGCTTACTTCGGGCACTAGGACACACCCATAACACACTTCTATATGTCACCTCCAGTTATCCTAATAATGACAATGCCAGACTACCTGTTGTGCTACAACTAACCTGCCTTTTTGGATTACGGCTCTGCCACTGAAAAGAGTGTCCTTTCTTTCTATTTAATTCGTCATTTATGAAGCAGAGCGAGAGGTTACAATGGAGCTATCGGCGGTATGCATCTACCTGAGGTGTCCGTTGTTGACAAGTTCTGACGGTCGTGAAGTAATGCTGTTATGAAAGAGAATCCGTCATTTGGTTTCAAGTTTCCCACGCAGGTATTTGTCATTATAAGCTGGTATTACATGATTGTTTTATAGAGCACCATACATGTCAATGTCAGAGGTGATTCACTGTTTTTAAACGCTAATTCTAGTAGTTATGACTGTGATTCTTAAAAGAATTTATCTGCTCTTTCCTCAGATGGCGTGAGTCTAATTATTTTAAGGAAAAACACTTTTTACAAATTATGCTTTAAAATATTAAAATAAATTGTTTGCGCCCGTAATATGAATGAATATGATTAAATAGTTTTGTCCATAAAAAACTCAAATCTTTCAAAAAGGCTAAGAAACACGGTTCCACGCCAACTCAGAATTTAGTCAACTCAGCACCTCTTTGAAAAGCCATTAAAAGCTACGAAAAAAAATTAAAAATAGCCCATAACCTAACCTTCTTCGTGTGCCGTAACAGGTCCCCCCGACATTTGCGATTACTCTAGGAAATGCATCTCTATAGCCCGGAATAGGTTCTCCACACTTCTAATACCGGTCCACTCTCGCGCATTTCGCAGCCAAGACATTTGTCTCCTGCCAGGCGACCCTCTATCTTGCCTTTTAATATTGATTAGAGCAAGTAATATTTCTCCCATCGAAATATGTGACCGAGATATGAAATTTTCCTGACTTACTAATGTGAACAGTTCTCTCTGCTCTAGCCATTTCAGCGCGGTAGCAGTAAAAAAATGAACTAATCCCCCCCACTGGCCCCGCCTGCTTTCCTGCTTCACCCGAGATGGGAATGTTTTCCATTGCCAATAGAAAGCTCGAAACTCAACAAGAATTGTCAATGTTTGTAGTGATGTGACAATGTTAATGGTGATGCTAATCTATATATATTTATTACAAAACTGTTAATTATTTACTTTTATTGTTTAGCTATTATTATTTACCTACCTTTATTTATTTTTATTTTTTTAATAATCGTTAATCTATTGTTACTGCCGGTATGGTCACCCTATGATTGCATCCAATAAGCCACTGCAGGTATAATTGTACATGTTTAGTTTACAGTAGAATATTATTGTGGCCAACTATTCGCAATTTAAGCATAGTTGGTATTTAATAAAAAGTATTTAATAATATTGGAGTAACTAAATTTAGTGCTCTTTGTAGAATTATAATACTGTATTTTATTAAACTTATATTTATGTTTTTAAAAAAAAAAATTCCATTATTGTAAAACTGCACATCTCGATACAGGAATGCCCTAGTAAATGTGTAGCTTAAGTTTGTAGGTACACTTTATATTTCATTAAATAAATCAATAAATAAATATATGTCAAAACAAAAGTTAATGGCGGAGGTCGCAAGAGACGGGCCTTTTTGTAAACACGATATTATGTATTATGTATACCTACACGAGAAAACATTTGGCGTGGGAGACAAGGTGAGATCATTCCATTCTAAATTTAACAATAATAAGAGAGTGGTCTTATTTTTTTTTTATTTTTTTTATTTATTTATTTTTTTTTTTTTTTATATTAACTCCACACTGGAGGCCCTGAGGGAAATAATTTCCCTCAGGGCCTATGTCATCTTTGAAGATGCTGTGTGGAGGGTGCTGTTGAGGAGAGGAAGGAGTGAACATGGGTCTTGAAGAGACCCATATTGTAGGAGGGAGGAAACACAGAAGCCGGCAAATCGTTCCACAGCCGGGCTGTTGAACTCAAGAACGAGTCGTAGAAACGACCCGTTCTCATGTGACTAATGTCAACCGTGTACAAATGTTGAGCGCGTGTTTGGCGTGTTTCCCGACTATGCACCGGTGCCGAGGGGATCAGTGACGCTAGTTCCTCGGAGCATCTTCCATTGTAATACCGGTAGAACAAGGACAGCATTCCCACCTGACGCCTGTGCTCTAAAGATTGCAGTCC
This sequence comes from Glyphotaelius pellucidus, assembly GCA_936435175.1. NCBI lineage: Eukaryota > Metazoa > Arthropoda > Insecta > Trichoptera > Limnephilidae > Glyphotaelius > Glyphotaelius pellucidus. Next base: position 19,925,990 of record OW386553.1, read on the forward strand.
ATTTGTTAAGTTAGGAGAATCTATCAAACGGACCGCCCGTTTCTGCACAGAGTCGAGGGTTTTTTTCAGGTATTTTGGGACTCCAGAACAGAGGTGGCTGCCAAATTCAACCGTGGGGCGCACTTGCGATTTGTACAGGGTTAGCAGTTGTGTACTATTAAAGTATCTGCGGGCCCTGTACAGTAAGCCCTTTTCAATAAGTAAGAAGGTTCTAAATAAAATCGACCACTGATATTAAAATTCGATAGACTGATGTGGGTAACGTGGTCCCGGGAACCATTTATTGGTTAACCAACACCTAGGTCACCCCAAGTGGTTCTAACGTTTGGTGACTCAGGGGTGCCCGGGTTCATGGGGTAAGGTTTTGCTAGGTCTGCGCGTGGGCCGGATCGGGAGAGACTGGATGAGGTAGACCTTTTGACTTCTCCGGCCAGGCTCTCTAGGAACATCGCCTTGTAGATGATGGGATGGATTCGTACGTCCGTCACTCCTGACCCCAGATTCCCACCTATCCCTCATACCTTTTTCCTTCCCCGAACTTCCTTTCCCTGAAAAAAACCCTCGAGATAGCATTCTCAAAGATGAAATAGGCCCTGAGTGATTTTTTTCCAGGGGCCCTTTGTGTGGAGCTAACGTAAAAATCAGATCAGATCACAACACGCGATAGAAGTGAAACTAGAAAGTCGCTAGATGTCGCTATTTATTTAAGAAAAATAAAAAAGACTGACTTCATTTGTGTCTACTTTTAAAATTAGGTAGCTAATTTTATTATCGCATGACATCACTAATCCGCGGACATTCAATTGTTTTGTGGAGTAAACGCACCTGTTGTTTTTTCCGCGTTCTTCTGATATTGTGTGACGTGTTTTCGTTAAGACTATCCATCTAACTGAATATATAAACCGGCAGAAGTGTGGGCGAAGGGCGAAGTGTGCGCGTCTGTATGCCCAAAATAAGCTCAATTTTTCCTTACTCCTGGAGAAATTATTGATCATTTTTAAAATTTATGGATTACGTAAGATTTTGACAGGTTACTCATGCATCCGACTTATTGTAATTAATGATGACGGAAGTTCGACCTGCTGCCCTAAATCAAGGGTGGGAAACCTTTTTATTGTTGGGAGCCATTTGAATTATCGTACTACATTCGGGGGGGGGGGGGGGGGGGGAGGGTTGTAACACCCTATATATTTTTAAATCCTCATTTTACATTTTTTTGATTAAAAAAATGGTAAATATGTGATCAGATATCATGTTCAAAAACTCTACAACTAGAAATTTATAATTGCACTCAGAGAGTGGGAATAATTTCCGTTGAATTTTTTCATCTCGATTTTTTACATTGCGTTTCGAATACAAGACTGGTTTTAACAACCATGCTTACATTTGTCTCTTCAAGACCAATGTTCATTCCCTCCTGTCTTAAAAAAAACCCTCCACGCAGAATCTCAGATAACGTAGGCCCTGAGGGAAATGTAAATAAAAAAATATGGTTGGGCAGGAATCTGGGGGTCAGTGTGCCCAGGAAGGACTTACGAATTCAAACGAACTCGCCGCTCAGACCTGGACAAACCTCACCCCATGAACCCGGACACCCCTGCTAAGTCACCAAACGTAGCGAACCACTTGGAGTGACCTAAGGCAGGAGTGTTGGTAATCCAATAAATGATTACCGGGGCGACGGTACCCACACCCGCCACCAAAATTGAAACCAACATGAATCAAGTATTAAAAAACGAGTGTGCTTTAGACCACACGACTGAAGTAAAACTTCTTTATGCTTCATTCGCCTCGCCCGATCACACTTTTCGTAACGCTCTCGTCATGCATTCACCAGCTTACTCCCCAAGCGTGCGTAAAGAAGTTTAACTTCAAAAAAACAAATTCAGTTCCGACTGAAACTGTTCAAATTCAGAAAAGTCCAGTTTGGAGAGGCGCATGCTGACTGATAGGGGAAAAAACTATTCTCTTGTTCCAATTGTATCTAGGCAACTATGCGTGTACATAAATAAAATTCTAATTGAAGTAGTCACATACTAACTAATTAAGTAACTCAGAATGGAGAAAACCATTTTCGGGTCCCGACTCTAGTTATTCGTATTCTGAAAATTTCCAGTCCAGTTCCAATTCTCCACCGTAAAACCATTTTCGGGTCACGACTCTGGTTATTAGTATTCTTAAAATAAAGTTAAAGTTGTTCCAGTCCAGTTCCAATTCTCAGCCTTGTCAGTACAGTCAGCCTTTCTGACTCACTTTGAAGAAAACCATTCTCTTGTTCCAACTGTAACCAAAAAATATGTAGGGAGACGAAACTGTTAACATTAAGACTACCACTATATGAATGTAATAAATACATGCCTTCGTGTATACAAAATAAATAATAAACTCATACATATGAACACAAAACTCATTAAAACGTCCCAAGTACATACCCACTTAACACGGTGTTATAATGGAAGTAGTAAATATTTACTACTATGGATTGTTTAACTAATTTACAAGAGGCGTAATTTATGGTTAACAATCCATTTGTTAAAAGTGGCAATTTATGGTCAACACTATGATAAACAATCCATTAGTTACGAAAGGGGAAATTTACGGTAAACACTATGGTAAACAATCCATTAGTTACGAAAGGGGAAATTTACGGTAAACACTATGGTAAACAATCCATTAGTTACGAAAGGGGAAATTTACGGTAAACACTACGGTAAACAATCCATTAGTTACAAAAGGGACAGTTTACGGTAAACACTACGGTAAACAATCCATCAGTTACGAAAGGGACAATTTACGGTAAACACTACGGTAAACAATCCATCGGTAACGAAAGGGTAAATTTACGGTTAACACTATGGTAAACAATCCATTGGTAACGAAAGGGTAAATTTACGGTTAACACTACGGTAAACAATCCATTAGTTACGAAAAGGACAATTTACGGTAAACACTACGGTAAACAATCCATTAGTTACGAAAGGAACAATTTACAACAATAAAAACAAACACTACGACAACAATCCGTTAATTACGAGAGGAGCATTTTATGGTAAACATTATGGTAAATTTTCCGAACAGGTCCTCCATTAATACGTTTGGTGTAACTCTAAGTGACCAGCTCAGGTATGGGGCTCCATCGAAGCCAGAGTTAAGTTAACCTCTCAGAAACTGGGCGTACTGTACAGGGCCCGCAGATACTTTAATAGTACACAACTGCTAACCCTGTACAAATCGCAAGTGCGCCCCACGGTTGAATTTGGCAGCCGCCTCTGGTCTTGAGCCCCAAATTACCTAAAAAATCAGAAACGGGCAGTCCGTTTGATAGATTCTCCTAATTTAACAAACGAATTGCAATCATTAGAGCACAGACCTCAGGTGGGAATGCTGTCCTTGTTCAACCGGTATTACAATGGAAGATGCTCCGAGAAACTCCTAAACTTTCATTGATCCCTTCGGCACCGGTGCACAGTGGGGAAACACGCCACACACGCGCCCAACATTTGTACACGGTTGACATTAGTCACATGAGAACGGGTCGTTTCTATGACTCGTTCTTGAGTTCAATAGCTCGGCTGTGGAATGATTTGCCGGCCTCTGTGTTTCCTCCCTCTTACAACATGGGTCACTTTAAGACCCATATTCACTCCTTCCTCTCCTCAAAAACACCCTCCACACAGCATCTTCAAAGATGACAGAGGAAATTATTTTTCGCAAGGCCTCCTGCGTGGAGTTAATGTAAAAAAAACAATCCATTAATTACAAAAGAGACAATTTATGGTAAACATTATAGTAAACAATCCGACAATCCTAAAAGTTTCCTCAATTACATAAACAAACACTACACAAATATTAGAGTAAGCCTAGCTGAAAATATCAAAAATACGCAACCTCCCCAAGATATTCAGAAACCTTAAAACAATGCTTCTAACATCAGCAATGAAAATATTAGTAGACATTTCAAATAACGAAATATACCAAAACAACTATACAACTACAAGACACCAAAAAAATATACGACGTAATCGCGTATCGCGGTTACTTTTTCCCGGTGACTGTCACTGGATCCAAGAAGCTGGCTATTTTTGGAACCAGTTGCTATCGGATTTATAAAATGGTCAACAACCAAAAGCCACCCACAGGGCCTAGTAGCAAAAATCTGTGAAAACGACTTTCCTCCGAAATTTGCAGCAAATATGCTACTAGAATGTTTTCACTCGGAACATAATAACATAAGAACGATTTCCTTCGAAACTCGTCAGCAGACGATGTCAAAACTGAAATTTAACTGTGTAAACAAAGGACACAAAAAAGGTTATAACTTCAATAAATAGAAGAGATAGTAAAAGTGCGAGTTCCCCGCTTTCATTGTTATCGTACGCGTACACGAAAATGGTTTTGCTTCCGATTTTTGCAGAAACTTTCATGTCTTGCACTTGGATTTCGAGAATGGTTTCCTACGAAATGGGAGAAAACAACTGAAATTTCATCATAACCATTAAACACCAAACTGTTTTTAAATATGCGAAATTTCGTTATTCATTTTTGGGGTGTTATGCCGTGTTGCGCTACCTTCGTCTTTAGCCAACGTTGCGGACAGCGTCAAGATTGAACATCGCTGTCCGAAACGTTGGTCAAAGAAGGAGGGAAGGCAACACGGAATAACACCAAAAATAAATAACAAAAAGACTTTGGGAACTTCGTCACACTTAGGGTCGGTCACAACTTAGACCCTAAGGCGTTCAACCTAAGAGTATGGATATTAGAGAGACGGCATGTGAAGTATGCACACGCGTACAAAGTGTGCTTTTTCGAAAATTTTACCGGACGGTTTTTAGACGACTGACATTGGCTTTTACTCCTCGGTCGCGTATAGAGCTCCCAGTAAAACGTTCATAAAACATAGAAAAATGGTCCACTGCGCCGTAAAAGTGTGTAAAACTAGTTCTTTGAAGACCTATAAGTAGAAAGACGGTCTTACCTTTCACATATGTGTTTAAACATCGCTTAAATATGTATTTTATAATTTTCGACGTGTTCATTTCGAACGCCACCGCCATCGGCCCGTCGCTATCACGTGCACTACGAATGGCAATGGGCCGAATCAGTCAACTTAGTTTATAATAATTAAAAATTACCTCAAAACTTTTATTTTTTTATTAACCATAACGCACAAATATAAAGTTATGATTTACTCGTGTCATAGGTACGTGTTTTTCATCATTTAGTTTATTCATTTTTAAACATTTTTCTTCTTTTTTGTATTTCTTGGGCATTAACTATGTAAAAATTTCTACACGTTTTGTTGAAGAGTTTTTATTTTCAATGAACATTTGTTACTTTAATTTTAAATTTTCTGCGGCCGAAACGACACAGCCGTGGCATTCACGAGCAAACTTAAAATTAACTTAAAAATTCTATACAAGTACCAAAATTAATTAGGTGGGGGTTGTGGGAGGGGTAATTTTGCGGGAGGGGGAAAAAAGGTGGGAGGAGTCAACTTTACATGGAAACATTGTTTATCTTTTTTGCACTGTTATTTTTATTTCTTTTCCTTTTTAATTTAACCCTCCTTTTACATATGTTTACAATGTTTATTCAATAATCAATGTATTGTTTTGTAAAAGTCACATTTACGTGCCCCCGTGGTCGAGGGGTAAGGCTCTTAACTAGCAAATCGGAGGTTGCGGGTTCAAATCCCGGTGCGCGCAGATAAATTTTATTCGATTGATTTATGTTTTCACAATTTAATAATTAAAAATAATATAAGGTATATTTCCGGCATATTTCAGGTGCAAGTCACTCTCAGTATCACCCCGATGTAAGACCGCCATTAAGAATTGAAATATTGCTTGAAATTGATTTAGCCATGTTTGTTGACTAGATCTGAATAGCCGGGAACTTCCCCATCTTCCTCTTTTTCATTTCCTTCCCCTCCCCAATTATATTCAGCCTCACAACTTACATGCCATAGTCTCACTAGATCCAGATGGAAGCAGTTGGGATTATTGTGATATATATGGTAAATATATGTAAGTATTCGATTATGTGTTATATATATATATATTTTTTTTTTACTTCTTTGATTATACGTTATATACATATTTTCAAATAAATATTCGATTACATGTTATATATATCAAATACTGTTGATTTATAAAGCCCGTTTTCGTGAAAAATCACCTCAAGGGAACAGTATGTACGTACATATGTTTATATATGTTCACACATAAAAAAAAATAAATAGTAAAATTGATTATTATTAAGGGTTTTTCAAAAGATCGTGAGAGAAAAAGACATTGGGTTTATGGCTTAAATCGGAGTGATGATTGGTTTCCAATCAAATCAACCCGCGTTTGCTCCTTCGTAATTTTATAAATTCTTTCTGAGTTGCATAAGCAACTCAGAAAGAATTTATAAAATTGCGCAGACTTGTAGTACCTTCGCTTTCAATTGAACGGGTAATTAACATTTTATTTAAATAACGCTTTCAAAATTTTCGGAATTGAGCTAGATATCTATGAATATGAGCTGGATGGAGTCTGGATGAATTTTTGTCTATTTTATTTTTAATATAATACGACATCTATTTACTTTTCTGCAAGTCTAGAATAAATATTTTTTATTTAAATTTACATATAAAAAGTTACCTTTTTGAGTAAAACCTCCCAGATGTGCCCATATCTTATCTGATTTTTTGTTTTCAGATTTTCTATGAAGTTTCGCTAATATTGTCTTCATTTAGTTTAAAAAAAAGTTTTACTAAGACCCTGAGGAAGAGAGCATTGCTCACGAAATATGTCGTTTTTTTATAAACAAAAGCGTGGTTAAAACAAAATAAACTATTAATTTCGAAAAAGAAATTCTTTAATCAAATAATGCGTAGTGGGTTATTATATTATTTTTAAACTGAAAAAAGTTTTTTAATTTAAATATAAATAAAATAATGTTAAGCCCATTACCAGTTCGGCCCTTCTTTCTACAGCGCTTACCCTCCTCCCGCGCGCTGGCCGCTAACCCGGTGTGTATCCCCTCTCCGCGCCGGCGAAAAATGAAGCTAGCTACACTGGTTTCGGCCGTCTAAAAATACGTTTCGAAATATTTATGCCGCTTCCTTATAATCATAGTTCCATGCGTTCAACAGACAAAAATTTTGGTTTCTTACTAAAAAGCATAGTCTGTACCCGAATCAATCAATAAATCCACCAAAATAACAAATTTTAGAATACTATTGGGTTTTACGGGCTTTTTGTCACACTTGGGGTCGGTCACAACTAAAGCCCTATGGCAGCAAACCGACTGAATTTTTGCACTCTTATCAAAAAGCAAGGTTTGTACACGAATCAACCAAAGAATCTGGCAAAAAAACAATTTTAAGAAAACTTGTATTTTTTAATGGCACTTTGTCAAACTTGGGGTCGGTAACAACTGAGGCCCTATGGTATAAATTGTATAGACTGAAATTTAGGATTCTTTTCAAAAAGCATGGCCTGTACATGAATCAATCAAAGAATCTTGCAAAAGAACAATATTTAGAAAACTTTTAGTTTTTACGGGCGCTTTGTCACACTTGGGGTCGGTCAAAACATAGGCCCTATGACAATAAACCGACTGAAGTTTTGCGGTCTTATCAAAAAGCGTGGCCTGTACACGATCAACCAAAAATCTTGCAAAAGAACAATATTTAGTAAGCTCTAAGTTTTTACAGGCGCATTGTCACACTTGGGGTCGGTCAAAACATAGGCCCTATGGAAGCAAACCGACTGAAATTTTGCATTTTTATCAACAAGCCACGGCCTGTACACGAATCAACAAAAGAATCTTGCAAAAGAACAATATTAGGTAAGTTTTAAGTTTTAATGGCGCTCTGTCACACTTGGGGTCGGTCAAAACATAAGCCCCATGGAACCAAACCGACTGAAATTTTGTATTTTTATCAAAATGAATGGCTTCAACACGAATCCACCAAAGAATTTTGCAAAATAACGATTTTAAGAAAAGTAATTAATTTAACGGCGCTTTTTCATTCTTGGGGTCGGTCAAAACATTGGCCCCTGTAGAATCTAACCGATTGAAATTTAGCATTCTTATCAAAGAGCATGGCCTATACACGAATCAACCAAAGAATCTTGCAAAATAACAATATTTAGTAAAATTTAGTTTTTACGGACGTTTTGTCGCACTTGGGGTCGGTTACATCTGAAGCCCTATGGCATTGATCCGACTGAAATTTTGGAATCTTATCAAAAAGCATGGCTTGTACACGAATCAACCAAAGAATCTTGCCAAAGATCGATTTTAAGAAAACTTATTGTTTTTAAAGGCGCTTTGTCACACTTGGGGTCGGTCAAAACATAGGCCCCATGGAACCAAACCGACTGAAATTTTGCATTCTTATCAACAAGCCACGGCCTGAACACGAATCAACAAAAGAATCTTGCAAAAGAACAATATTAGGTAAGTTTTTAGTTTTCATTGCGCTGATTTCATCAGCGCCATTGCGCTCTCTCACAATTGGGGTGTGAGAGAGCGACACTCTCAAAACATTGGCCCTATAGAACCTTTACAGGAATCAACCAAAGAATTTTGCAAAAGAACGACTTAAATTTTTTTTTAATTGTTTTTACGGCGCTTTGTCACACTTGGGGTCGGTCAAAACATAGGCCCACTGGAACAAAACCGACTGAAATTTCGCATTCTTATCAAAAAGCATGGCCTTTACACGAATCAAACAAAGAATCTTGCAAAAGAACAATTTTATGAAAACTTATTGTTTTAAAGGCACTTTGTCACACTTGGGGTCGGTCGAAACATTGGCCATTTGGAACGACACCGACTGAAATTTTGCATTTTTAACAAAAAACATGGCCTTTACACGAATCAAACAAAGATTCCTGCAAACGAACATATTTAAGAAAACCAATAGTTTTTAAGGGCGCTTTGTCACACTTGGGGTCGGTCAAAACATTGGCCCCTGTAGAATCTAACCGATTGAAATTTCGCATTAATATTATTCAAAAACTTTGTCCCTGTGGAAGAAAACCGACTGAAATTTTGCATTCTTATCAAAAAGTATGGAATGCACACGAATCAACCAAAGAATCTTGCAAAAGAACGATTTTAAGAAAACTTATTGTTTTAACGGCGCTTTGTTACACTTGGGGTCGGTCAAAACATAAGCCCTATGGAAAAAAACCGACTGAAATTTCGCATTCTTATCAAAAAGAACGGCCTTTACACGAATCAACCATAGAACCTTGCAAAAGAATGATTTTAAGAAAACTTACTGTTTTAACGGCGCTTTGTCACACTTTGGGGTCGGTCAAAACATAGGCCCTATGGAACGAAACTGACAGAAATTTCGCATTCTTATCAAAAAGCATGGCGTGTACACGAATCAAAGGAAGAATCTTGCAAAAGAACAATTTAATGAAAACTTATTGTTTTAACGGCACTTTGTCACACTTAGGGTCGGTCAAAACATAGGCCCTATGGAACAGAACCGACTGAAATTTCGCATTCTTTTCAAAAAGCATGGCCTTTTCACGAATCAAAGAAAGAACCTTGCAAAAGATAGTTTTAACGGTGCTTTGTCTAACTTTGGGTCGGTCAAAACATTGTCCCTATGGAACAAAACCGACTGAAATTTTGCATTCTTATCAAAAAGCATGGCCTTTACACGAATCATTCAAAGATTCTTGCAAAGGAACAATTTAAAGAAAACTTCAAGTTTTTAACGGCGCTTTGCTAGTCTTGGGTTCGGTAACAACAAAGGAACTTTTGCCTAAAAACGACTGAAATTTTGCATTCTTATCAAAAAGCATGGAATGTTCACTTTTCAACCAAAGAACCTTGAAAAAGAACAATTTTAAGAAAACTTATAGTTTTTAACGGCATTTGACACACTTGGGGTCGGTCACAACAAAAGCTTATTGCTTTAAAACCACTGAAATTTTGCATTCTGATCAAAATGCATGGTCTGTACAAGAATCGACCAAAGAATCTTGCAAACGAACAATTTTAAGAAAACTTTTTGATAAGAAAGCCAAATTTCAGTCGGTTTTGTTCCATAGGGCCTATGTTTTGACCGACCCCAAGTGTGACAAAGCGCCGTTAAAAACTATTTAACGGCGGTTTTTAACGGCGCTTTGTCACACTTGGGGTCGGTCAAAACATAGGCCCTATGGAACAAAACCGATTGAAATTTGGCATTCTTATCAAAAAGCTTGGAATGCACAAGAATCAACCAAAGAACCTTGGAAAATACCGATTTTAAGAAAACTTATTGTTGTAACGGCGCTTTGTCACACTTGGGGTCGGTTAAAACAAAGGCCTTATGGAACAAAACCGACTGAAATTTCGCATTCTTACAAAAAGCACGGCCTTTATACGAATCAAACAAAGAACCTTGGAAAATAATGATTTTAAGAAAACTTATTGTTTAAACGGTGCTTTGTCACACTTGAGGTCGGTCAAAACATTGTCCCTATGGAACAAAACCGACTAAAATTTTGCATTCTTATCAAAAAGCATGGCCTTTACAAGAATCATGCAAAGATTCTTGCAAAGGAACAATTTTAAGAAAACTTCAAGTTTTTAACGGCGCTTTGCCAGTCTTGGATTCGGTCACAACAAAAGACCTTTTGCCTAAAAACGACTGAAATTTTGCATTCTTATCAAAATGCATAGTCTGTACACGAATCGACCAAAAAATCTTGCAAACGAACAATTTTAAGAAAACTAATAGTTTTTAACGGCGCTTTGTGACACTTGGGGTCGGTCAAAACATTGTCCATATGGAACAAAACCAACTGAAATTTTGCATTCTTATCAAAAAGCACACGAATCAACCAAAGAATCTTGCAAAATAACGATTTTAAGAAAACTTATTGTTGTAACGGCGCTTTGTCACACTTAAGGTCGGTAAAAACATAGGCCCTATGGAACAAAACCGACTGAAATTTCGCATTCTTATCAAAAAGCATGGCCTTTACACGAATCATTCAAAAAATCTTGCAAACGAACAATTTTAAGAAAACTCATAGTTTTTAACGGCGCTTTGTCACACTTGGGGTCGGTCAAAACATAAGCCCTACGGAACAAAACCGACTGAAATTTTGCATTCTTATCAAAAAGCATGGAATGCACACGAATCAACCAAAGAATCTTGCAAAATAACGATTTTAAGAAAACTTATTGTTTTAACGGCGCTTTGTCACACTTGGGGTCGGTTAAAACATAGGCCCTTTGGAACAAAACCGACTGAAATTTCGCATTCTTATCAAGAAGCACGGCCTTTACACGAATCAAACAAAGAACCTTGCAAAATAATGATTTTAAGAAAACTTATTGCTTAACGGCGCTTTGTCACACTTGGGGTCGGTCAAAACATTGTCCCTATGGAACAAAACCGACTGAAATTTTGCATTCTTTTCAAAAAGCATGGCCTTTACACGAATCATTCAAAGATTCTTGCAAAAGAACAATTTTAAGAAAACTTCAAGTTTTTAACGGCGCTTTGCCAGACTTGGGTTCGGTCACAACAAAAGACCTTTTGCCTAAAAACGACTGAAATTTCGCATTCTTATCAAAATGCATGGTCTGTACACAAAACGACCAAAGATTCTTGCAAACGAACATATTTAAGAAAACCAATAGTTTTTAACGGCGCTTTGTCACACTTGGGGTCGGTCAAAACATAGGCCCTACGGAACAAAATCGTCTGAAATTTTGCATTCTTATCAAAAAGCATGGAATGCACACGAATCAACCAAAGATTCTTGCAAAGAAACAATTTTAAGAAAACTTCCAGTTTTTAACGGCGCTTTGCCAGACTTGGGATCGGTCACAATAAAGGCCCTATTGCCTTAAAATGACTGAAATTTCGCATTCTTATCAAAATGCATGACCAACCATGCAAGATTCATTTGTGGATTGGTACACCAATCCACAAATTTTTAGAAAACTTTTAGTTTTTTACGGCGCTTTGTCACACTTGGGGTCGTTAAAAACATTGGCCCTTAGAACCAAACCGATTGATATTTTGCATTCTTATCAAAAATCATGAAATGTACACTAATCAACCAAAGAACCTTGCAAAAAAACAATTTTAAGAAAACTTATAATTTTAACGGCATTTGACACACTTGAGGTCGGTCTCAACAAAAGCCTTATGCTTTAAAACCACTGAGATTTTGCATTCTTATCAAAATGCATGGTCTGTACATGAATCGAACAAAGAATCTTGCAAACGAACAATTTTAAGAAAACTATAAGTTTTTAACGGCGCTTTGTCATACTTGGGGTCGGTCAAAACATAGGCCCTACGGAACAAAACCGACTGAAATTTTGAATTCTTATCAAAAAGCACACGTATCAACCAAAGAATCTTGCAAAATAACGATTTTAAGAAAACTTATTGTTGTAACGGCGCTTTGTCACACTTGGGGTCGGTTAAAAAAAAGGCCTTATGGAACAAAACCAACTGAAATTTCGCATTCTTATCAAAAAGCACGGCCTTTATACGAATCAAACAAAGAACCTTGGAAAATAATGATTTTAAGAAAACTTATTGTTTAAACGGTGCTTTGTCACACTTGAGGTCGGTCAAAACATTGTCCCTCTGGAACAAAACCAACTGAAATTTTGCATTCTTATCAAAAAGCATGGCCTTTACAAGAATCATTCAAAGATTCTTGCAAAGGAACAATTTTAAGAAAACTTCAAGTTTTTAACGGCGCTTTGTCACACTTGGGGTCGGTTAAAACATTGTCCATATGGAACAAAACCGACTGAAATTTTGCATTCTTATCAAAAAGCACACGAATCAACCAAAGAATCTTGCAAAATAACGATTTTAAGAAAACTTATTGTTGTAACGGCGCTTTGTCACACTTAAGGTCGGTTAAAACATAGGCCCTATGGAACAAAACCGACTGAAATTTCGCATTCTTATCAAAAAGCATGGCCTTTACACGAATCATTCAAAGATTCTTGCAAACCAACATATTTAAGAAAACCAATTGTTTTTAACGGCGCTTTGTCACACTTGGGGTCGGTCAAAACATAGGCCCCACGGAACAAAATCGTCTGAAATTTTGCATTCTTATCAAAAAGCATGGCTTTTACAAGAATCATTCAAAGATTCTTGCAAAGGAACAATTTTAAGAAAACAAGTTTTTAACGGCGCTTTGCCAGTCTTGGGTTCGGTCACAACAAAAACCTTTTGCCTAAAAACAACTGAAATTTTGCATTCTTATCAAAATGCATAGTCTGTACACGAATCGACCAAAAAATCTTGCAAACGAACAATTTTAAGAAAACTAATAGTTTTTAACGGCGCTTTGTCACACTTGGGGTCGGTCAAAACATAGGCATATGGAACGAAAACGACTGAAATTTTGCATTCTTATCAAAAAGCATGGAATGCACACGAATCAAAGAATCTTGCAAAATAACGATTTAAAGAAAACTTATTGTTGTAACCGCGTTTTGTCACACTTGGGGTCGGTTAAAACGTTGTCCCTATGGAAAAAAACCGACTGAAATTTCGCATTCTTACCAAAAAGCATGGCCTTTACACGAATCATTCAAAGATTCTTGCAAACGAACATATTTAAGAAAACCAATAGTTTTTAACGGCGCTTTGTCACACGTGGGGTCGGTCCAAACATAGGCCCTACGGAACAAAATCGTCTGAAATTTTGCATTCTTATCAAAAAGCATGGAATGCACACGAATCAACCAAAGATTCTTGCAAAGAAACAATTTTAAGAAAACTTCCAGTTTTTAACGGCGCTTTGCCAGACTTGGTGTCGGTCACAACAAAGGCCCTATTGCCCTTAAACGACTGAAATTTCGCATTCTTATCAAAATGCATGGTCTGTTCACCAATCCACAAATGAATCTTGCAAAAGAACAATTTTTAGAAAACTTTTAGTTTTTAAGGGTGCTTTGTCACACTTTGGGTCGTTAAAAACATTGGTTCTTAGAACCAAACCGATTGATATTTTGCATTCTTATCAAAAATCATGGAATGTATACTAATCAACCAAAGAACCTTGCAAAAGAACAATTTTAAGAAAACTTCAAGTTTTTAACGGCGCTTTGCCAGTCTTGGGTTCGGTCACAACAAAGGACCTTTTGCCTTAAAACGACTGAAATTTTGCATTCTTATCAAAATGCATAGTCTGTACACGAATCGACCAAAAAATCTTGCAAACGAACAATTTAAGAAAACTCATAGTTTTAAACGGCACTTTGTCACACTTGGGGTCGGTCAAAACTTTAGCCCTACGGAACAAAACCGACTGAAATTTTGCATTCTTATCAAAAAGCATGGAATGCACACGAATCAACCAAAGAAACTTGCAAAATAACGATTTTAAGAAAACTTATTGTTGTAACGGCGCTTTGTCACACTTGGGGTCGGTTAAAACATAAGCCCTAAGGAACATAACCGACTGAAATTTTGAATTCTTATCAAAAAGCACACGAATCAACCAAAAAATCTTGCAAAATAACGATTTTAAGAAAACTTATTGTTGTAACGGCGCTTTGTCACACTTGGGGTCGGTTAAAACAAAGGCCTTATGGAACAAAACCGACTGAAATTTCGCATTCTTATCAAAAAGCACGGCCTTTATACGAATCAAACAAAGAACCTTGGAAAATAATGATTTTAAGAAAACTTATTGTTAAAACGGTGCTTTGTCACACTTGAGGTCGGTCAAAACATTGTCCCTATGGAACAAAACCGACTGAAATTTTGCATTCTTATCAAAAAGCATGGAATGCACACGAATGAACCAAAGAATCTTGCAAAAAAACGATTTTAAGAAAACTTATTGTTTTAACGGCGCTTTGTCACACTTGGGGTCGGTTAAAACATAGGCCCTTTGGAACAAAACCAACTGAAATTTCGCATTCTTATCAAAAAGCACGGCCTTTACGCGAATCAAACAAAGAACCTTGCAAAATAATGATTTTAGAAAACTTATTGTTTTAATGGCGCTTGTCACACTTGGGGTCGGTCAAAACATTGTCCCTATGGAACAAAACCGACTGAAATTTTGCATTCTTATCAAAAAGCATGGCCTTTACGCGAATCATTCAAAGATTCTTGCAGAAGAACAATTTTAAGAAAACATCAAGTTTTTAACGGCGCTTTGCCAGACTTGGGTTCGGTCACAACAAAGGACCTTTTGCCTTAAAACGACTGAAATTTCGCATTCTTATCAAAAAGCATGGCCTTTACAAGAATCATTCAAAGATTCTTGCAAAGGAACAATTTTAAGAAAACTTCAAGTTTTTAACGGCGCTTTGCCAGTCTTGGGTTCGGTCACAACAAAGGACCTTTTGCCTTAAAACGACTGAAATTTCGCATTCTTATCAAAAAGCATGGCCTTTACAAGAATCATTCAAAGATTCTTGCAAAGGAACAATTTTAAGAAAACTTCAAGTTTTTAACGGCGCTTTGTCACATTTGGGGTCGGTCAAAACATAGGTCCTACGGAACGAAACCGTCTGAAATTTTGCATTCTTATCGAAAAGCATGGAATGCACACGAATCAACCAAAGAATCTTGCAAAATAACGATTTTAAGAAAACTTATTGTTGTAACGGCGCTTTGTCACACTTGGGGTCGGTTAAAACATAAGCCCTATGGAACATAACCGACTGAAATTTTGCATTCTTATCAAAAAGCATGGAATGCACACGAATCAACCAAAGATTCTTGCAAAGAAACAATTTTAAGAAAACTTCCAGTTTTTAACGGCGCTTTGCCAGACTTGGTGTCGGTCACAACAAAGGCCCTATTGCCCTTAAACGACTGAAATTTCGCATTCTTATCAAAATGCATGGTCTGTTCACCAATCCACAAATGAATCTTGCAAAAGAACAATTTTTAGAAAACTTTTAGTTTTTAAGGGTGCTTTGTCACACTTTGGGTCGTTAAAAACATTGGTTCTTAGAACCAAACCGATTGATATTTTGCATTCTTATCAAAAATCATGGAATGTATACTAATCAACCAAAGAACCTTGCAAAAGAACAATTTTAAGAAAACTTCAAGTTTTTAACGGCGCTTTGCCAGTCTTGGGTTCGGTCACAACAAAGGACCTTTTGCCTTAAAACGACTGAAATTTTGCATTCTTATCAAAATGCATAGTCTGTACACGAATCGACCAAAAAATCTTGCAAACGAACAATTTAAGAAAACTCATAGTTTTAAACGGCACTTTGTCACACTTGGGGTCGGTCAAAACTTTAGCCCTACGGAACAAAACCGACTGAAATTTTGCATTCTTATCAAAAAGCATGGAATGCACACGAATCAACCAAAGAAACTTGCAAAATAACGATTTTAAGAAAACTTATTGTTGTAACGGCGCTTTGTCACACTTGGGGTCGGTTAAAACATAAGCCCTAAGGAACATAACCGACTGAAATTTTGAATTCTTATCAAAAAGCACACGAATCAACCAAAAAATCTTGCAAAATAACGATTTTAAGAAAACTTATTGTTGTAACGGCGCTTTGTCACACTTGGGGTCGGTTAAAACAAAGGCCTTATGGAACAAAACCGACTGAAATTTCGCATTCTTATCAAAAAGCACGGCCTTTATACGAATCAAACAAAGAACCTTGGAAAATAATGATTTTAAGAAAACTTATTGTTAAAACGGTGCTTTGTCACACTTGAGGTCGGTCAAAACATTGTCCCTATGGAACAAAACCGACTGAAATTTTGCATTCTTATCAAAAAGCATGGAATGCACACGAATGAACCAAAGAATCTTGCAAAAAAACGATTTTAAGAAAACTTATTGTTTTAACGGCGCTTTGTCACACTTGGGGTCGGTTAAAACATAGGCCCTTTGGAACAAAACCAACTGAAATTTCGCATTCTTATCAAAAAGCACGGCCTTTACGCGAATCAAACAAAGAACCTTGCAAAATAATGATTTTAGAAAACTTATTGTTTTAATGGCGCTTGTCACACTTGGGGTCGGTCAAAACATTGTCCCTATGGAACAAAACCGACTGAAATTTTGCATTCTTATCAAAAAGCATGGCCTTTACGCGAATCATTCAAAGATTCTTGCAGAAGAACAATTTTAAGAAAACATCAAGTTTTTAACGGCGCTTTGCCAGACTTGGGTTCGGTCACAACAAAGGACCTTTTGCCTTAAAACGACTGAAATTTCGCATTCTTATCAAAAAGCATGGCCTTTACAAGAATCATTCAAAGATTCTTGCAAAGGAACAATTTTAAGAAAACTTCAAGTTTTTAACGGCGCTTTGCCAGTCTTGGGTTCGGTCACAACAAAGGACCTTTTGCCTTAAAACGACTGAAATTTCGCATTCTTATCAAAAAGCATGGCCTTTACAAGAATCATTCAAAGATTCTTGCAAAGGAACAATTTTAAGAAAACTTCAAGTTTTTAACGGCGCTTTGTCACATTTGGGGTCGGTCAAAACATAGGTCCTACGGAACGAAACCGTCTGAAATTTTGCATTCTTATCGAAAAGCATGGAATGCACACGAATCAACCAAAGAATCTTGCAAAATAACGATTTTAAGAAAACTTATTGTTGTAACGGCGCTTTGTCACACTTGGGGTCGGTTAAAACATAAGCCCTATGGAACATAACCGACTGAAATTTTGCATTCTTATCAAAAAGCATGGAATGCACACGAATCAACCAAAGATTCTTGCAAAGAAACAATTTTAAGAAAACTTCCAGTTTTTAACGGCGCTTTGCCAGACTTGGTGTCGGTCACAACAAAGGCCCTATTGCCCTTAAACGACTGAAATTTCGCATTCTTATCAAAATGCATGGTCTGTTCACCAATCCACAAATGAATCTTGCAAAAGAACAATTTTTAGAAAACTTTTAGTTTTTAAGGGTGCTTTGTCACACTTTGGGTCGTTAAAAACATTGGTTCTTAGAACCAAACCGATTGATATTTTGCATTCTTATCAAAAATCATGGAATGTATACTAATCAACCAAAGAACCTTGCAAAAGAACAATTTTAAGAAAACTTCAAGTTTTTAACGGCGCTTTGCCAGTCTTGGGTTCGGTCACAACAAAGGACCTTTTGCCTTAAAACGACTGAAATTTTGCATTCTTATCAAAATGCATAGTCTGTACACGAATCGACCAAAAAATCTTGCAAACGAACAATTTAAGAAAACTCATAGTTTTAAACGGCACTTTGTGACACTTGGGGTCGGTCAAAACTTTAGCCCTACGGAACAAAACCGACTGAAATTTTGCATTCTTATCAAAAAGCATGGAATGCACACGAATCAACCAAAGAAACTTGCAAAATAACGATTTTAAGAAAACTTATTGTTGTAACGGCGCTTTGTCACACTTGGGGTCGGTTAAAACATAAGCCCTAAGGAACATAACCGACTGAAATTTTGAATTCTTATCAAAAAGCACACGAATCAACCAAAAAATCTTGCAAAATAACGATTTTAAGAAAACTTATTGTTGTAACGGCGCTTTGTCACACTTGGGGTCGGTTAAAACAAAGGCCTTATGGAACAAAACCGACTGAAATTTCGCATTCTTATCAAAAAGCACGGCCTTTATACGAATCAAACAAAGAACCTTGGAAAATAATGATTTTAAGAAAACTTATTGTTAAAACGGTGCTTTGTCACACTTGAGGTCGGTCAAAACATTGTCCCTATGGAACAAAACCGACTGAAATTTTGCATTCTTATCAAAAAGCATGGAATGCACACGAATAAACCAAAGAATCTTGCAAAAAAACGATTTTAAGAAAACTTATTGTTTTAACGGCGCTTTGTCACACTTGGGGTCGGTTAAAACATAGGCCCTTTGGAACAAAACCAACTGAAATTTCGCATTCTTATCAAAAAGCACGGCCTTTACGCGAATCAAACAAAGAACCTTGCAAAATAATGATTTTAAGAAAACTTATTGTTTTAATGGCGCTTGTCACACTTGGGGTCGGTCAAAACATTGTCCCTATGGAACAAAACCGACTGAAATTTTGCATTCTTATCAAAAAGCATGGCCTTTACGCGAATCATTCAAAGATTCTTGCAAAAGAACAATTTTAAGAAAACTTCAAGTTTTTAACGGCCCTTTGCCAGACTTGGGTTCGGTCACAACAAAGGACCTTTTGCCTTAAAACGACTGAAATTTTGCATTCTTATCAAAATGCATAGTCTGTAAACGAATCGACCAAAAAATCTTGCAAAATAACGATTTTAAGAAAACTTATTGTTGTAACGGCGCTTTGTCACACTTGGGGTCGGTTAAAACATAAGCCCTATGGAACATAACCGACTGAAATTTTGCATTCTTATCAAAAAGCATGGCCTTTACAAGAATCATTCAAAGATTTTTGCGAAGGAACAATTTTAAGAAAACTTCAAGTTTTTAACGGCGCTTTGCCAGTCTTGGGTACGGTCACAACAAAGGACCTTTTGCCTTAAAACGACTGAAATTTTGCATTCTTATCAAAAAGCACACGAATCAACCAAAGTATCTTGCAAAATAACCATTTTAAGAAAACTTATTGTTGTAACGGCGCTTTGTCACATTTGGGGTCGGTCAAAACATAGGTCCTACGGAACGAAACCGTCTGAAATTTTGCATTCTTATCGAAAAGCATGGAATGCACACGAATCAACCAAAGAATCTTGCAAAATAACGATTTTAAGAAAACTTATTGTTGTAACGGCGCTTTGTCACACTTGGGGTCGGTTAAAACATAAGCCCTATGGAACATAACCGACTGAAATTTTGCATTCTTATCAAAAAGCATGGAATGCACACGAATCAACCAAAGATTCTTGCAAAGAAACAATTTTAAGAAAACTTCCAGTTTTTAACGGCGCTTTGCCAGACTTGGTGTCGGTCACAACAAAGGCCCTATTGCCCTTAAACGACTGAAATTTCGCATTCTTATCAAAATGCATGGTCTGTTCACCAATCCACAAATGAATCTTGCAAAAGAACAATTTTTAGAAAACTTTTAGTTTTTAAGGGTGCTTTGTCACACTTTGGGTCGTTAAAAACATTGGTTCTTAGAACCAAACCGATTGATATTTTGCATTCTTATCAAAAATCATGGAATGTATACTAATCAACCAAAGAACCTTGCAAAAGAACAATTTTAAGAAAACTTCAAGTTTTTAACGGCGCTTTGCCAGTCTTGGGTTCGGTCACAACAAAGGACCTTTTGCCTTAAAACGACTGAAATTTTGCATTCTTATCAAAATGCATAGTCTGTACACGAATCGACCAAAAAATCTTGCAAACGAACAATTTAAGAAAACTCATAGTTTTAAACGGCACTTTGTCACACTTGGGGTCGGTCAAAACTTTAGCCCTACGGAACAAAACCGACTGAAATTTTGCATTCTTATCAAAAAGCATGGAATGCACACGAATCAACCAAAGAAACTTGCAAAATAACGATTTTAAGAAAACTTATTGTTGTAACGGCGCTTTGTCACACTTGGGGTCGGTTAAAACATAAGCCCTAAGGAACATAACCGACTGAAATTTTGAATTCTTATCAAAAAGCACACGAATCAACCAAAAAATCTTGCAAAATAACGATTTTAAGAAAACTTATTGTTGTAACGGCGCTTTGTCACACTTGGGGTCGGTTAAAACAAAGGCCTTATGGAACAAAACCGACTGAAATTTCGCATTCTTATCAAAAAGCACGGCCTTTATACGAATCAAACAAAGAACCTTGGAAAATAATGATTTTAAGAAAACTTATTGTTAAAACGGTGCTTTGTCACACTTGAGGTCGGTCAAAACATTGTCCCTATGGAACAAAACCGACTGAAATTTTGCATTCTTATCAAAAAGCATGGAATGCACACGAATGAACCAAAGAATCTTGCAAAAAAACGATTTTAAGAAAACTTATTGTTTTAACGGCGCTTTGTCACCCTTGGGGTCGGTTAAAACATAGGCCCTTTGGAACAAAACCAACTGAAATTTCGCATTCTTATCAAAAAGCACGGCCTTTACGCGAATCAAACAAAGAACCTTGCAAAATAATGATTTTAAGAAAACTTATTGTTTTAATGGCGCTTGTCACACTTGGGGTCGGTCAAAACATTGTCCCTATGGAACAAAACCGACTGAAATTTTGCATTCTTATCAAAAAGCATGGCCTTTACGCGAATCATTCAAAGATTCTTGCAGAAGAACAATTTTAAGAAAACTTCAAGTTTTTAACGGCGCTTTGCCAGACTTGGGTTCGGTCACAACAAAGGACCTTTTGCCTTAAAACGACTGAAATTTCGCATTCTTATCAAAAAGCATGGCCTTTACGCGAATCATTCAAAGATTCTTGCAGAAGAACAATTTTAAGAAAACTTCAAGTTTTTAACGGCGCTTTGCCAGACTTGGGTTCGGTCACAACAAAGGACCTTTTGCCTTAAAACGACTGAAATTTTGCATTCTTATCAAAATGCATAGTCTGTACACGAATCGACCAAAAAATCTTGCAAAAGAACATATTTAAGAAAACCAATAGTTTTTAACGGCGCTTTGTCACATTTGGGGTCGGTCAAAACATAGGTCCTACGGAACGAAACCGTCTGAAATTTTGCATTCTTATCGAAAAGCATGGAATGCACACGAATCAACCAAAGAATCTTGCAAAATAACGATTTTAAGAAAACTTATTGTTGTAACGGCGCTTTGTCACACTTGGGGTCGGTTAAAACATAAGCCCTATGGAACATAACCGACTGAAATTTTGCATTCTTATCAAAAAGCATGACCTTTACAAGAATCATTCAAAGATTTTTGCGAAGGAACAATTTTAAGAAAACTTCAAGTTTTTAACGGCGCTTTGCCAGTCTTGGGTACGGTCACAACAAAGGACCTTTTGCCTTAAAACGACTGAAATTTTGCATTCTTATCAAAAAGCACACGAATCAACCAAAGAATCTTGCAAAATAACCATTTTAAGAAAACTTATTGTTGTAACGGCGCTTTGTCACATTTGGGGTCGGTCAAAACATAGGTCCTACGGAACGAAACCGTCTGAAATTTTGCATTCTTATCGAAAAGCATGGAATGCACACGAATCAACCAAAGAATCTTGCAAAATAACGATTTTAAGAAAACTTATTGTTGTAACGGCGCTTTGTCACACTTGGGGTCGGTTAAAACATAAGCCCTATGGAACATAACCGACTGAAATTTTGCATTCTTATCAAAAAGCATGGCCTTTACAAGAATCATTCAAAGATTTTTGCGAAGGAACAATTTTAAGAAAACTTCAAGTTTTTAACGGCGCTTTGCCAGTCTTGGGTACGGTCACAACAAAGGACCTTTTGCCTTAAAACGACTGAAATTTTGCATTCTTATCAAAAAGCACACGAATCAACCAAAGAATCTTGCAAAATAACCATTTTAAGAAAACTTATTGTTGTAACGGCGCTTTGTCACACTTAAGGTCGGTTCAAACATAGGCATTATGGAACAAAACCGAGTGAAATTTCGCATTCTTATCAAAAAGCATGGCCTTTACACGAATCATTCAAAGATTCTTGCAAACGAACATATTTAAGAAAACCAATAGTTTTTAACGGCGCTTTGTCACACTTGGGGTCGGTCAAAACATAGGCCCTACGGAACAAAATCGTCTGAAATTTTGCATTCTTATCAAAAAGCAATTTTAAGAAAACTTCAAATTTTTAACGGCGCTTTGCCAGACTTGGGTTCGGTCACAACAAAGCACCTTTTGCCTAAAAACGACTGATATTTCGCATTCTTATCAAAATGCATGGTCTGTACACGAAACCACCAAAGAATCTTGCAAACGAACAATTTTAAGAAAACTCATAATTTTTAACGGCGCTTTGTCACACTTGGGGTCGGTCAAAACATTGTCCGTATGGAACAAAACCGACTGAAATTTTGCATTCTTATCAAAAAGCACACGAATCAACCAAAGAATCTTGCAAAATAACGATTTTAAGCAGACATATTTTTGTTACTTATTCTTGCAAAAGAACAATTTAAGAAAACATCCAGTTTTAAACGGCACTTTGCCATACTTTGGTCGGTCACAACATAGGCCCTACGGAACAAAATCGTCTGAAATTTTGCATTCTTATCAAAAAGCATGGAATGAAAACGAATCAACCAAAGAATCTTGCAAAGGAACATTTTTAAGGAGACTTATTTTTGTAACGGCGCTTCGTCACACTTAAGGTCGGTTAAAACAAAGGCCCTATGGAACAAAACCGACTGAAATTTCGCATTCTTATCAAAAATCACGGCCTTTATACGAATCAAACAAAGAACCTTGGAAAAGAATGATGTTAAGAAAACTTATTGTTTTAACGGCGCTTTGCCAGACTTGGGGTCGGTCAAAACATTGTCCCTATGGAACAAAACCGACTGAAATTTTGCATTCTTATCAAAAAGCATGGCCTTAACATGAATCATTCAAAGATTCTTGCAAAGGAACAATTTTAAGAAAACTTCCAGTTTTTAACGGCGCTTTGCCAGACTTGGGGTCGGTCACAACAAAGGACCTATTGCCTAAAAATGACTGAAATTTTGCATTCTTATCAAAATGCATGGAACGCACACGAATCAACCAAAGAATCTTGCAAACGAACAATTTTAAGAAAACTAATAGTTTTTAACGGCGCTTTGTCACACTTGGGGTCGGTCAAAACATAGGCCCTACGGAACAAAATCGTCTGAAATTTTGCATTCTTATCAAAAAGAAATTTTAAGAAAACGAATCAACCAAAGAATCTTGCAAAGGAACAATTTTAAGAAAACTTCAAGTTTTTAACGGCGCTTTGCCAGACTTGGGTTTGGTCACAACAAAGGCCCTAAAGTACCAAAAAGCATGGCCTTTACACGAATCATTCAAAGATTCTTGCAAACGAACATATTTAAGAAAACCAATAGTTTTTAACGGCGCTTTGTCACACGTGGGGTCGGTCCAAACATAGGCCCTACGGAACAAAATCGTCTGAAATTTTGCATTCTTATCAAAAAGCATGGAATGCACACGAATCAACCAAAGATTCTTGCAAAGAAACAATTTTAAGAAAACTTCCAGTTTTTAACGGCGCTTTGCCAGACTTGGTGTCGGTCACAACAAAGGCCCTATTGCCCTTAAACGACTGAAATTTCGCATTCTTATCAAAATGCATGGTCTGTTCACCAATCCACAAATGAATCTTGCAAAAGAACAATTTTTAGAAAACTTTTAGTTTTTAAGGGTGCTTTGTCACACTTTGGGTCGTTAAAAACATTGGTTCTTAGAACCAAACCGATTGATATTTTGCATTCTTATCAAAAATCATGGAATGTATACTAATCAACCAAAGAACCTTGCAAAAGAACAATTTTAAGAAAACTTCAAGTTTTTAACGGCGCTTTGCCAGTCTTGGGTTCGGTCACAACAAAGGACCTTTTGCCTTAAAACGACTGAAATTTTGCATTCTTATCAAAATGCATAGTCTGTACACGAATCGACTAAAAAATCTTGCAAACGAACAATTTAAGAAAACTCATAGTTTTAAACGGCACTTTGTCACACTTGGGGTCGGTCAAAACTTTAGCCCTACGGAACAAAACCGACTGAAATTTTGCATTCTTATCAAAAAGCATGGAATGCACACGAATCAACCAAAGAAACTTGCAAAATAACGATTTTAAGAAAACTTATTGTTGTAACGGCGCTTTGTCACACTTGGGGTCGGTTAAAACATAAGCCCTAAGGAACATAACCGACTGAAATTTTGAATTCTTATCAAAAAGCACACGAATCAACCAAAAAATCTTGCAAAATAACGATTTTAAGAAAACTTATTGTTGTAACGGCGCTTTGTCACACTTGGGGTCGGTTAAAACAAAGGCCTTATGGAACAAAACCGACTGAAATTTCGCATTCTTATCAAAAAGCACGGCCTTTATACAAATCAAACAAAGAACCTTGGAAAAGAATGATGTTAAGAAAACTTATTGTTTTAACGGCGCTTTGCCAGACTTGAGGTCGGTCAAAACATTGTCCCTATGGAACAAAACCGACTGAAATTTTGCATTCTTATCAAAAAGCATGGAATGCACACGAATGAACCAAAGAATCTTGCAAAAAAACGATTTTAAGAAAACTTATTGTTTTAACGGCGCTTTGTCACACTTGGGGTCGGTTAAAACATAGGCCCTTTGGAACAAAACCAACTGAAATTTCGCATTCTTATCAAAAAGCACGGCCTTTACGCGAATCAAACAAAGAACCTTGCAAAATAATGATTTTAAGAAAACTTATTGTTGTAACGGCGCTTTGTCACACTTAAGGTCGGTTAAAACATAGGCCCTATGGAACAAAACCGACTGAAATTTCGCATTCTTATCAAAAAGCATGGCCTTTACACGAATCATTCAAAGATTCTTGCAAACGAACATATTTAAGAAAACCAATAGTTTTTAACGGCGCTTTGTCACACTTGGGGTCGGTCAAAACATAGGCCTTACGGAACAAAATCGTATGAAATTTTGCATTCTTATCAAAAAGCATGGAATGCACACGAATCAACCAAAGAATCTTGCAAAGGAACAATTTTAAGAAAACTTCAAGTTTTTAACGGCGCTTTGCCAGACTTGAGTTTGGTCACAACAAAGGATCTTTTGCCTAGAAACGACTGAAATTTCGCATTCTTATCAAAATGCATGGTCTGTACACGAATCGAGCAAAAAATCTTGCAAACGAACAATTTAAGAAAACTCATAGTTTTAAACGGCGCTTTGTCACACTTGGGGTCGGTCAAAACATTAGCCCTACGGAACAAAACCGACTGAAATTTTGCATTCTTATCAAAAAGCATGGAATGCACACGAATCAACCAAAGAATCTTGCAAAATAACGATTTTAAGAAAACTTATTGTTGTAACGGCGCTTTGTCACACTTGGGGTCGGTTAAAACAAAGGCCTTATGGAACAAAACCGACTGAAGTTTCGCATTCTTATCAAAAAGCACGGCCTTTATACAAATCATACAAAGAACCTTGGGAAAATAATGATTTTAAGAAAACTTATTGTTTTACGGTGCTTTGTCACACTTGGGGTCGGTCGAAACATTGTCCCTATGGAACATAACAATTTTAAGAAAACTAATAGTTTTTAACGGCGCTTTGTCACACTTGGGGTCGGTCAAAACATAGGCCCTACGGAACAAAACCGACTGAAATTTTGAATTCTTATCAAAAAGCACACGAATCAACCAAAGAATCTTGCAAAATAACGATTTTAAGAAAACTTATTGTTATTACGGCGCTTTGTCACACTTGGTCGTCGGTTAAAACAAAGGCCTTATGGAACAAAACCGACTGAAATTTCGCATTCTTATCAAAAAGCACTACCTTTATACGAATCAAACAAAGAACCTTGGAAAATAATGATTTTAAGAAAACTTATTGTTTAAACGGTGCTTTGTCACACTTGAGGTCGGTCAAAACATTGTCCCTTTGGAACAAAACCGACTGAAATTTTGCATTCTTATCAAAAGCATAGTCTGTACACGAATCGACCAAAAAATCTTGCAAAGAAACAATTTTAAGAAAACTTCCAGTTTTTAACGGCGCTTTGCCAGACTTGGTGTCGGTCACAACAAAGGCCCTATTGCCCTAAAACGACTGAAATTTCGCATTCTTATCAAAATGCATGGTCTGTACACCAATCCACAAATGAATCTTGCAACAGAACAATTTTAAGAAAACTATTAGTTTTTAACGGCGCTTTGTCACACTTGGGGTCGGTCAATACATAGGCCCTACGGAACAAAACCGACTGAAATTTTGAATTCTTATCAAAAAGCACACGAATCAACCAAAGAATCTTGCAAAATAACGATTTTAAGAAAACTTATTGTTATTAAAGCGCTTTGTCACACTTGTCGTCGGTTAAAACAAAGGCCTTATGGAACAAAACCGACTGAAATTTTGCATTCTTATCAAAAAGCGTGGAATGCACACGAATCAACCAAAGAATCTCGCGAAATAACGATTTTAAGAAAAACTTATTGTTGTAACGGCGCTTTGTCACACTTGGGTTCGGTTAAAACATAGGCCCTATGGAACAAAACCGACTAAAATTTCGCATTCTTATCAAAAAGCACGGCCTTTATACGAATCAAACAAAAAACCTTGGAAAAGAATGATTTTAAGAAAACTTATTGTTTTAACGGCGCTTTGTCACACTTGGGGTCGGTCAAAACATTGTCCCTATGGAACAAAACCCACTGAAATTTTGCATTCTTATCAAAAAGTATGGCCTTTACACGAATCATTCAAAGATTCTTTTTTTTTTTTTTTTAAATATGTTAATACAGTTTTAATTTTACAATATTTTATTTTACAAATCTTACGAAACTGATCAATCAGTTTGATTGTAAGAAATTCTCATTTTTTTCTTATTATTTAATACAGTATACTTTTCAGTTTTACATAGTATATACTAAATATAATACTTAAAATTAAAATACTTATTATTACTTCAAACTTATTATTATAATGTTTTAATGTTTATGAAAATTGCGTTGTAGTAAAAATATTTTACACAGTACAAACATACGGTGAGAAAATAAATAGATAGGAACTATTTTATTTGATTTCATGTTCTTCGGAGGTAGAAAGATTTAACTTTTGTTTTGATTTTTGAATAAGACGTCTCATTTTTGATTTTTTCAGGTAATGCGTTAAATATTTCCGGAATTTTATGACTTTTTGTTCTATCTCCGTATACATTTTGAGATTTATTGACAATAAACATTTGTGCTTCTCTATGCCTAGTAGGGTAGTTGTGGTTTACAGGTTTTTTGAATTCTGTATTCCAGAATTCATCTAGCGTTAATTGGTAATTTACCTTAATGTGTATAGAGAGGACATTACACAAGGAGAACATTTTTTTATAATCACCTTCACATAACTGGACTTTTTTTTGCCTGAAATCAATTTTAGGAAACGGATTTGTAATTGTTCTATTTTATTTAAGTATGTTTTGTACGTTAATCCGTAACTATTTATTCCGTATCCTATAATTGATTCTGCTAATGCGTTGTATATACAGTATAATATATTTTCATTAACAAAATTTTTTAGGTGGTAAAATTTTCCTAATATGGATCTTAATCTATTACATACATTTTCAATATGATTTGACCAGTTAAAGTTGACATCTATTGTAAGACCAAGGTATGTATATTGGTACCCTTTTTCTATATTCGGGCAATTACACTGCTGGAATTGGTTTTTTGTGTGCAAACAATCATATGAATGACTTTTTATATGTAATTCCCTTTCCTGACAATTTGCATATGGTGAGTATAAGCATATATTTGTTTTTTTTTTGCGTTAATAATAATGCCATTGTCGTGGGACCATTTAATTATGTTATTTAGGTCTGTTTGTAAAATTTCCTCAATTTTTAGTGGATCTTTGTCAGCACATATAATGCAAGTATCGTCTGCAAACATGTAGCATTTACAACGTTTTATTACGTTTGGTAGACTGTTTACTTGCATTATATAACATGTAGGCCCCGATATCGACCCTGTTGCTACTCCGGTATTTGTTAACATTTCATCACTAAAAATTCCGTCAATTTTAACTTTAATTTTTCTATTTAATAGATAATTTTTAATAATTTTTTTTAAAGGACCTCTAATACCACATTCCTCCATTGCCTTTAATAATGTTTCGTGTTCCAATGTGTCAAAGGCCTTTTTAAAGTCTATAAAAATTATACCAACATAATATTTTTCATTTAAATGACAATTTATATGGTCAGTGAATTTAGATAGTAATTGTGTAGTACTTTTTTCTTTTTGAAATCCGAATTGTATGGGATTTATGATTTTATTTTTTTCTATAAAAAGTTGTATTTGGTTAAAGATAGCTCTTTCAATAATTTTATCAATACATGAGAGAATAGCTATTGGTCGATAGTTTGTGAAATCTTTGTGGTTTCCTGATTTATATATAGGTCTGATAATGGATGTTTTAAGTTCGTCAGGCATAATACTTTTACTTACACAGAGGTTAATTAATTTAGTCAATATTGGGATTATATTATCAGCAATTAACTTCAGGTCTTTAATTCTTATTTGATCATTGCCTTCTGATTTTTTAACATCCATATCATTAATTATTTTTTTAACATCATTTTGTGATACAGGTCTAAATCTCATTGACATACTAGCAGGAGTTGTATACGATGTGGTGTTACGATCTAGGAATTTTGTAGTACAGTTATGTCTTATGTCTTTTATTTCATTTACGAATGTTGTAGCAAATTTATCGCAAAAAAAATTTGTGTCTCCTTGACCTCCCGTATGTTGAAGGATTATTTTATCTAGATTTTGTTTAGGTTTTCCTATTAGGTTATTTATTTCGTCCCAGAGTTTCGTCGGGTTGCCGTTTAAACTATTTATTACGTTTTTGTGAAATGTGTTTTTAGTAAAATTAATATGTTTATTTGTTTTGTTTCTATATCGCGTGTATTCTAAACGAAATACAGGGTTATTAGGGCTATTCTTGCATTTTCGGTAAAGATAATCTCTTTTTTTAATCATATTCTTAATTTCTTCAGTAACCCATTGGTTGTTGTGTCTATGATTATTTTTAAATGATTTTTCTTTTTTCGAGGACTCATAGATATTATCAAAAATATTTTTTACATTATAGTACAGTTCTGAGGGACATTCAGTTTCTAATAATTTACCCCATTTTACTAGTTTTAATTTAGAATATACCAATTTATTATCAATAATTTCCCTTTTTTTATTTAAATCCTTTGTAAGTACCTCTTTCCCTATCGCAACTCCTGTTATATAATGGTCCGATATTTTGTTAGTCACAATACATGAAAATACAGTGTTATTACGGTTACGAATTGCAATATGGTCGATACAGGAATAAACATTTTTACCGTTTAAAATTTCATCCCGGGTCACATCTAATATCACATTTTCTAAGCCATTTTCACTGAGTAGATTTTGGTATTCTGTAATTACACTATTTTTGGTATCCAATAAATTAAGTTAATGTCACCACAGTACAAGTAATTTGAATCAGATGAGTTTAATTGTAATATTTGTTTTAGTTCCTTCAAGTATATATTCTTGTTGTTGTTCGGCGGGCGATACACTGCAAATATATTTATGACATCTTGATGAACGGTGGTAATTTCTCCAGATATTGTCTCACAGCTTTTAAAAGAAATGTTTGTTTTCTTAAAAGTATGATGGTTTTTTAAGTACATGATTAATCCCCCTCCTCTTCTATTCTCTCTAGTATTTGCAATCGAGATGAAGTTTGGTATATTGAACATAGTTATTATTTCGTTTTTAATATTTATTTCCGTTAGAAAAATTACATCTATAAACTGCAGAATGTCATTTATTTGTGCAATAAATGAATTAAAATTCTTTTTCAGGGATCTTATATTTAAGTGATTAGCCACAAACCTCATGTTGATGTTTTTATCATGTATCCAGTTATCCAAATCATAGCACTTTGTAAATTTGAGAGTTTGGAATTGTGAAGAATCTTCCATGACGTGGATTTAGTAACTGATAAAGTAAGTGCTTCTAGTCAAAAGGTGTTTTGATTTTTTTTTTTAATATTTAAATGAATCTGTTAACATCATTCTCATTTCTTATATGGATTATTTTCCCATCGCCTTCACTTCTTAATAATATTTTGGAATTTTGTACCCAAATGAATTTAAATTTTGTTTTCATTTTTTGTTTTGTAATGTATAGCAGATACTTTTTTCTTTTTTTGGATTTTCATTTATGTATATTCGGTCGTTGTTTCCGTTCTTGTAAATGTCGTGGTTCGTTAATATGTTTTTTCTTTTTTGTAGCCATTCATCTCGATGAGATTGACGAGTGAATTTCACAATAACATTTGCCGGTTTGGAGTCCTTTCTATTTGGAAGTCTCCAAACCTTTTCAATATTTTCGCCATTTGTATTTAGTTGGAATTGGTTGATAGTTGGTTATTGTCCCTATGGAACAAAACCGACTGAAATTGTGCTTTCTTATCAAAAAGCATTGCCTTTACATGAATCATTCAAAGATTCTTGCAAAGGAACTTCCAGTTTTTAACGGCGCTTTGCCAGACTTGGGGTCGGTCACAACAAAGGCCCTATTGCCTTAAAACGACTGAAATTTCGCATTCTTATCAAAATGCATGGTCTGTACCTCAATCCACAAATGAATCTTGCAAAAGAACAATTTTTAGAAAACTTTTAGTTTTTAACGGCGCTTTGTCACACTTGGGGTCGGTAAAAACATTGGCCCTTAGAACAAAACCGATTGATATTTTGCATTCTTATCAAAAAGCATGGAATGTACACTTATCAACCAAAGAACCTTGCAAAAGAACAATTTTAAGAAAACTTATAGTTTTTAACGGCATTCAACACACATGGGGTCGGTCACAACAAAAGCCCTATTGCTTTAAAACCACTGAAATTTTGCATTCTTATCAAAATGCATTGTGTGTACACGAATCAAACAAAGAATCTTGCAAACGAACATATTTAAGAAAACCAATAGTATTTAACGACGCTTCGTCACACTTGGGGTCGGTCAAAACAGAGGCCCTACGGATCAAAACCGTCTGATATTTTGCATTGCCTATCAAAAAGCATGGAATGCACAACCAAAGAATCTTGCAAAATAACGATTTTAAGAAGACTTATTTTAAAAACGGCGCTTTGTCACACTTGGGGTCGGTTAAAACAAAGGCCCTATGGATCAAAACCGACTGAAATTTCGCATTCTCATAAAATAAATCATTTCGCATAAAAAAGCACGGCCTTTATACGAATCAAACAAAGATCCTTGGAAAAGAATGATTTTAAGAAAACTTATTGTTTTAACGGCGCTTTGTCACACTTGAGGTTGGTCTAAACATTGTCTCTATGGAACAAAACCACTGAAATTTCGCATTCTTATCAAAAAGCATGGAATGCACACGACTCAACCAAAAAATCTTGCAAAATAACGATTTTAAGAAGACTTATTTTTGTAACGGCGCTTTGTGACACTTGGGGTTGGTTGAAACAAAGGCCCTATGGATCAAAATCGACTGAAATTTCGCATTCTTATCAAAAAGCACGGCCTTTATACGAATCAAACAAAGATCCTTGGAAAAGAATGATTTTAAGAAAATTTATTGTTTTAACGGCGCTTTGTCACACTTGGGGTCGGTCTAAACATTATCCCTATGGAACAAGACCGACTGAAATTTTGCATTCTTATCAAAAAGCATGGCCTTAACACGAATCATTCAAAGATTCTTGCAAAGGAACAATTTTAAGAAAACTTACAGTTTTTAACGGAGCTTTGTCAGACTTGGGGTCGGTCACAACAAAGACCCTATTGCCGTAAAACGACTGAAATTTCACATTCCTACAAAATGCATGGTCCGTACACGAATCAAACAAAGAATCTTGCAAACGAACATATTTAAGAAAACCAATAGTTATTAACGGCGCTTTGTCACACTTGGGGTCGGTCAAAACATTGTCCATATGGAACAAAACCGACTGAAATTTTGCAATCTTATCAAAAAGCATGGCCTTTACACGAATCATTCAAAGATTCTTGCAAAGGAACAATTTTAAGAAAACTTCTAGTTTTTAACGGCGCTTTGCCAGACTTGGGGTCGGTCACAACAAAGGACCTTACAAACGACTGAAATTTTGCATGCCTATCAAAATGCATGGAACGCACACGAATCAACCAAAGAATCTTGCATACGAACAATTTTAAGAAAGCTAATAGTTTTTAACGGCGCTTTGTCAAACTTGAGGTCGGTCAAAACATAGGCCCTATGGAACAAAAACTAATGAAATTTGGCATTCTTATCAAAAGCATGGAATGCACACGAATCATCCAAAGAATCTTGCAAAATAACGATTTTAAGAAAACTTATTGTTGTGACGGCGCTTTTGCACACTTGGGGTCGGTTAAAACATAGGCCACATGGATCAAAACCGACTGAAATTTCGCATTCTTATCAAAAAGCACGGCCTTTATACGAATCAAACAAAGATCCTTGGAAAAGAATGATTTTAAGAAAACTTATTGTTTTAACGGCGCTTTGTCACATTTGAGGTTGGTCTAAACATTGTCCCTATGGAACAAAAACACTGAAATTTCGCATTCTTATCAAAAAGCATGGAATGCACACGAATCAACCAAAAAATCTTGCAAAATAACGATTTTAAGAAGACTTATTTTTGTAACGGCGCTTTGTCACACTTGGGGTTGGTTGAAACAAAGGCCCTATGGATCAAAACCGACTGAAATTTCGCATTCTTATCAAAAAGCACGGCCTTTATACGAATCAAACAAAGATCCTTGGAAAAGAATGATTTTAAGAAAATTTATTGTTTTAACGGCGCTTTGTCACACTTGGGGTCGGTCTAAACATTATCCCTATGGAACAAGACCGACTGAAATTTTGCATTCTTATCAAAAAGCATGGCCTTAACACGAATCATTCAAAGATTCTTGCAAAGGAACAATTTTAAGAAAACTTACAGTTTTTAACGGAGCATTGTCAGACTTGGGGTCGGTCACAACAAAGACCCTATTGCCGTAAAACGACTGAAATTTCACATTCCTACAAAATGCATGGTCCGTACACGAATCAAACAAAGAATCTTGCAAACGAACATATTTAAGAAAACCAATAGTTTTTAACGACGCTTCGTCACACTTGGGGTCGGTCAAAACAGAGGCCCTACGGATCAAAACCGTCTGATATTTTGCATTGCCTATCAAAAGCATGGCCTTTACGTGTAAAGAATCATTCAAAGATTCTTGCAAAGGAACAATTTTAAGAAAACTTATTGTTGTAACGGCGCTTTGCCAGACTTGGGGTCGGTCACAACAAAGGCCCTTAGAACCAAACCGATTGATATTTTGCATTCATATCAAAAAGCACGGAATGTACACTTATCAACCAAAGAACCTTGCAAAAGAACAATTTTAAGAAAACTTATAGTTTTTAACGGCATTTGACACACTTGGGGTAGGTCACAACAAAAGCCCTATTGCTTTAAAACCACTGTAATTTTGCATTCTTATCAAAATGCATGGTCTGTACACGAATCGACCAAAGAATCTTGCAAACGAACATATTTAAGAAAACCAATAGTTTTTAACGGCGCTTTGTCTCACTTTACATGGTCTGTACACGAATCGACCAAAGAATCTTGCAAACGAACATATTTAAGAAAACCAATAGTTTTTAACGGCGCTTTGTCACACTTGGGGTCGGTCAAAACATAGGCCCTATGGAACAAAAACTAATGAAATTTTGCATTCTTTTCAAAAGCATGGAATGCACACGAATCATCCAAAGAATCTTGCAAAATAACGATTTTAAGAAAACTTATTGTTGTGACGGCGCTTTTTCACACTTGGGGTAGGTTAAAACATAGGCCCTATGGAACAAAACCGACTGAAATTTTGCATTCTTATATAAAAGCATGGCCTTACGGCGCTTTGCCAGACACGAATCATTCAAAGATTCTTTCTTGCAAAGGAACAATTTTAAGAAAACTTATTGTTGTAAAGGCGCTTTGCCAGACTTGGGGTCGGTCACAACAAAGGCCTTATTGCCTTAAAACGACTGAAATTTCGCATTCTTATCAAAATGCATGGTCTGTACACCAATCCACAAATGAATCTTGCAAAAGAACAATTTTTGGAAAACTTTAAGTTTTTAACGGCGCTTTGTCACACTTGGGGTCGGTAAAAACATTGGCCTTACGGAACAAAATCGTATGAAATTTTGCATTCTTATCAAAAAACATGGAATGCACACGAATCAACGAAAGAATCTTGCAAAGGAACAATTTTAAGAAAACTTCAGGTTTTTAACGGCGCTTTGCCAGACTTGAGTTTGGTCACAACAAAGGATCTTTTGCCTAGAACCAAACCGATTGATATTTTGCATTCTTATCAAAAAGCATGGAATGTACATTTATCAACCAAAGAACCCAAAAACTTAAAGTTTTTAACGGCATTTGACACACTTGGGGTCGGTCACAACAAAGCTCTTTTGCTTTAAAACCACTGAAATTTTGCATTCTTATCAAAATGCATGGTCTGTACACGAATCGACCAAAGAATCTGGCAAACGAACAATTTTAAGAAAACTAATAGTTTTTAACGGCGCTTTGTCACACTTGGGGTCGGTCAAAACATAGGCCCTATGGAACAAAACCGACTGAAATTTCGCATTCTTATCAAAAAGCACGGCCTTTACACGAATCAAACAAAGAACCTTGCATAAGATAGTTTTAACGGTGCTTTGTCTAACTTTGGGTCGGTCAAAACATTGTCCCTATGGAACAAAACCGACTGAAATTTGGCATTCTTATAAAAAAGCATGAAATGCACACGAATCAACCAAAGAATCTTGCAAAATAACGATTTTAAGAAGACGTATTTTTGTAACGGCGCTTTGTCACACTTGGAGGCGGTTAAAACATAAGC